>JRHT02000050.1:3197-227057 GCA_011800875.2 Suillus brevipes Sb2 | reverse complement strand
TATCCAACATCCGAACTCTATGACGTATACGAACGATAAAAATGACTATTCCCTAGTTATGGAAGTTTTGTAGCTTTAAATTATTAGTCTTTGAACCTCATGTAAGGTTTATATAAGTCATAGTATAAGTATTTAAATGTTTTGTTAGGTTGTCCTTAACTCACTACTCCTTCACTTTATCTATTCTTTACCTCACACCCTTTCAGGTTTCTGGGTTTTGTAGCTTTTACTAGTCAACTCGTCATCATCCTGAAATTACGACCTAGTTGAGTCTATACGTGATGTAAAGAAGGTGTTAGGAGATTGTAGTCCCGTCACACATCATCTCCAAATAAATCATCAGATGATACATAGGATGTATAAAAATTACTTTAGAAGCCGGATATAGTATATATTTACACTGAAACACATTTTTCTACTGTTAACAGTGAAAAGTGTGTATACAGTAAAACGAACAGTAAGTCAGTCAAGAAGTACCTAGAAAGATTTTGAAGTTTATATAGTAATCCCTGTATATACCCTCCATAGTGTCCATAGACTAGTGAATAGTGTCCGAACTAATAATACATCCGAAGAATAGTCATCTTTATGGAGGACATGTAGTCTATAGTATAAACGCGGGATACATCCCGACTAGGAACTGTATCTTGTATATATACTTACATGATGACTAATATATACTCGTCCGACTTAATAAATACGTTCTCATTCTGTGACTTTTTGTAGTTTTTACAGTTTTTACGCTAAAAGATATAAAAACAAGGACATCTTCCTAGGATACACACATGACCCGGTCGATATACTATCCGGATGAGGTTTATAAGTATCTTTATCTGGGGAGTGGAGTTAATTCCAGGCCAGGATGTCCTTTTTAAAAGTGTCCCCCACTTGGTGGTCCTCTCCCCCCCATGTGATGTGTTTTCCTAGAAAGGGACACCAGAACTCGAGGACTATGTAATAAGGATGATAACTTATCTACAACCCCTGTGAAAAACTTTGAACTGATCTTTGTCATAAAAGCAAGTATATATACTGTGATAATCATATATGCACAGGCTGAATTATTTATGCAAGAGTAAGACACTGAAAAACATCAGAAATGTCAAAAATGCGATTTTCTATATTTTTGTTCCTGTAGAAGGATCCTATGTGTGTACTGGGCCAGCTATATGATAGGCCTACTCCAAATATTCATAGAAATAGACCCCTCACCTCAATTAAGGTCCGGTCCTACAGGAAAAATTTTCACAGGGGGTGAACCACCAGGAGAGGGGGGGTACACTATGCAACAGGTGATCATCCTATGGTCCTATGCTCCTGATACATTGTTCCTACTGTTGAATAGATACTGGGAATGATTTTTCAAAGTCTGTTCATCTAGAAATCATTAAATGAGAATACATTTTATGTTTTCTTGCACATGTGCTATATCTATTGATGTAGGACGCTTCAGGGGGTGAAATAAAGATGGGAATCTACTCATATATACTCACAAACATGTTCTGAATATAATAGAACACCTCCCCACCAAAGGGGCAAAAATGCGAACATGTTTTGTAACCTACCCTATGTCAAAAGGGCCCCAGAGGAGGAGCAGGCACACAAATGGACACAAAAAGCGGTCTATTACATTAAATAATACATATATATACTAAACTACTACTTATATATGCACAGGGATCTATTGTGGTGTGGTGGTGAAGCTGCAATGATGTAGGGTGAGGGTGGGAATAATTGAAATTGTGGGGATGTACCATATTGGGTCATGTTTTGGGTGTTGTGGGGTAAGGTGGCTAAAAATGCGAAAATGCGGAGTGTGGGAATAGTGTGAGAAGGCCTGACATGAGGAGGTGACCAAATGCCTGGAATGACAAAAGCTGAGTTTCAAAATTGCCAAAATTGCGGCAGTGCATACTGGGTAGATGGTGATATATCATCTGTATTGAATGATATATCATTACCACTGTGTGTTAGTCCAAAGGCAGGGATATAACACGCATTTACTCCAATCAAAGTAAAATGATATATCATTCCCCCAGGATCTTGTGCTCTTCCACCACACGCTTCCTCATCATGCTCTACACAGTAAGTCTCCTGAAACTCTGATATTCACGGTACTATACTCGACCAATTACAGGTTCTCACATTGAGTCGCAGGCTACCGGTCAAAACATCAACATCCAGTTGGATTGATGCAGGACAGGCGTATTTTATCGTCGCACTGTTTTTTGTATTATGTACCATCACATTTAATCAAGTGTTTCTAACAGAATTGTTCTAAGTAGTACCGGCGCACTGATCTATCTAAGATTATTTATACTATAACTACTGGTACAGTGTGAGTGCTGATGACCTTGATAACTGTGGGTCCTGTTAAAGCTGTGCTAATTACCTGTCTGCGCTTCTATGCATTGTGTGAGTGCTGTCCACTCTGTGAGCGTCTGTGGACAACTGTGTGAAACTGTCAAATAGGCATTATCTGGGGAGAAAATTGTGTTTTACTGATGTACCATTCCGTTCCTTTTACAAGTGCTCCAATACTTACCGTTTGCCTAGCCTTAAATACGGTACCTAGTCGTAGTATACTGCAGTGTGTTTAGAACCCCCGAATTGCAGACTTTGATCCTGTCATTCTGAGCTCGCACATTCTTCTACTTGTGCCATTGACTTTGAGCCTTACAAAGCTAAATAGTCACCGTCACAACAGGCTTTGATTGGTTTGTGAGGAAATTCAAATCTGGGATGCGGTGATAATAATCGCAAAAAAATTACTTTTCTGATTTGAGAATTGGTTTTCACTTGAAAATTTTGATTTTCACCACGCAACTATTTGTTTTATTTTGTCCAGTGGTGCCCCTCATATATGAAGGTCCGCACTGGACAAAAATTCAACTTCACATAAACAAGAAAGGAAAACGCAATTTCATGTTTCAAAACAACAAAACGAATAAATCAGTTGTCAATTTTCTAATTTCGAAGTCTTTTTCTTTGCATTTGACTGTATTGGGAAACATATGACCCGGTAGACGCAGTTGCTGAGCGTTGAGTGAGTGTGTACACCAGTCGTTGTCACGCCATGAATGAACCTGAAGTCCTAGAGCAAATTCCATTACCTCTTGAGACTATACGACAAGGGTATAACGAGCTTGGACACCACACTCATGTTGTTCTCCGCACCCAGCTTGGTGATAGCGCACGGCTCAATGCTGCGAAGAGAGAATGTTTACGGTTTATTGGAATAGTGGAACAGGTACTGTCACTATTTTCTCTCGCAATGTTCGATACTGAGATGGGGACAAATTCAATAAAGCACGCCAATGTTTTGTCACAGAATGAGTTGCTTACCATTCAGACAAGCATATATGAGATGCTTGATGCCCTTGATGTGACGCTGTTCATCTGTCAGCAGACCCTCCAGACCACGACCCACCTCAGCTCTCCTACACAGCTCACACGGGTCGACGAGGAAGACCGCGGGTAGATATTGAGCCGGAGCTCCTTGAAATTGCATTGAGCATGCGAGGCTCAACCCATCTAGCATCTGTGTTTGGTTGCGCACCCAGGACAATCTGACGTAGAGCATTGGAGTATGGTCTAGCTGAGCTGGGTCCACCTGTATATGTGGACTATACTGACGATGAAGGCAACACAACACGCTTTTTCACTACAGCAATTGGAGATCCCTCAGGGCTCAGTGATGATGAGCTTGATGCCATTACGCGACAGATACTCGAGACTTTCCCAGCTTTTGGACGTCGGATGATTGGTGGTCACATGAAGCATCTTGGACATGATGTCCCGCGTCGGCGCATCCAGGAGTCATATACACAAGTTCATGGACCACCTGTGCACGGTGCATTTGGACTGCGTCGCATCCAGCGAAGGGTCTATAGCGTTCCTGGGCCCAATTCCCTGTGTCACCACGATGGTCACCATAGTAAGCCGATAATCTATTATCTTGACAGTTCCTGTATATTAATGATGTACTATTGTGAGGCCTTATACGCTACCATGTCGTATTTCACGCATTCATTGATGGATATTCACGCCTCGTCACAGGCATTCGGGCCAGCAATAATAACCGAGCAGACACTGTTCTCAAGCTTTTCCTTGACCTGATTGAAGTCCATGGACTTCCTAGTCGTGTTCGAGGTGACCACGGCACAGAAAATCTACGAGTTGCCGAATATATGGAGACACGCAGAGGTTTGGGTCGAGGGTCATACATCTGGGGAAGGTACTCCTGCTTTTTCTTTTTCTTTCATATCGAGTTTGACGTCCTTGACAGAAGTGTTCATAATGTTCGCATCGAGCGGCTCTGGTGTGACCTTAGCAGTGGCTTTGGTGCAAAGTGGAAACGATTTTTCCAGAACCTCGAGCAGCATGATGGGCTTGACCCAGATATCGAATCACATGTCTGGTTGCTGCACTACTTGTTTCTTGATGCCATCAACGAAGACGCTATGGAGTGGGCCGAATCTTGGAACAATCATGTCATCACGCTACGTGATGCTCGCGATGCCAGCCCTCGAGACCTTTTTTTCTTTGGGATGCTGGAGAAGGGGATTCGGGGGTTTGATGATGATGCAGAGCCTCAAGATGAGGAACTCGAGGACCCTGCTTCTTATGGTGTTGACTGGGAGGCCATTGACGATCCGCGTGTGTTAGCTCACCATTCCCTCCACAATCAACCAGATGAACTTGGCAATAATCCCTTCATGTCCCAACGCCCGCAACACTTCTCAGATGTGACTGTCCCCGAGGTCGATTCCCCGCTTTCACCTGAGCAGCTAAACCATCTCTCAGAGTATTTGCGCTCCTCTCCATCTTTTCAATCACGCAGCATGGACTCTCGAAGACTACTTTGGAACAGTGCACTTCAATTCTGTGGGGACATGTTTGGTGGTTGATGAGAAAGAGGCGCTCCCCAATTCTTGAGAGACGCCTTCATGTGATGAGGAGTTGTATCGTGTCCCCTGCGTTACAGTGATTAGTTGTCACGACTCACGAACAATTTACATCACCCCACTTACCCAGCTGAGCTTCGTGCTAAAATCATCCTTCCATGTCCGCTCCCACAGCTGGACAGTATTGTTCCAAGAACCACTGACGATGCGAGTGCCATTCGGTGAGAACGAGACTGATGTAACAGTTTTAGTGTGCCCCCGCAAGGGCTCACCGACTGGCTGACCTGTCAATGCATCCCACAGTTGTATGGTTTTATTGTAGGAACTGGTTACGATGCGAGAGCCATCCGGAGAGAATGAAACTGAGGAATCTCGTTCAGTGCATGCTAGTATAATGTATTATAACAGTCGATCAAACGCGCGTCATATCATGGCGCATTGACCATTGCCTCCTTGCAAGTAGCGCTTTATATCATAGTATCAATTGACAATAACATAGCAGGATTTCTATAGTTCTGGGTATACTTGATTTTACGATATACTCCCCTACGTTGTGAAATTCACACCGCTCATCTGGCATCTTAAGCTCGTCAAGTACATCATCCACGTTCTACGACTTAAATCCAACATCAGCATTCGGTACCACGACCTCATTTATATGTTAACAATGCTGAATCAAAGACGTCCTCCTTCTTTACACCAGGGTCCTCAGATCTATTCAACAAAGTATCAGATGCAGGAAACGAAGAAACGAAAACTGGAAGCACCACCGGTCTACTATTTGGCAGCTCCCTTCCCTCCTGCTACCGACAAACCCACTAGTGCATTTGGCACGTTTGGCGCAGGACCACCGAAAGGAACCGGATTTACGTTTGGGAAGGCGGGAGGAGGGAGTATTGGCAATCCAGTGGGCTTTGGATTCGGCGTCGCGTAGCCTGCAGAGGGTCTGCTCCACGCCAATCTGGGAAAAATCCCAGATATTGATCCTTCGATCACCTGAAGCAGATGCAAATACTGTAGCAGCGTGGGGATGTCATCGTGCAGCACGATGGTGAGCGATGTCGACACGGGCAAATCATTCAACTCTCCAAACATGCGGAAGATGTTCAGGAGCAGATCGGTATGGGTAAGCGTATCTGCAATGGACGATTTCATCACCGCCGAGATACGATTTGAGAGCTCGATGAGGCGGAGTGCGCTGATGCTCACTTCGGGCGTCTTGTGCTTTGATGGTGTCGGGTAAGATGCAGCAGACGTGGACGAGAAATCTGGAATAGGAGGACGGACGAGCTGCGTGGGGGCCATCATGCACGGCATATGTTCGATTCTATCGAGAATGACAGTAAAGCGATGCTGCCAGGGCTGCTCCTCGTTCACAAGAGATTTCTTGTTTGCGTCGAAATCTCTACACTCGTCATCACGAGTTTGGGGCGGAGCTGTGGTGATAAGACGACGTTCTGGAGGATACAATGCTGTGATGAGTGGGGTGGTCATGAACGCGAGCGTCAAAGCTTCTAGCACGAACATGAAGAATACTCTCGGAGACAAAATGCCAGTGGAGAGACCGACATTAAGCACGATCAGCTCAACGAGACTGTGTAACATGATTTAGCAGATGAGAACACCAAAGTATCTGGATACTTACCCCTTACAACTCATGAGTGCTCCAATTGTACTGGATTCACGCCAGCTGAAACCAGACAACCTTGAGGTAATTGTGCATCCACCAAACTTGCCCAAGAATGCATGGCATGCGATCGCGATTGTAGAAGCCCAAGTAATACCTGCAACATGCAAAGTTAAGAAAAGCAAACAAAAACAAGGCGTTCTGGATGACCGACCGTTAGATGAAGCACTTCGTCCGTGTGCGATTTGAAAGTGTGCAACTTTTTAGTAGGCGATCTGATATTGTGCAGCACAACGGTCTAGATTACGCTGAAATTAACTTCACCCACTGGCATACAAGTGAATGGGTGTATACATACCTTGTCTACACTGCCAAGTGACGATGAGGGTGTGGTACAGATCAAATAACACTACCTCGTTACATTCTTGCGGGAGCTTGATGAAATGGAATTGATAAGGTTGTCGGTGCTGGTGTCACTGGAGGAATTTTTGTGCTTGCGTATGCTAGGCCTTGATGGTTCTGGTGACCGTGACCGTTTGTTCTTGCGTTTTGCAAGTTTCACAGGCTCTGGAGAGGATTCAATGGAAGAAATGGTAGTGCTACGTACATATGTTGAATGTGAATCAAGGGGATCAGAGGATCTTGACGATGTGCCAGGACGACGATGTGAAGACATGATGGTGGGATGGGTCAAGGGTTAGGGCATGGGATTGATATCAGATATGATTAACCGCTGAATGTTTGGTTTTGCTGATGTCATGTGATCGTTGCCTGCTTGAAATTTTCGAGTTTCCAACTCTTTCCTCAAGTTGTACGGTGAGGACACTTCTGCTATGGCTGGAGGTCTCCATGCGTTTGTCCCGTGATCCTGCAACTGCATTGTCTGGTCCCACAAGAGGACATTTTACGGCAACATCCTGGCCAGGCACGCCTTCAGTAGGCGACCTGGACCCAGAGGCCACCAAGCTGCGAGGGCACGCCTTTAGTAGGCGACTTGCAACCAAGCTTTGTGGCTTGTTAGCTGATGGCTTCTCCCTCCTCCCTACCCACAGCTGAGCACTTCTGCCTCAGGCGGAGGCAGCTGTGGTTCTACTTGCGCCTGCCTCAGGTGGGTGCTTGTACGTCCATTTTTACACTTCCTGCTCTTGGGTCGATATTCAACATCATCTTCATGCATCCGGCCTCCTTTTTGTCACACATCAACGCGGGACCATTCATCACCGTTGCCAGATACCTTTTCGTCGCTGCTGCTCTCTATGCCTTTTGGCATCAGTTCCACGACCCCATCCTTCAAATGCTACCCATTCGCTCGCTGCAACGCCAATATTATCCACCCGACACACCTTGATGATTTTCGTCGCGCATCCATCTTGTCGCTGTGCCTCACGTGCCCAGCATCCTTGAGCTCGTCCACCAATAGCATACGCCATTTTCACCTCGCACTCTGAGCACACCAACGCAGCTCACGCCTCAGTTTCGATGTCGAGCCACCCAGTTCCAGCGCGTCATTCATCGAGCAAAGCCGTTACTGCCGTGCGCTCGCATTCCACCCCACAGAACTATGTCTTGCAACCGGTGGAGATGATTGCACAGTGAAACGCATGGATGTAGCGAATTTAGCATCTTCTGCGTTGATGTCCCCATTTCTCTGGCAAGCATGATGAGACTAACTCTCTTGAAGTGCTCGTCCCACGACTGATTCCGAGCCACAACTTACCCTGCGTGGCCACTCTGCCCGCTCAATCTACCAATACCGCTTGAAACTCGACAAGCGGTCGGTATGTGTTTGCTTACACTGAGCTTGCCCAACTGGTTTTGAGACCAGTTGGGCAGACATCGTCTCACCACAGATGACGACCCAATAGACCACGCTGTCTCAGTCAAGTCAACACCCAGCAAATCACATTACATTGTCGCACCCCTTCAAATCTTGCAAAACGTCACATTTGCAGTCGGTCCCATCGCTCATTACCACCAAAACAGTCGTTACTACTCTGCAGTCCCACCCCTACCCAACCCTGCCATAGACAACGCCCTCTTGCCTGCTTCTTGGTCGGCTTCTTTGGTCTACTGTCCGTTCAAGTCCAGCTTCTTGCCATCGGCCCTTTGGAAGGTACACTGGGGCGTCATCATACTCATGGGTCTCGCTGTCGTTTTCTGGCATTCATACTCAAGAAATTGGGTTGAAGCGTACAAGAAACGCAAATGGCGCCAGGAGCAACGCGACGATATCGACGATATTATAGCAGCCTTTCCCAATGCACCGCCCATCGTTCACATCAGCAAGTGCAATCTCTACCGAGAGTTATTCAACTCTGGCGAGGACCAGCTTTAGTGAGCCCCATTTTGTTGTCTCTACTTTCACTCATTGATGATATCAAGCACTCTGGTCGGTCAGATTCAAACGGCGTTCCTTCGAACATGCCTGCTACATTCAAGAGCTTGTGCCAGCTGTTGAAGACGGTTGGTCAGTTGCTGGACACGCCGAAAGCCTGCGCACATATGGACGTTTAATTCATGCGCATGAAGGAGCTGGGCAGTCTACTCCCTTGATTACGCTCGTACTCGTCTTGCCAATGATGCCCAGTTGGCCAAGGGTGGAGGAGCTCGTCAATTCAACGGTCTCAGTCCACCCATTCCCATCCCATCCCACCCAACGTTACACCATGCCCCACACAAACGACTACGTCTCGACAAAGCTCTCGCACAACAAGACATATGTTCCGATTCACATACGCTAATCTTAATATTGTTAATATTGTTCAGTGGCTGGCCGCACGATCCTCACGGTTTGAGCTCCCTCACACGGATTGCATTCAACGGCGACCCTCTGCAGTTCCTCCTCATTGAGACGTCTTACCACCCCTTCATCTCAAACGCAATCTCCAGCACTGCCTTTGCCATTCTGAGGACGACGAGGAGTGGGTCTGTACCGGGTTATCGCTCGTGTCTGGCTCACACAAACGACGAAGAGGAATCTCGAGGTGTGAGCGTGAAAGCAGAAGACAAAGGAGAAGATGATAGTATTGGCGCAAGTCAGAACGTGAGAGACGTGCTAGATGTCTGGGAGGACCTCGATCTCAATCGGGCGCGCTCATATTCATGCTGGCACCCGCGTCGTTTTAAATCCCATCCTCCTCCCATCTCGCATCTTCCTTCTCCCATCTCGTATCCTCCTTCTCCCGTCGTCTTGAATCCTCGATGTCGACCGTCCTTCCAAATTCTTCGGCTGTGAATGTCGTTTCAACTGGTGATGACTTGGCCAACGATTTGACACAAGCAACCACTGTCTTTCGCGAACATCCCGTCATCATCACGAAGTACATCGAGCACCTCGATCAACTTTGCCCTCGACGTCATCGTCGCAGGCTGCATCATATGCCCCGCCATCTTCTTCGGACCTGCATCCACATTCCTCGTCTTCACCGTCCTTGCTCCCACTACCATCATTGCCCACGTCTACCGTTTGCATCTCCTTCATACATCGAATGAAAGAAGTGGATCTTTTCTCATCTGAGGCCCCCGTTTGTCAGTCTCCATTCCGACTTGGTCGTCCAACCCCACAACCTCAGTAACCTAACTAAGCACGTAGTTTTGAAGGTACATATTCCTAACCCTAACCCTAGCAGATCAATGGCCTTGCATGCTTTACATTTTTGTCTGCTCAACACCATCACGGCGCTGTCAATTGCATAAACTGGGCCCGTATCCTCGCCCTAACAGTCTACTACTTCCTCTCCTACTTCACCATTCGCCGTTCCCCCCCTACTGACGCCGAGCCACAATTCATCGTCCTAACTGGTAACTTTGGCGACATCCTAGCAGGCTATTACGCCAAGCGCATGGGCCTGCCCATGGCTAAACTTGTTGTTGCTATGAACGCCAACGACATCCTTAACTGCTTCTGGAAGACGGGGCGTTATGTAAAGTTGGACTCGAATTCCTCGTCAGTAGCTGTGGGGGGCGTGGTAGAGACTCTTCCGACTGCCATGGATATCCTCGTGTCAAGCAACTTTTTGCTGCCTCACCTGCGAAGGAGTCTGAGCTGGGTCAGGCATGCTCGTCAACATTCACATGGTTCTTGGAAGCGGAGTATATTGCATTGGCAGCTCAGTTGAATTCGACTGGTGTGCAGTTACGTGCGCACGGAAGCTAAGGGGTATGGGCAAGCGCACGATCATGATCAACTACAGCTATCTCATTTTTGTATGCTCTGTTGTTCCGAGTCGTCAACACAATATAGTGCCGCTGTGCGATCATTGGCTTGACCGTGACAATTCTTTCTATCATCAATGGGCCTATAGGCTGCCACCACTATAGCCTACGGTATTAATGAGAAGTATGGGAGAGTATGCGCATTCTAGTTTTGTCTGAGATTTATAGCGGGTTAAGTGACCTTAATTCTTCCCGTTCCGTGTTTGGTGCATATGGGCGACTTGATGGAAGAATAGAAGCAAGCATTGTGCCTCTGTGTGCTTGGCAAGTGACCATATACTTTCTATGCCTACACCTGCCTTGCACTAATGATTTGTCTGTCTATTGCATGCTGGGTCTATCCATAATCTTGCACCATGATCTTGTGAAGCAAAACACAACATGCATGTTGACGAGCCATGGCAAAATACTGTAGGTCATACTATGTCTATGTCACTTCTATCAAAGCTCATCATGTCATACAAAATGATGTTCCGTGATATTCTGTGAAGGGGGCAAGGATTTGCCCCTGCTCATAAACTTTTCTTATCACAGTTTCCCTCCTGTCGACATCCCAGCCTACTTTTCAATGAACTCCCAACTTGCCGCAGCAAGGAAAGGTCGTTGCCAGCAATGTCTCTGTGTCGAGTTCGAAAAGAATGCTTTTGCCCCTAGTTCTCTTATTATTTGCTATTGTGACCATTCATACGAAGACCATGAAGATGCTAGTATGGCTCCTCCCGCCCGACCCACTCTCCCTGACAAGGGAGGATGTCCAACAACAGGATGCATGAGATTTTCGGTATGTCACTGGCACTATGTCACTTATATTGTAAATTGACCTCGCATGTTGGAATTTACTATCTGTAGTCTCAATCACCACCGACTAGCCCTCAAGAGCACTGTATCACTCGGACAGTGACTGGGGATGTCTGTGGTCAAGCCTGGATGACCCATCACCGTGCCATACAATTGCACCCCCCACCGTCAGCTCCACATCCTATCATGGTCTCTCCGCAAACTCCACAGGCCATTATGCCATGGCAACACACTGCCCCACCGCCTGAACCCAATCAGACTGCCAATGACAGGCGCCGCAACCATTATGAAGCACAGCGTCCAAGAGCTGGTGCCACCGGTAGCATTTTTGGCGGCACTGGCACCCGCAAGGCTGCTAGCCGTAGCACACGTCCCAGGCAAAGCTATGGATCCACTTCTACTCTACCATCGGGAACATCTGCTGCGTTCAATGTCGTACTACTGCCCTTTAGTGTAAGCATTTTACATTCTTGATGGTTCGACACTGACTTGAATCCATATACTAGATTTTGACTCGCGATAACTACGATCCATTTGTTGGGAAGTGCAACATTTATCCATCAAAGTTAGCGTCGCTAATGACTCAATTGTCATGCTTTGGACTATCGTTGATGGTCCCGGTTACGACTGCAAATGCTGATGAGCCAGTTTGGCATCAGATTACCACCCAAATCTCCTCGCATTTACAATCACGCCAGCTTGTGCTTGAAACCCCTCCCATTGATCTCATCTTTGGCAATGCAAGTAACGATATCTCGCAGACTGGACTGCAGTTCCTAGTGCCGGGTAACAACAAGGCGGATGGTTCGCGTCTAATGAAGCTAGCTGATGTCCCTGGGCGGCTTTTGACAATTCAGTATTTACGCTCTGTAGCATCCAAGCTCGAGAACCCCATTGATGCCAACCCATTGCTTCTCTTGTGTAGGTTTCTGTTGATGACAACTTCGGACTGTACTCATTCACTTTACTAGGTCCAACAATCGGAAATATCAGTGGCAATTTGCCTTTGCAGCTAGCACTCCCACATGGTCGCCACTACTGTCTTGCAAGAAGGGCGATGGACCGCTTTGGCACTTCAGATCTGCGAGAACTCTCTGAGGAGCCTGAGTGTCTTCCTCTTTGTCCACAGGTAAGTTGGAATTCGTGCGGTTGCTCTCATTTCTCACGTGTCCTGTTCAACACTAGCCATGGCAACCTGCTCCATTTCCTCTGCCGTCCCCCCTCAGCACGTTAGCTGGACTTCTTGCTGCCCCACCAAGCACATCAACTCTGATGCTAGTAGATGTACCTATGGTTGCACCTGATCCAGTCGTCACTCCTCCAACTCCCCCGATATCAACAAGCTTCTCATCTAGCTTCTCATCTGTTGATCAGATTGAACGAGTTGATGCAAAACAGGAAATTCAGGAATGGCAACAAAATGTGAGGGACCTCTGGCAGCCCATTCTTCCAGATGGACGTTCCCTCCCTGCTGGTGCTGCGAGAGATGGCCAGCACCTACCTTCGAACATTGTTGGGATATCTGTTAGAGGACCTGACACCGAAATCACTGCGCAAGGTCTCATTTCCTGGACTCGGGCACGGATGGCAGGGAAGACACCTCGCCTCCCTCAGGATGTCGCTATAAGTAACTTTGATCATCAAAATATATTCTCTCGCGACTTATTATTCAATGTGTAAGCTGCGGGCAATCATATCACACATCACAATGAACTAATCATAGTTTTTATGTTAGGGGGGCTGGAGTTGGTCCTGGTGTTATGCACGCTGTCTTTGAACGTGCTCTGACAGACATGTGCGAGGATGCCAAGCTGTGCCGACGACACAATGATCGCACTGGTTATGTGGACCTTAACACTAATAGCATTGTATGCACCCCCAATCGCCAAGCAGACAATGAAGCTTTTGGTTTTCTTGCTGCCGCTCATCTCTTCCTTACTGGACATGCGCCACATCCCCTCTCTCCTGCTGTCATCATCTTCTGCATTGCAGGCTATGATGGTCTTTTTGACCTAGAACTTATTGGCCTACTCCTGCCAGACTACGTCAGTGTGTTGAGGAAATGGCCATTGGCTGTTCCTGCAGCCGCTGAACTTTTTGTTGGGTCAGACATCACAACGCTTGGCATTGAGCACCTCGATTCAAGTGTTAGTCCTTCAGTCTCAGATGGTGACAGTAATACTGATAGCCTTGTTTTTTGTTCAGCCATCCGAGCTTCTTGACGCAGTTGCAAATGATGGGTGGCGCTCACTTACAGAGGCATTTTACTCTGCAATCTTGTTTGATGACACTGGCGCCACAAGTTCCTCAGCGATGACCAACTTTCGACGTGGGTTTAATATACGTGTCTCTGCGACTCGGGGGTTATGTGATGTAAGTTCAGGGCCACACTGTAATTTGTTCACTGTCAGACTGATGTTGAATTATGTGACACAGACACTCCAGCATTGCTACAGGTTGATTATCCCTGCATGCTATGGGAGGATGGTTCAAACTCCTGCCTGCGTAATAAGTAAAATCACCTTCGCGAGTGCATCTCCCAACAGCGAGAGAGACTATAATGCACCAACTCCTCAGGATTCCCTCGGGGTCACGCGAGAGTCACAGGCCATACGGCCTACTGAGGAATTGGAGACAATGTTCACACATAAACTCTCCAGATACCTCCATGGTGTCGGTCACCCTGACCATCCTGACCTACATGCATTTATGACTGCATCTGAGCGCAATCAAGACAAGGATGATCCAACTCTTCGTTCCCGTCTGTTCATGAGATTCTGCAAGGGATCACAGCTCATGCCCCATGGATCTGACTGGGAGATCAAGGTGCGTCAACTATAGTTCTTTGTGTCCATGAGTCGGTGCTCATTCCCAAGATATAGGTATCCTTCATTGGAGATCTTCCCAATACCAAGGCTCATTTCATTCCAGAGGGCGCACCTCCAGGTTGGAAGGTTTGCAATTTTGCTGTCACTGGCGTCTGCATCACTACTAACAAATCTCAACAGCCTGAGCCAATTCCGATGTATGCCCACACATGCACGGGTGAAATTGATGTTGCTCTCAATGGCACTCTTGTGGAGTACATCACTGACACTCTACCACCTAACGATGATGGATCACTGGTCACACAGTTTGACATATGGCTTCATTCAAACCTGATGCGGTCTTGTGGAGGAGAAGACTTTACTGCTCTTTAGTGACTATGCAGTGAGCACCCCCACTGACTCGTAAACTTCTACTAGAATCACCTTCGTATTGGCATCTCTGTTACTGCTCACCCACCCATTTTACTTATAGGCGCTTTTGCTGCAAAGCCAAGTTTCACTCATACTTACAAAATTTCGCCATCTTCATAATGACTCACGTACGCAACCAACGGTATCTGTTCTAATTGTACCCTCGCATCATACTGCAAAAACCAAGTCTCCCTCATACTTACAAAATTGTGCCGTCTTCATAATGACTCGTGTATGCAACCACCAGTATCCATTATAATTGTACCCTCGCATCATCTCAGCTTGTTACCGTCACATATTGCACCTTCACCATTATGTTGTACTGTCATGCTCGTCACCAATTACACTGCATGTTGTTGTGCGTTGTCGTGACTCACAAGACTACAAAGGAGTGTAATGACCAAAGAACACTTAAATATAATTGCGTGATTTTTGCAACCAAGTTTGAGGTACACAGGAATGTGAGTAGGTACTGAGGACTACGTAGATGTCAATCTGATCGCCCACATTCTTGCTCGTGATTGGAACTAGTGAAGGCGGTGGTGGATATGGTGGAGGCGGTTCTTTGGGTTTTGCTCTGAGAGCGGAAAAAAATTAGACAACAAATCAGGAGACGGGATGGACAAGACGTACTGAATAGCAGTCCCTGCTGTTCCCTGTCATTTTCCTTTGAGTAGCTTCTTTGGGATAGTGAGACTCGATAACCCCAATTCCACGGCAATACCAAGCTTCTGTAACCCGAGAAAGTCAACACCAAGTGAGAAACCCACCCATGACAAACGCACTCTCGTCCTCTTTGTTGTCCTCGCCAGCGAAAAGCACATCATCGTCGAGAACTTCCAGGTGTGTCTGTGTATATGGTGAGAACAAGGGACATTGGTTAGGAGAAAATGGAGGAAGGACTAACAGCTTCGCAATACGCTCCAACAAGCTTTTTCTCGATGTCAGCAAGTCGCGAACCGTGCCGGACGATGTTGTCCTTGATGTACGGCTTAAAATCTTGAATCCTCGTGACTCCACTCTAGAAGAGTGTATGCATGATGATTTCCTATAACACACCAGTGAGTTTCAGATAAACGATGCTAGGGCAATGGTGAAACGTACCTCCGGCATCATGCATTGAGGAAATACTCAGACGTTACCCCCACCATCACATCCAGTGCAGCACTCGAGGTCCCTAGACATAAAGTTACAGTAAGTGCGCAAGATTTTAGCCGCCTATCACGACACACAAGATGATGACAACGAGGGAGTGTCAAACGAGGTTACGCACCTTGAAATCCTTCATGTTCCTAAACCTTCCGATTCATCCATCTCAGACATTCCTCCGAGTGGGTCGTTTGCCGTGGTCATTCGCCATGGGAGTGAGCGCACAGGGAGGAGGGATGAGACGTGCGCATATACGAGGACGATAAGATGAACTGTTGCATCGATAACACGTGACAATGCAGAAAAATTGTCAAACAAATCAGTTAATTTTGTTGCTTTTTGGTTCGTAAAAGTGTGGAACTTGGAATTCTGTAATCTTTCTCACGCAAATCGATTCTTGAATTTTTGTCCAGAGCGGACCTTCATACTCATATGTTTAAATACTCAGTAAGTAAAGTGCACGAATTAAAATAAATTGTTGAATATGAAAAAGGAGAAATCAAATACACCAAGCCTGAGGGTTTCGCCGAGACGACGGTCTAGGCTCTCGTTGTCTTGGCTGTGTCGCCGGTTCCCATACGCCAACCGTCACAAAAGCACTCGAAACAATTTTGCCGACTTCTGCCATTCTGCCAATTGCTGTTCTGCCGTTTTTTTTGGTAGAACTCGCCCTGAAATATTTCTGCCCCCTACACTATAGCCATGGGTTTGCTGGGTCTACGACGTCTAACGATCCGAGTCCGAAGGGTCTCCCACATACATTCAGTTTCACAAACAACGTTAGATAAGGGCAGACACATCTACAATTCCACTATGATACAGAGTGACCAACCGGTCAACTTTTTCCTCGCTAAGCGAAGACGACCTCATACAACCATTCTATGCAGCAGCAGCAACAACAACAGCCTCTGGCTGCTGACGTTCTCTCGAGGCCTCGCGGTGCTGCTGGAGCAATCGGTCGAGTGCCTCCTTTTGACCGACTGCGAGCTCTCCAGACTGGATGCCGGAGTGGTATACACGTAGCAGGGAGTCAACATCGTCCATGGATTGGGTGCGGACATCAGCAAGTTCCTTGATCTTAGCAGTTGCATCCTTGACCTGTTACAATCATATTAGTGAACTGTGGAAGGGCGAGGCAAAGAAAATGTAGCAGACCTCGTCGTCGGTGAGGTTGAGTCCGAGCTGCTCGACTCTTGACTTGACAGCGTTCCAGCCAGTGAGATGGTGTCTAATGGCAGACATCAGGCTCTATCACGAGTCATGGATGGCTAGAAAAGGTACATACCCAATCGACACGTATCGGGTGAGACCAAAGTCTTCAGGCTTCAAAATCTCGTATGTGCTGGGGTTGTTTAAAATTGCCTTGGCGTGAATACCAGCCTTGTGCGTGAAAGCACAGTAGCCGGTGATCGGGTTCATGAAAGGCACGTTGACTTCTACTGCCTCTGCGACGAGGTTTTCAATTTCACGCAGCATGGGGAGATTGTACTTGGCCTTGACGTATTCAGGGTTGGCAGCGTACAGGCATGCTACGAGACCGCCGAGAGGCGTGATACCGACACGCTCACCGATGCCAAGGACCGCTAAAAGAAATTTAGCCAGGTATCAGTAAAGAAACAACAAATATACGTACAGGTGTCGATGTGTGTTGCACCAGCCTCCAATGCGCAATAAGCGTTAGCGATGGCCATTCCGGTGTCATTGTGCAAGTGAATCTCAATATCGCAACCAACGACGCCGCGGAGGGTACGAACGAGGTCATAAACTTGTCTGGGGTTCGCGCATCCAACGGTGTCAGCTATGCCCACGCGGTTGACACCGATCTTGTCGACAGTCTGGTATATGGAAAGCAGATCGACGAGGTCGGAGCGGAAGGAATCTTCTGAGGAGAAGCGGACTTCGATACCCTTTGACTTGACGAATGTGATGACTTCGATGGCGGTCTTGGTGATGTACGTCATGTCCTTGCCGTGAGAAAATTCGCGGAGGAACGAAGATGTTCCAATCACGACATCGACACCATCGACACCTACGGGTGCAAATGAGTCAAAAGATTAGGGTGGGAGCGCTGTGGAGCTCACCAGTTTCGACGGCGATCCGGGCATCGTCCATGTGACAACGAATGTGGGTAAGAATTTTGGCCTTGAGGCCGAGCTTGCAGATGGTTTCGCAGTCAGCGCGCGACTGCTCAGACGCAGCGGGAGATGTGAGCTCGATGTACTCGACACCGAATGCATCAAGAGCCTTGGCGATGGCGATTTTTGTTTTGGTGTCGAAGAAAGCGTTGGCAAACTGCTCACCCTCTGCATCACCAATCAAACTAGGGCAAAAGTGCAAAAGAATTGTAAGTACCTCGAAGAGTGCTTTCGATGATGGAGAAATTTGATATGTTGCTTAGAAAGTCTGAGGCGCGTGGTGCATACGGATTCCTCCGTTGTGCTTCACTAGGATGGGTGCTATGTCCATTGGCACCGTTCGCGCCATTGATGCCTTTGGCACCGCTCAAACCGTTGGCACCGATCTGGATCATCTGAGTCTTGTCAGGCGCCGATAGGGATTCTGTATTTTGGTGGGAGCAGGAGCACTGAGGCATTTTGTAGTTTTGAGAATGCAAGGAAAGATCTTAAGGGGATCCAGTCAGAAGACTCAGAACGAGTCACGATCGATGACCTGTAGATGGTAATAAAAATCTTTAAGGTAAAATTAGCTGCAAGCCTGGGAATGACAAATATTTTAATATTAACAATATTAACTGCAACTCTCAAGAGATTCATGGATATCGGAACATTCCCTCCGAGGCTGCTGGTGGCCAAGGACATCGAGTAAGGTCACCAATTCTGACGTCCACGAGAAAGGTAGCCCATCTGGCCATCTTGGATGTCCTCCCCAAGCTGAGGAGTTTATATCTGCCCCCTATCCAACTTTACTAGGAGTCCCTCACTGAGTCTGGCAAGACCTCTTGCTATCTCCGCAACTAAATCAAGAGCATGACTGGCATGGGATGGTGCGAGATTTTGCGATTGATGTCGTCGATGAGTCCGATGCGCGTGTCAAAGAAATCGGCGCTGAGACTCTGAAATTCATTCAAAGGTATGCCCTATATAGCATCTCATCCCAATTCCTCGTATGCCAGATCCAAAAGCATGATATCGCTTACCTCCATGTCAACAATCCACCGCAGAAATAACAACGACTTCCTGTATCAGATATCGACGTGTCCTTCTTCTCTCCTGAGGATCGCAGACCCAAGCATCTTCCTCATCTCAAGGCTCCGGTTGTGATGGTAGCTGAGAAATGCGCTGACTCCATGAAGCCTAGTGGCATTATCTAGCCTAGACTAAGGGCACCTTGTGTGAGATAAAGAAGGATGTACGTCAGTCCATGGATGGTGATGGATATGCCTTTAGTTACCAGGAGTGGGTGCAGAATCGCTGCTACCCACCACTGCATATAAATACAACCATTCTAGGTCTTCTTTGCGATGTTGAACTCTCATAGACACACTTGATCCGTTAATAGGAATACTGAAGACGTAGCCATGTCATGTCTGGCTAGAGCAAATTTTAGGCTTAGCGTAGGAGTAAGGCGAGAGTGAGTTTCATTTCAGCGTTTGCGCAGATGGCCTAAATCTCCCGAGTGATTGCGTGGGTAGTATCATATGAGAGCAAGCATAGAGAGGACATGAATAATGCAATAACACCTGTCTAACCCCGTTTCTTGGACACACCGACCGTTTTCCCGCGACGGCCTGCACCACGGTTCAAAAATGAAGTAGCAGAAAGCGGGAAAGAGTAGCTTACCAGTAGTTTTTGTGTGCTGACCACGCACCCGCAGGCCCCAGAAATGCCTAAGACCACGGTGGGCCCGAATCTTCTTCAACCGCTCGAGGTCATCACGCAACTTCGAATCGACACCATTGGAAAGGATCTGTGAGTCCTTGCCGTCTACAATGTCCTTCTGTCTGTTCAGGAACCATGTGGGAATTTTGAATTGAGTGGGATTTTGGATAATCGTAACAATACGCTCAAGCTCGTCAGAGTTCAATTCACCGGCACTGTACAATTATATGAGCGAGTTGCGGACCACAGAGTGGAAGCACATACCGCTTGTTGAGATCTACATCTGCCTTCTTGCAAACAAGGTTGGAGTAACGACGTCCAACACCCTTGATCTCCGTCAGAGCGTACATAATCTTGCGCTTTCCGTCAACATTAGTGTTGAGCAGACGCAGGATGTGCTGTGGATGGCGTAAATCGTAAGCAGACACAGGCCCAATGCAAACAGACCTGGAATTGCTGGTGTGCTTCAGGAACAACGAGGGACATGGTGGCGATCTGCAAGTCAAGATTCCATAAGTCTGTTATCCGAAGGGGAATACATCCATCCAGCGGAAACCTGTCTCAAAAACTCCTGATTCTTCCAAGCAAAGCAAAATGCCTCCTAACGAATTGGTGCATGCATGAAAATGTGCTCACCTTCGTTCAATCGTTCCTCAGGATGGCCTTGACGCTGGGTATGACAGTGAGCGATGGGTGGGTGCTGAGACACAATTTCCCGGCAAATTCCGCCATTCGCGATCACGTGGCCTGTGGTACAAGTCGCGTGTTGGCTGCAGTGCGGCCCTACAGTGCTTACCGTGACTGATTTGAACTTGCTCGTTACTTCATTTTCTAATAGCCACATCCTCATTACAACAATCTGATACATGTCCAAGAGGAAGGTGAGAGATACATTAACTATCGTCCTTGCCACTCTCTTATATCATAATTCCAGCAGTGTAGCTCTCCAGCGATTTTGAACGCAGAACTTGAAGCTGTCCGCGGGAAGGTCTCCCTTGAAGAGACAGAGGAGTCGTGGGACAAGATCGAGCAGGGCATTGTGCAGCTCACCCAATGTTGCAATAACGGCGGATGCAACTTCCCTACAGAAATGGTTGCTGGTATACGCTCGCTTTCCAGACCCATCAACCACGCTATGAATTCGGAGCGCAGTAGACTATCAGGTTCTGCTATCGAACTTGTGAATGCTCTTCTAGCTGGTTTGGGCTCATCATTTGAGCCCCTCGTCTCATTGTTTATGCCAACTCTTCTCGGGCTTTGTGGCCGGACCAACAAGGTGTTCACAAACCGAGCAAAGGCGTGCATTCTCGCTGTGATTGAAAATACCCAATTGCCTTCCATTCTGCCTTATCTCGCAGATTCTTTAACTCAAAAGTCGGCTTTCCTGCGTTTAGTAGCTGCGGAGGGTGTCCTCGCTTGCCTGAACTGCTTCAATCCTCCTGATATTGAGAAGGATACACGTGCCCGACTTATCGAAGACGTTATCAAGTTGACTGCCAGGGATGCCAGCGCAGATGTTAGAAGAGCAGGTAAAATGATTTTTGAGGCATATAAAGCCCTTTTACCCGATCGCGTGGAAAGGTTGGTCCCTACAGCTTCCACTCGTGACATCCATTGCTGATATACATACTTCAGTTTCATTGCACCTTTAACCCCCGTCATCAAGAAGTACTTAGATGTACAAGGGACAGTTGCTTCTCGGTTGGCTTCACGACCACTTTCTCGTGGTTCTGCAGGGACAAGAGTGACATCAAAGCCAATCGAGTCCCTCCAGGCTCGTGCTACCACTACTCGTGTTTCCAGGAAACATGCAGAGAGACCAGCACGACCTCCTAGCTCTGAACCGCCACGAGAACTACCTGCAGCAAGGCTGCGTGCTGTGCCAAGTCAAGCGACCTCTAGTGCAATTGCGGAGCTGTCAACGAGGGAAACATCTCGCCAAGGTGCCCTCCGCCCCCCGTCGGCGGAACAAGGTCCATCCACTATGCAGAGTACAAATCGACGGAAGGATATTCCGCATCCTCCAGTTCCTACTATGCAGGGCCCTCAGCGATTGGGCACCGTGCTCTTGAAGTCACAGGACGAGAAGCCCCGTGTTATAGGAGGAGCTCGAAGAGTTCTCATTCCCACAGCTCCTATAGTAGAAACCGATGACACCCCGACAATGCGCACGGTTCCAAAGACCGGTCCTCCTTCAACCAAGCCGACTTTGGCTAACTCACTCGCACAATCTCTCGGTTTGAAACGAGATTCACAGACTGACCCCGTAACCACAAAAGTTCACTCAACCGCCCCAGTTCGCGCTGCGTCGTCAGTGGCCATTGCTACCACCAGACCATCATCTCGAACGGGACCACGACCCGTGACAAAATTAGAGCATCCAACGATCAAGGGTACAACTTCTCGGCCTGGCCGGTCGCGGTCAACGACTATAGATGTTGAACAACAGCAGATTTCCGGCAAACAAGCTGCTGAACCAGGTCGTTCTAGCCAGCAAGCTGTAGGTCAGAAAAAGCCGGTGTGGGGAGGACGGTCGTCGGGCAAAGCTTCTAAGCCCGTCGTCAAGGGGCTTTCAATACGCCCCAAGCCGGGGGGGTTGAAGAGTTCTGATACTAGCAAGCCCGCACCGGAACACATACCACTACCTCTCAGTCCCACTATATGCCCCACTGCGGTGCCTCTGCCATCTTCCCCAGCCTGTAGTCCCTGTCAGTCACCCCAGCTCGAGCCACCAGCGTCAGGAGGACTATCCGCGCAAGTCACTGGCGATGATACAAATGTCGCGGTGGATGCTCGTCCTCTCTCCGCTCCCATTGAAGCTACGCCTTCACGCAACGTAGACTTTCAAGAGTCCCCCTCCAAAACACCCATAACAGCTCTCCTTTCATCTATTCAACGTGGATTCTTATTTACACCTTCATCGCCGCTCTCACCTCCCCAAGCTTATGTAACTGAAATCATTGCTCATACATACCGCCCGAACAGCCCAACAGCTCACAAAGACACAGCCTGCGTCAGTGATAGTACGATGCGACAGGCATTGGAAGTGATGGATGTCAACTAGACCATATGTACTCTAGTAGTAATTGACTTTGGATTAATGACATCCGTACACTAGAGCATGTTGTGGAACTTTGGAACCATTATCCGTAATACAGAAGGATCGGCTGTCTTCCCTGTATTGGGTCTGCCTACGAGACCGCTGTGAACCCTGAAAGTTTCCTGGTACGCTGACCTAAATACATGGTCAATCAGTATGTCAGAGACCAGAAGTCAAGGACATGCCATCTGTCAATGACTCAAGAACCTGCGACCCTTGAGTAGTCGTCTGGCTAAAATCTTTCTGCCAGTTGAGGTCTTCTTCCGAGAAAGAAAGCCGTGCTTTCTTTTGCGCTTTCGCTGCGAAGGTTGGTACTCGGTACCACGGGAGGCAAAACGCCTCTGACCGAGCGCATTACATAGTGACGGTAGCGAGAGTGTTTGTGGTACAAGAAGCGCGCGATTGATTAGGATAGAGCGCGAGGCTGGAATAATTGGATTCACCGCAGCGAACGATGGTAAATTGAGCAACGGTCTACGAAGTGCTCCGAGAAGTTGAAGAAACATGTTGAAATGCTAAAATTTAGACTCACGAGCGATCATCGATCAATATTCATCCAAGTCATGTGACCATTTAATAGTTCAGGGTTGTCCTCAACAAGTGCTTTCAAGCGACTTGGAATCCCCCAGAATGTCGATAACGCCAGGAAAACCTAGAATAACAGGTATTCCGACTCCTGGAAAGTCCAGCGGCATACCTACCCCAGGCAGATTTCGTTCTTCATCGTCCGCCAATTCTCAACCCGCCTTTGACTCCGATGTAGAGTTTATGTCCCGTGCATTCGCAAACGCGATTAAGGCCAATGATCCTGCACAGCATCGCGCCAGCACTACTTCGAATACTTCTCCTTCGTCATCTTCTCCAAATTCAAGTTTGGCGCCATTGCAATCTGGCCGTCGTTCTGTAGCTGGTCGTCCTTCCTCGGTCGCTTCAACCTCTGCATTCTCACAGAGTAGAACAAAGACTCCGGCACCACGCGCTCCAAGCAGACAATCAGACGTTTTTACTCGTAGTGTAAGTCGAGCCGGGAAAACATTTGAAGTCGGAGACAATGTCAGGATCGAGTCTTTGGGATTCGAGGGCTGCCTAAGATATGTTGGAGAGATCCACGGTAAATCCGGTCTGTGGGCAGGGGTCGAACTCAGTGGAGGTTTTTCAGGCAAAGGAAAGAATGATGGATCTGTTGGGGCGTAAGTTCTCTGTTCTCTGTTGACTGCTAGCATGTACAGTAACCGCTGCAGATTATTTTGCTGAGACTATTTCTGCAGGAAACAGTACTTTGTCTGTCCTCCAAATTGTGGCGTATTCGTTGCTACTACGAAGCTCTCTGCCCCCACCATGCCTTCTAGCTACCGGCCTCCCTCAGTCGCCTCATCTCGTGGCGGTCGCATAACCCCATCCATTTCTGGTAGAGTCACTCCTTCACATTCACTATCTTTTGGAAGCGGACGCATTACCCCATCCAATTTCTATAGCCGTTCCAACGCTGGCGCAACTCCCGCAGCTCGTAAAACAAAGCCAACTCCACAGTTGGGCCCGGCACAGTCGCCAAGAAGACCTGGATTAGATACTCAAATTACCTCAGGTTCAAGGGCCTCCAAATATATCGGTCTCACAGCCAAACAGTTGAAAGCCAATGGCGATGGTACCTCAGAGTATACTCTTCGTTCTCCATCTTCGCCATCACGCGGACCTCCAGCTCTTGAATTGAATATACACCCTTCGGATTCTCCATTTACCACACCAAAGGCTGGTGCTGCTCCTCGTGCTCCCAATGTGTACAGCGGCGCACTCACCCCTGGCCTCAAAGGCCGGCCTTCCCTAAACACTCCACGCCCAAGGATTCCCAGTGCAATTGCTATGCCACCTCCAGCCTCACCTGCCCGATCGGCATCCTTTACGTCTACTTATTCTTTGAATGATGGTCCTGATCTTTCCCATGAGGACCCCACGTCGCGCGTTCAGCTGCGTTCTTCAATGGATTTAACTGCTTCTTCACAGGCTTTGCAGGATAAGATCAACCAACTCCTCTTAGGGCAGTCTATTTCGCCATCCAAAATCAGTGGTACCAGTCCATCTCGGCCATCCTCAGTCACTTCCCTGCGATCTGCTTTCCCCGACAATGACGTGCAAAAGGACGTTCTACATTCTCGCCTAGAATCCCTCGAGCGCGAGAATGCTTCCCTTCGTGATGCCGCTGACGCGGCTCGTGCAGACGTTGCGCTAGTCCAAGTACTCGAATCTGAGCGCGATGTAGCTCTTGCCTCCGTTTCCTCTACAGAGAACCAGCTCCGCGCTCTCGAGCGCAAATTCACCGAGCGAGAGACGAAGATTGAGTCCCTTGAACGCACCGCGCTGAAAACAACGTCTGAACTAGAACGTGTCAAGAACGAGAACGAGGCTCGTATCGCAGACTTGCAGGCCAAACTTGACACGAGTGAGTCACTCGTCAAGAGTCTCAAAGAGGCGATTGCGGTGAAAGAGGGCGTCGAGCATGATAGGGACGCGCTACTTAAGGCTAAGAATGACGAAATCGGGCTTTTAGAAGGTCGATTGGAGAAGGTATCAGGCGAATTAGAGGCTGACAGAAAGGAATTAAATGCACAAATTGATGAGCTTCGTCAAGCTGGGCAGGTCAGTCATGCTATATTTGAACTGACATGAACTTGACCATTGTCTAAGGAAACAATTGCGTTGTACGAAGAACGTCTCAGCACGGGAGATTCGCGCCGATATGAACTCGAGGACCGGGTTGTATTTCTCGAGGACCAAGTCAAGACGGCCTCAACTCCTCTCTCTCCAAGCGCCGTCCTCCAACGTGCCACTTCCGCTGCTGAAATCGACAACGAGAATCTTCGTGAGCAAGTGCAACACTTGCAGCGCAAACTTGCCGCGCTGGAGGACTCCCTTGAAGATGCACATGCGGTTTCTGAACGGGAGGAAGCTGCTGTTCGTGAGCGAATCAAACGGTTCAAGGACAAGGAGGATATGATGCGAAGTGAACTCAACGAGGGGCGCAAGACTGTTGAACAAGTTCTCAAAGCTGAGGCTCTCGCTAAAGGTCGCGTCGAAGAAGTTGAGGAGGCCTTGCGAGAAAGCACTCTTGCTCTTGAAAACGCCCAGGCCGAAATCGAAAATCTGAGATCTGATGTCGCTGTGAGTGGCTTGCTTCGAGCTGATTCACATCTTAGATCAGTCCACCAGGTTGCTGGGCTGGAAACAGACAGTAGTCTTGACTCACAAAAACTCAAAGCTGATGAGCGCACACGCCTCCGGCAGGAGATTCAAGAGCTGCGTGACGAAATCAATCAATTGCGATCATCTGCAGCAGAATTTGCATTGGCTTCCTCAACAGCTAATGTAAGAAGCCACACTGATTTTATATATGGTCACTGACAATTTCAAATGTAGGACAACATCGATTGGCAAGCGAAGTACGAGCAAGTGCAAAAGGAGGTGCTTGTTCTGCGCAAGGGTCTCGAGGAGCGTACTTCGGAGCTCGACACCATGAAGAAGAGACTTAACCGCGACATTCCTGTCAATGGCATCCAAGAGCCACCAAGAACACCGACCTCATCTAAGCAGGAATCTGCTGAAGTAATGGGTCTCAAGTCAGTTTTGTTCTTGTTTTTTCTTCTTCTAGCGCTCATATTCCACTACAGGCACATCGTTCAAGACTTGCAACAAGAGACTTCAGCAGTGACTCAGCGAAATAAGCTACTAGAGTCGGAGAACAGGCTCTTGATGTCAGAGACCGATCAACTTCGCCAGGTACGACTCACGTGAAGCAAGCGACGAACTATCCTTTAGCTTTTATTGCAGGAACTGAAATTACTGGAGGAGAACATCGAACAGAGTTTGTTGCGTGAAGAGGCTGCTCTTGGAACGCACAACACACCGGCATCTAGCGATGATCAGATGGCTAGGTTGGAAGTACGTCAACGTGCAGGGTATTCAAGTCGTCGAGCTGACTTGTGTTGTAGAACGAACTAGAACAGTGGCGAAAGCGCTTAGCTGAAGCTGAGATGAAGACCGCCCGTGTCACACACGACGTACGTTCCAGTCTCTGCTGTCATACCTTTCTAACCAGTGTACAGCTGAATAAAGAGATTGGTGAGCTAGAGGCGCTCGTAGAGTCAAAGGTACGTGTCGTCGATGCACGTGGAGCACAATCTGATTCGATTTATAGATTTATCGCGAAGTTAGTTTCACCCCACAACATAAATACGTATCTAACTTCTTACAGGATGAACTCGAGCAAGAACTCGAGCGTCTTAAAGAGAAGTTGTTGCGAAACACCAAGAAGTCGTCAAAGAATAGCCTCGAACCAACAGATCTGCCTCCTCGCAAGCGTTCATCCACCCCAAACAACTTTAATCAAAGTTCTAGCGAAGACATTTGTGAGATTTGTGAGAGACCAGGGCACGACATCTTCACTTGCGACCTTTTGCGGGACGAAACGCCTCCTGCTTGTGACCACAACGCAGTCAAGAAGACGAATGGAGATCCATCAGATTTGTTTTGTGTTGACTGTGAGGGGCACGGACATGTAGCTGCTGATTGTCCACATTCATTGGATGTTTTCTGAATTTTGTCCAACCTTTTTTTACCCCACTGTCGCTTCCGTATACCCTCTTACAGGATACACTTCATGAATCACCATTTCCCGATCATTGACGAGAAAGGCAAGTGTCTCCTATGACGCAGTGAAGTGACGTCATATTGCCTCCTGCGGTACAAAAACATGAGACAACGAAACACTTTCACGTACGTTGAACGTTAACCTCGACTCGTATAATATGTCCTACGCCTCCGTTGCTGCTCACGACGCTCCTCCGCCATCAGAGCAGGTATGTACTTGCGAAATGTAGAATACTAAGTCGTGCTCACTACGCCCCTCAGCCTCGTCCGGATCCTGCGCTCCTCACAACCGAACGCTCCTCTGCAAGTAATGTTATCGACGACACTCTGAAAGTAAATGTCGTTTCCAGCGATTTTAAAGAGAATCCAGCGACATACACATCCGAGAGATATGTTCCAGAAGACATCGATGATGATCTCGTCGACCCAGGCAGGAAAGCGGTGAAAGGTAAAAGGAATAGGCGCTTTCAGGAGGCTCAGGCAGAAGGTATTTATTTGTGGGAGGTCACAAAACACTATTTGTTTCGTCCAGGTGTTGCTGGTGGTCTCATTGGTCTGGGTATGGTCGGTTTTTCTGAATCTCTCTGTTAGCTGACGATGTTACTTAAAGTGAATATCGGCCTCCTGTCTACTGTGGGCTACGGATTTTACACAAAACCCAGTCTTCGTCAGAATTTCACTGCCATCAGCTCCGCAGCGGCAGGAGTATTGCTGTTGATTGGGACTGAAGGCTACGCAGCAGAGAAATATCGACAGACCCCTATCGGTCGCCAGGAAGAACGACGCGCACGTGAGGAGGGCACCCTAATCTACAAGCATCTTCGAGAGCAAGTCTTTCGTCCGAATGTCTTGGGCGGTTTGGTCGGACTAGGTATAGTGAAAATCCGTATCTGCCGATTTTTTAAGATGTTTATCTCCTCCTTTTTAGTAAATACGACAATCTTAGGAGCAGTGGGGTATTACACTTATGCAAACTGGCACAAACCTAAGTGGAATCGGGATGTTGTCACCGCCGTTGCATTCGGATTGATAACGCTTTGGGGCGGTGAAGGGTGAGCAAGATTGTGCTGCCTTGCATCTGATGATGCTAAGATTTACTTGCAGATATCTTGCAGAGCGTTATCGCGTAGAACGGCAGAGACAGTGATGCCAATAGGCTATATTTGCAGTTTGGAAGGGCACTTGTACACTATGTCAGCTTACTTCGATGATGAATTCTTTACTGAGCGCCAGTATGTTCACTGGCAGGCTAGACGCAGCTTCGAATCACAGATATTTTCCGCACTCGCAAGGCACCTTTTGAGCGCAGATGCATTCAACAATAAGGAACGGCGCACATGTCATTTTACATCGCACAAAAACAGAACTGAAAGTTCCAAGATACTAAGCTTGACGGCATGCCGGGGTGACAGCTGTGATAAGGTGAAAGCGTGGTAAATCCGCAGGACACGAGGAAGCTTGCGCGAGTATCATAATCTGCACATTGAAATCAGACAACATGTTCAGATTGTCTTTTGTACTTCTGTCTCGTGTTGTCTATACAAGCCTTCCACCGAAATAAAGGTTCTGGCTTGTTAGTCTTCGTCTTCATCGCTTTCTTCCTCTCCTGTACTGTCTTCAACATCGCCTTCGCTGTCTTCCGGCTGTGCGGCCCAGTCTGAAATGTCAAGCTTCTCGTGTCGCACTGATTCTGTCAAGAACGTTCACTTGTGCTATTGAAGTAGGGGAGCGGGATGATGGGCTCACCATTATCTTTTACTTCGTACCCAGCCTGGGTGACACATCTTATCAATTCTGCTTTCGATCCTACAGTAGTACTGTTGCCCAAAATACATCCATCGAGCTTTGCCCTGGAGTAGGATATGTCAGTGTCAGGTAATAAGTTGAGAATTACACACCCATCGGAAATCACACAATGATCCAGGAGAACGCATCCCACAATCTTCACCATCTTTCCGATGATACAGTGTTTTCCTATGGTAGATTTTTTAATGGTTGACTTTTCTTCGACACGTGTGAAGTCTCCAATGGAAGTATCAGCTACGAACTGGTGTATCTCATCTTCAGTAATGATCTGATCAAGACAGGAAGAAGACAAACGTGACGATTTGCTTCGAGGTACGCTGGTAGATTGTTGACGCGGATAGCGAACCCGTCATCTGCTCGATGAATTATGATTCCTATTCGAATGCTCGTAGCATATTTTGCCCGCTTAGTTGATTGGTACTGCAATTTGCATAACCAAGGAAAGAAGTCTTCTCTGAGAGAATCAAACCGAGTTTTCTGAGCCAACAAGTCGAGCACAGCACGTTTACAAACGTAAACATGTGAATCTAGCAGCCTCGAAGACAACTTTGCCTGTGGGTATCTAAGGAATTGAATGATCACATACACAACCGGAGAGCGATATAAATCACCTTGAGAGTAAGGTCATCCGCAGCTCCAATTCATCGCTGTTTTTATCAACTTCGTGAGGGCTATCTACATATAACAGGGTGCCACTGAGGTGATCCCATACAATCGGAGTTGGTTGTGCTGGAGAACCCCACTCATCTGGAGTGGTTTGTTTGTCTGGTTTGTGTTCATACCAACACGAAGTCACAATGGAACCATCCGACATCGTGTCCGTGCGGAACTTGTTGAGTAGTTTTGATAAGGGTAGGGAAGGTGGCGGTATGAAGTCGCAAGGTATGAGAATGAAGTCTTCCTTGATGCGGTTGGCGAAATGGCGAAGTACGGAGCATGTCCCTGCACTTAGTTCCTGCGATTCATCGAAAGTCTGGAGGTCAATATGAACGGAAGAGAAGGATGCAGATGAAGACTGTGAGTGGATATAATGTGATATCGCAGGGCGATGGGATGAAGGACAGATCAGAAGGACATCTGGGACTCAATAAGCCATCGTTGATTTAAACATTTTGTATGAAGTTATCAAGTCCACCTTTGATGCCAGACTGCTCGACCCATGACAAGGGATAGTCGAGCATAGGTTTATTTGAAATCGGAAGTAACGCCTTTGGACAGGGCTCATCGCCATGCTCGCCAGTCAAAGGGAGTAGTCTACAATTTAATATTAATGTTGATGTAGTCAATCCATGATTCATGAGTGTCAGGACTTACTCGTTCCCAAATCCCGCGAGAATGACTGCCACGAATTCACGAGTGACTACTTCAACTGGAGCAACGTCAAAGTTCATCATCGCGTGCAGCGGTAAGAATTTAGAAACGAAAGTTTCTGACTCGGACTTTATCGATTCATGATTGTGATCAGAGTCATACCTTCCTCCTACTGTGACCTTGTGACAGTCACGCACAATACCATGAATTAACTTTGTAGACTGGTCCTTCAACCAAGCCAGCTACATCGTTCAACTTCAGGACGCCTCTGTTAGCGTTGTGCTTGCCGCAATGGCTGCTCAGCCAACCGTGCATCAGCTATTCAGACGCCTGGAAACTGTAGGCAAGGGTGCCTACGGTTCCGTCCACAAAGGCGTCCATATACCCACAGGAAATATTGTGGCCCTCAAAATCATCAACTTAGACACTGCTGACGACGATGTGGAAGCCATACAACGCGAAGTGGCTCTATTAACCCAGCTTCGCGATGCTCCCAACGTCACCAAGTACTACGGATGTTATCTTGACGGTCCGCGCGTTTGGATTGCCATGGAATTCGCCCAGGGCGGAAGTGTCCGCACTCTTATGCAGACTTCTAAAGACCGTGTTCTTGAGGAGCGGTTCATTGTACTCATTACCCGTGAGGTTGTCATTGGGCTCAATTACCTACATAAATCCGCCATCATCCATAGAGACATCAAAGCCGCTAACATCCTCATCACTGCCACCGGTAAAGTTATGATTTGCGACTTCGGTGTCTCCGCCCTCTCTGCCACAACCACGAGCAAACGAAACACTCTGATGGGCACCCCGAATTGGATGGCTCCCGAAGTTGCACAGCCAGTTCCAGCGTACGATAGCAAAGCCGATATTTGGAGTCTGGGTATTATGATTTATGAGATGGTGAAGGGTGCACCTCCTCACTCAGATTTGAGGGATGCGATCAAGGTCATGCAATTAATAACCAAAGTACAACCCCCTCAATTGGCTGAAGCGGATGGTAGCAAAGAAATGCGAGAGTTCGTATCGCACTGTCTCAAAGCCTCTCCAAATGAGGTGAGTTTTCGACTTTTGATATCGCTTTGATTGATGGCATAATTAATTCGCGGAACAAGCGATTTTCCGCTGATGACTTGATAAGAACAAAGTGGATGAAATCGGTGTCAAAGGCAAATGTATCTACTCTACGGGAGCTGATACTCCGCTATGATGCTTGGATGCAAAATGGGGGTACTCGCAACAGCCTAGTTGAACCACTTGACTGGGAGAATGAGGAGAAACGAGAGTGAGTACCAGTTGTCCATCGCTCCTTACTGACTCAAGTTATTCCTCAGCTTGCAAGGCGTGGTAGATGAAGAGACAGACCTCTGGGAATTCGACACAATAAGACGTCAAACGTTTCAAGCTGCATTAAAGGATGATTTACTGCCAGATGCCTTTCCAGTTGACTCGCCACTATCAGTTCCTACTATCAAACCTTCAGCGCGGTTACCTACATCATTACGTGGCCTTTTTGATGATGACTCTGTCCATCCTGGATTTGAAACCTTGCGGGCTCCAATGCCACCACCACTACGTGATACCCCGAGCCCAACACCTCCAGCACCTTCCTCTTCATCACCAGCACGCGATCGTACGCCGTTCAAACGTACATTAGCCATTGCAGACAGCACAGATGATGTCCAGATGGTCAAGTACAACGATTTCGCGTTCCCTCCCAGGACGGGTTCTCGAGCGAAATCGAAACTCTCCACCAATGTCCCAACTTCTATGGATGTGGAAATGAAAGAGGAAAATACGCTTCCAGAGGAGAGAGCCGAAGGTATATGCGTTGTAATTGACATCAGCCGTTATCAGCTTATTCTTTTCATAAGCTTCGGTACCCATCATGGAGACTGCCCCGACCTCTCCTCTTTTGCCACCCGTTAGACCTTTTGCATCCCGGGAGAGGAGCGGTAGCTCATCAAGCAAAGGCAGTGACGGCAGCGGCTCTGCAGCAAGTTTAATTTTGCCAGGACTTAAAGACGCAGTGAAGGTAGCAGCAACGGCATATTATTGACTTGCTCGCTCATGTCATTCTAGGTGCCTACCATTACGTCGGAGCACCAGTTGGGTCTAACAGATTTACTTCCCCCTTCGCCTATGGCCCTTGTCCACAATAAAGGCTCTTATATCCATTCTTCTAGCGGACTTGGGTCACCAGCGACGACAAGCGAAAAGAGCTCCGTCGGTCTTGGCTCCCTTCCTGCGGCGAATGCCTCCAGCGCTTCCCTTACACTTGCACGGAGCTATTCTCCCTCTGGGCCTTCTAACCTATCTCACTCTGCTTCATTATCTCACTCCGGTCCATCAGCACAATTGCCGACTGTCGGGCCTCAAGTATTTCCGCTGGATCTTTGTAATATCATGACCCATGACGCCACGAATGCGCAGCTGGTACGGTCTGTTAATGATTTAACAAAATGGCTGTCTGTGATCGAAGTTGGTTTCACAATGATGCTCGAACAAGCCGCAGGGGACTCTATAGCGGAAGAGCAGGAAGAAGGTGCTATTGAAAGGGATCCTTTTACGGAAGACACGGACGCATGGAAATGGGATTCTGTAACTGATATCGTCCTGGAGGCCAGCTAGTTGTCGAATTTTGATCATCTCAATATTCTAATGACATTCTAATTTCCTGAAATTCTAACCAGTGATAGGTAGGTATATGGACTGTGTGGATTCTTTTTTGCTGTCCTGGTAACTACGAAATATAATTATGCTTCGTGAGGTATTCAATGATGATCTCGACTGCCACGGTTACATCACATTCGTCCGTTCTGATGTGTATGTCAGGTTTCTCGGGAGCTTCGTACGGCGCAGATATACCAGTGAAGTCTACATCAAAAAATTAGTGCCTCGTCTTGCAGTGAAGGGTGTCCTAGTTGACTTGCCCTTGATTGTTCCTGCACGAGCTGCTTTATAGAGCCCTTTCGGATCACGCTGTTCAACTACACTGAGAGGGGCGTCAACAAACACTTCAATGAACCCAAGGCCTCCTTTTTCATGGAGTTCGCGGGCTACTTGTCGATCTGCTTTGTAGGGTGATATAAAAGCTGTGATCGCGATGCAAGCAGAATCCGCGAATAATTTGGAGACCTTCAAAGCAAGGTCAGGATGTGGCTGCTTATGGTCCTAATGCAGTACTTCGCCTATGCGCCTGATATTTTCCACCCGGGACTTCTCGTCGAAACCAAGGTCCTTATTAAGCCCTAAGCGGACGTTGTCTCCATCTAGCCGGTAGGTGAATTTGTGCAAGTGAAGGAGATGTTGCTCTAGGGCACATGCTATCGTTGACTGCGAGATATTCAGCGCATTAGTGGCAATATGAGAGAGCAACAGACCTTTCCACTGGCACTAAGTCCAGTCAGCCAGATAGTAACGCCTGTCTGTTTGAGCAAGCCAACGCGTTCTTGGGCGTCAACAGAGCCTATAAACCTTCAATGGTATCTTATTTCCTGATAAAAACCATCCCAGGACATACCTGGATGAAAAGTAATATTTGTTGACATCTCAGTACTGGTGAAGGAGTAAGTAGAGTGACTCACTGTGTTATATCCAGCACTCGGTGACCTGACTCCGGGCTTTTGGGACATGACCATGTCGCAATCTAGCGTCGGTATGACGGTATCCCTAATTAGGGCTAAATATAGCTGACTGTTCGGTCAGCAGTCTTAAGCTGGCAGCAATTTGTTTTTCCTACAGCAACATAAATATTCACTATCGCAATGGTGCTGGCACCAGACTCCGTCCATCGAAGTTATGTGTGCACATTTTCCCATAACAGATTTTCACAGAAAAAAACCGGACCGTCATTTGCGTCTGACCAAACCCTTCTAATCGTGGACCAAAAGTGTCTCTACAAAGTACATACCATATATACCAGGTGTTTTTGCTAGGGTTATCAAGCGTGACACGGATATCTCACACTGCTTCACGCCTCCGAGGGGATGCACGCAGAATATCATCCACCCTGTTCACATCCAAGGTTAAATGACAGATCATGGTCCAGAGGGTGCACTTCATACCTTATTATCATCTCCGCTGCTTCGCTTGCACTGAGCACAACCTGGCGCTTCAATTTATAGCTCTCCGTAACACCTAGTTGTCTCATCGAGCCAATGGTGCCCTGGTTCATATCTGAAGATCCTATAAGTTTAACATCCGAGCCTTAAATGTATACACCCATACCGAGTCCAGCATCTGACTGTCCCTCATAATGTGTGGCTCTCAGCCTGGCAACGAGGTCGCTCGAGTCGTAGCCAGCATTGTCAGCGAGGATAGTCGGTATTTGTCTCAGAGCACGGCTAAATGCTTCGGCAGCTATCGCCTTCTTGCCCTTGACCTTCCGCGCGGCCTCCTCCACAGCGCAGCTCATTAACATCTCGGAACATCCACCGCCCAACACAATGCGTGTCTCTTTGACTGTCTGAGACAAGACAGAAAGCGCATCATGCAACGAGCGCTCGGCCTCGTCAACCATCTGATGGGTTGAACCACGAAGCACAACAGTGCATGCTTCGCCCGCAGCAACACCAGAGAATTTTATAAGCTGTAAATTCCTGATCAGCTCAAATCAGCGAGCAGATAATGACGCCCAACCTTATCCTCGCCAATGATGATTTCCTCGATCAAATCGCACTTCCCAAGTTTCACTAGATCTGGTCTGTCGAACGTGCTCGCAATCTCGCTACCAGTGACGAGTGATAGCCGTTCAACACCCTCAAAATCGGCGTGCTCGATCACCATGATACCTTTCTCTGTCAAGAGCGACTCGGGGTAATTGTAGATGAGCTGCCGGTTGACAAAGCAATTAATACCATGTGCGGCGATTGCGTCGACTTTGGCTTTCATTTTTTCCTATAATACGTCGTTAGAAATTCAAAAGGCCATAAAAGCGTGCTTGTACCCGCTCAGCCCGCTCAAGCTCAGCAAGTTTTCCAGTCGAGTCGACTTTTACTCTGGCTCCGAAGATCTTGATCTTATCAGTGTCCATTGCTTTTGAGGAACCGGGCTTCAGTCCTACATCAATGCGAGATGGACCCACACGTACAGGTGTTGGCAACTAGAATTTTTGCGTTCTCCATCCGTTTGGGTGAGTTTACGGCAATAGTTTTGTCGAGAATGAAACCTGTAGGAGGTACGTTCGTGAGATGAATAAGAATCATCGCGTCTCTCAGCCAACCTTCGTCAAGGTATGAGTCTGTGAGTTTGCCTCCGACCTTTTTGATGATCTGAATGTGCTCCAGATCCGTTGACCCCTAGAAAATGGTCAAGCTAGTGTCATATATACAGCGTGTACGATATACCTTTAATCGAAGCACAGCATCTACAGCTAGGTTGGCAAAGTAATCCTTTTCTTGTGATAAGACTTTTGATGATAGGGTAGTACGGGCAATGTTGAAAAGATCTTGGCGGAACTGGGCAGCATCGGAGCTATTGGAGAACACAAACCAAGTCGTGCTCGTAAAAAATCAGAGAGCAACGCCAGAAAACGCGAAGACATACGCGTTATCAACCGCTGCATTCTCCAGTGCCGCAAGCGCAGCAATGCTTGCGACCCGGTATCCCTCCACAATCGTCTGAGGATGTATTTTCATTGCGATCAACTTTTCTGCTTCCCTCAGCAGCTCTGCTGCTAGCACACACACGCTCGTTGTTCCATCTCCGACTTCGTCGTCTTGGACTTTTGAGATGTTGACGAGGATCTTGGCTGCTGCATTGTCGAGCTGGATGGACTTCAGGATCGTTGCACCGTCGTTAGTCACCTGGATATCCCCTGAAGACGCCGATTGCAGAATCTTGTTCATGCCTTTTGGCCCAAGTGTTGATTTCACAAGATCGCCGAGAGCGAGGGCGCCGACGAAAGAGGATAGACGGGCATTTTCAGCTTTCTCCTCCGTTGCCTGTAGACGTTACACGAAGTGCAAAAGCATCAAGCTGCTAGAGCCTACCTGTTGACCAAAAATGTGCATAGACATGGCTGCAGTTTTGGACAAGATGACAGTCAATCGTGCTCCACAAAGAAATGCAGATTATAATCATGAAATCAAGATTTTTAAGTCTCCCTAATACGAACAACACCCCTGTTCGGTGTTCATTTTCTATATTCCACATGTACTGGCGCAGAGATCGATCGTGTATATCCTCGGTATTTAGTACTCCAAAGTCCCATGTCAGCTATGTAACTTTGCAGAGCTCCCCGTTACTCCTGCCACGGTATATTAATTAAGTAGATGGAATCGCGGACTTTGCTGCAGCCCCGCATAGCCAGATGACAGACTTCTTGATGGCTTCTGTTACCTCTTCTGTGCTCAGAGGCTGATCAACAGGTGGACAATGCAGGAAAATGACTTTAGTGGTCGACTTATCGGCCTTTCCACTTGCTCGTTTACTCTCGGCTAGTGAGCAGTAATAGATGAAGTCGCAAAGGTAGTGTCCTGCGTCCAGGGACGAATATATTTGCTTCACAAACCATGTCAGTATTCCTGACAAGATACACGCAAATAACTCTCACCTCGACGCCCGACTTTTTGAGGTGATGCACAAGTTTCTCGACATCAATTTCTGTGAAAATCTCCTCAGGGAACGACTCGTATCCCTTTCCGAATCCACGCTTAGGTGGTTCTGTACCATCAACAGGTGGTTCAATGAGGTATTCACTTAAACGGGCTCTTTCCATCCTCTCCATCGCCGAAGGTTCTGATTGTCCGCGATTGGAATTAGAGTTTTCCTCACGCGTCACGCGTACGATCGGCGCATGACTACCAGTGGCATCCTTCATGTTATAACCAAACTTATGTCCAACTCTCTCCATTCGCAGTGGTCCTCTCCCAGCGACACCTACGTGAAAGATGAGATCGAATCCATCTGCTGGCAGCAAGATGTCTGGTAGGTCAGGGTCTGCAGAAGGAGGGAGAACAGGTGGCCGCGCATGCAGTCCGGGTACAATGGCAAGAACATCCTCGTAGGTTACGGGAACTTGAAGGGTCGATAGATAAATGTCGCATGTGTCCTGGGTAGAGGTGTTTGCTTCGGGTGTGGGGCTTTGATCATCTACTATGTCGGGCTCATCAGGCGGATCGATGGTCAAAATGGTGTTGTGAAGTGGCTTGACGGCCAGCCATGATGGATTGACCGCATAGCGAGAGAACGGCTAGGCGCACTGACAGTTAGGCGCGCGTTTGAAATGGTGAGAGAGTAAGGCTCCAAGACAACTCACACCAAAACCAGTTATAAGGACATGATAAGGCCGTGCTTCTGATGCAGGGATACCGTTTACATCGATAGCTGGCATCGTTAGCTTGAGATATGCGAATCAACAAGGATGAGTTGCACCTGTGATCGAGAGCAGTCCTTTGCCCTAAGAGCTGGGACCCGGGACACTGTCAAATTGGTCCAGTGACCCAGTTAAACGGGGCTTTTAAACTTTTGCTAATACGAACACGTACTTGACGGAATCTTGTTGTTAACCTTGAGTTCAAGTTTGAACACCAACAATTTTCGAAGAACTGTCTTACGATCAGCGTATCAAAGCCTTGGCAGAACTTTGACAGATCTAGCTTACCCCTGCTTACAGAAACAATTATGCCTTCAGGTGCGCTACGCCGCCGCATTCGCCATCTCACTCATGATGGCTAATGTTCCCGACAGTATTTTGGTCAGTCATTTGTTTTCTTGAAGCATAATACTACTGACACTTTATTACAAGTCCAATATGTTCGCAGCCTGTTTTGGAGGAGAACATCAATAATCATCTGGACAGTGGCTGCAGTGTTCATGTGGCACCTCAAGGAGAATCCTCCTCTCGACCCAAAAACATGGCACCCAAGAAGTTGGCGCCGATATTCAGCAAGACCCGCGACACCAACACTGTGGCTGACCGTCCTTTAGTACCTCCATCGATGACTCCAGGCATGCCAACTAGCTCCAAGAAACGGAAGTTTGAGGTGTCATCCCTGTCGAGCAAACGCTTCAAGGGCACGCCTTCTAACTTTAAGTCTGCCATGCCTCTTGCGGAAAGACTTCGCCCACAATGCCTGGACGAATTTTTCGGGCAGAAGCACTTAACTGGCCCTGGGTCTCTTCTGATGAGTATGCTGGACAGCGGTATTATTGGCAGTCTTATCTTATGGGGACCACCTGGGTGAATGAATTCGATTATGTTATTATTAAATTCATTGTTGACACACCTCGAGCTGCGGAAAGACCACTTTGGCAAGATTATTGGCACGGCACGTGGACTGCAATTTCAGGGAGCTAAGCGCGACTTCTTCTGGTGCGAACGATGTCCGCGCAGTATTCGAAGAGGCTAAAGCGGCTCTTTCGTTGACCGGAAGGTAAGGCAGAATTTCTCTTGCATTCTACTTTGTTGACTTCACTTATACCAGAAAAACAATATTGTTCTTGGATGAGGTACATCGTTTTAATAAGGCGCAACAGGTACGATTCTTTTGAGCACATTCGAGCTATTTCTGAAGCGAATGAATAGGACATCTTCCTTCCATTTATCGAGCAAGGCCAAATACAGGTATGTAATACAATAGAGGCTCTTTGACTATTAACAAAATAAAAGATGATTGGAGCGACAACGGAGAATCCTTCATTCAGGTTGACAGGGGCCTTGCTAAGTCGTTGCAGGTGAGTAAAGATGTGATGTTTTATTTCAAGCACCGACTTTTGCAGAGTGTTAGTACTTGAGCGCTTGACAGACGATGATATCCGAGGTATTATCTCCAGTGCTGTAGACCGAGTCTTGGTATCTGTCCCTCGTGAACAACCAGAACCTGAAAGAGCGGCCAGTCCGCCAGTGGGTACAGAACCCATGACATCGCAAAATTCACTGTCCGGGTCTCTGTCTCAGCCTCAGTCCTCGCAGGCGTCTATCAATTGTGATGGTCCATTTGTACCCTACGCCCAACTCACAGACCGCGTCATCTCTTGTATTGTATCTCTTTCTACGGGAGATGCACGGACTGCATTGTCTTTACTAGAGCTTGTTCTGGCTTCTAAACCAGATAGAGATGAACATACCCTTCTCGCATCATTACGCCAAAGTGTCTCTGCTTCTTACGATCGTGTAGGGGAGAGCCACTACGACATGATTTCAGCACTTCACAAAAGCATCCGCGGTAGCCACGGTAGTGCTGCGATGTACTGGCTAGCACGGATGCTGACAGTAGGAGAGGACCCGTTGTACATCGCGAGAAGATTGGTGGTCTGTGCCAGCGAAGATATTGGGCTGGCTGATGCGCACGCCCTTCCTTTGGTATGTCAACCAATAACTCAAGGCCCATCTCGATCGAGCATTTCCAGGCAATGGCGGCTCTTCAAGCTTGTCAGGTTATTGGTATGCCTGAGTGCCGAATCAATCTAGCGCACTGTGTAGGTTATCTATCAGAGGCGCCGAAATGTACTCGCGCGTACGAGGCATACAACCGGGCGGAAGTAGCGGCAAAGTCAGACCCAACAATGTCTGTGCCCGTGGGGGTCCGTAATGCTCCGACAGCCCTCATGAAGGAGCTTGGCTATGGAGAAGGCTATAATTATAACCCAAGTTTCCGGTGTGTCAATACCTTCGAAGTGTTTACTGAAGCGTCGCTTAATTCTCTTGTACCCACAGGCATCCCGTGCACAACGATTACCTCCCAGTTGCGTTCCGCGGTGATAAATATTTGAAGGAAGTTGGAGACCTGTCGGACAAGGATTGGAATGAACAGGAGTTATTGCGTTGGGAGCAAGAAGAAAATGGGGGACGGTCATGGGAAGGTCGTTCATCTGCTCATCGTTGAACTCTTGCATCGCTGGTGATGCTGGATTAGGTAATAGTATTGCAATTGAATGACGAGTCTCTTGCCACAGAACCTAGCCATTCACACGTTCCCCAGCACATTAATGTTGCATGTCTCCATGATCTAGGTGGCGCGGGTATTCATTTTGGCCATACAGCTCAGGCTGTTGACTCAGAGAAAAGTGTTATATAAAGGTGCGTCGCTGGAGCACACGGATTACATATTGGATGACAAATGGAGTGGGTGGCTCACAGTCTGTTATGCACATGCACTTTCCTGAAGTGAGAACAGTACTATCAGTTCCATGCGAGTCTTGCGCCGCAACACACTGGGATGTGGCAGCCGCTGGTATTGCCGCGTTGTAGACACTCACGTCGCCTGAACACGTGACACCGCGATACAAAGTTGATCGAACGTTGATCAATGATACGGAGGTCGGTTATGAACCCAGTTTAGGTGCTCAATGATTAATGCGTTGGCCCAATGTATTCATTCCACCAGGCTTGTACTATTCAACCAGTGTAATGACCTTCCAAATGCCGAGAGCACTCTATTTTCGTCAGACATTTTTTTCAAGGTACCTTCTTATCTCACTAGACACGAGACACATGCTCACGACACCACGGGGTCCGTACCTGTAAGGTCCGTTCAGTCCACACAGACATGCCCGTACCGAGCAACTGGACTTCCAATTACGAGAATAGTCGCTTATCTGTCTCTAAGCCAAGTACATATAGGCTGATGTAAGTTCTTGCTTCTTCTCGCAGAACTGTCTGGTTACGATGAGTCTGACCGCTGCAGGAGACATCCGCGAGCACCCAGTGCCCAGCGAGAAAGTCTTCAGCACTAGTGACAAATCGTTCGATGGTAAAAGCGACCTTGAAACTGCAATAGTCGATGCTGACAGCGAGGAATGCGTGCTCTCCGATGAACGTGACATTGCTACCCGCATCATCTCGGTTGACGACGATCCTTCCTTGAACCCATGGACATTCCGTGCTTTCTTTATTGGTCTCGGCCTCTCGACCTTTGGCGGAGTACTCGGTGAGCTTCTTTGTGTTCATTTTTTGCCAACATACTCATTCATGTAAATTTTTAATTTGTAGCGGAAATCTATTATTTCAAGCCTGTGCGTAGTAGAACCAGCATCTCATCTTTGTGTGCTCATATTATTGCCGCAGCAAACCGTTCTAGTGTCATTAATGTTCCTCGCGGTTATGTCTTATATCCTGGGCATCTTCATGGAGACCTTTATTCCTCGCCGCGGATTCCTGCGCTACCTGAACCCCGTAAACCAATTCACCCAAGTCTGTTACTTCATTCTAAGCATCCTTCGCAGGGGCCATTTAACAAGAAAGAAAATGCTTTCATTGTGATCATGGCAAGCGCCTCTGCAACCTCTGCTTTAGGTACCGAAGTCCTTGCTGTCCAACGGTCGGTGAAATTACTCATACTGATCGATTTGGCTGATCGTTCCTAAAGATTGTATTACAATATCACGCCCAATGCTGGTGCCTCAGTTTTCCTACTATTCTCGTCTCAACTTCTTGGGTACGAGAATTTTTGTAAAGGTTATAGCGGACGTTGACAAAGTTCTCAGTTATGGAATCGGTGGCATGATGAGAGGTATGTCCACTATCGAATCTGTTATTCAACCCGGTGTTCACATACATCCACCAGGCATCCTGTTATATCCATCAAAGATGTTATACCCCGGTGTGCTACCATTGTTGTCCATGTTCGATGCTCTCTACGAGGGCGGGATGGCAGCACGGAGGAAGCTCAGGGTCTTTTACATGGTGTTTGCTGCGTAAGTTCCTCGATTGAGACCGGTGATCATCGATCATCGATCGTCAAACATACTGATCATCCACTCAGTATCTTTTTTTGGGAGCTTTTCCCAGAATGGATGTTTCCCCTTTTAACTGGGTTTTCAATTGTCTGTCTTGCAGCTCCCAACAATGCTGCCGTTTCGCGAGTGTTTGGTGGCAGCAACGGTAACGAGGGTCTAGGGCTTCTGTCTATCTGCTTTGACTGGCAAGTAAGTGTGAATACGAAATTCAAAGAGGATCGCGTTACTGATCGGATCTGCAATAGTATATTTCTGGCGGGATGAACCCTATGACTATCCCACTTAAAGCACAGGTATGGCCTCTATTCAAGTCTGCGGGCCAGAGGCTTACGTAATTTATGAACAGTTCTCGAATTTCCTGGGCTACCTTCTCTGCATGTACGATCATTCCACCCTGATTCGAGACCTTGCATTGACTTACGTCTAGGGTCGTGTTTGTTGCCGTGTATTACAACAATATCTGGAAGGCCCAGAACTTCCCATTCGTTAGTCTAGCTATAATCATGTGTAACGGCAAAACATTGACGCCGTTTCCAATAGCTTTCTCAACTCTTGTTCTATGAGAACGGAACACAGTACAATCAAACCCTCATTCTCAATTCCAACTATGAAGTCGACCCCACACTCCTTGCTGAACAAGGCATACCTTACTATTCCAGCACTTGGATAGTCTACTTGCTCACCTCAAATTTGGCAAGTTCACCAAACGTTAGAGAGACTGCGGACTGACAGTTTGAAATCCTAGGGTTTGGCAGCCACGTTTACACATCTTCTCCTCTGGAACCGGGACGACTTGCGCTCTGCCTGGAGCTGGATGACTCCGTCAAGCATCAAACAAATGTGGGCGAATTTCGACTGGAAGTTTTGGAAAGCCGACGGAATGCGGAAGCAAGAGGTCGACGATGAAAATATCGACCCACACTACAAGCAGATGCTGAAGGTCAGTTTTGCACTTTCATGCTTTCAGCTTACCAACATGAATATTTCTGTAATAGTACCCCGATGCTCCCAATAGCTGGTACTTGGTCGTTTTCATCGTGGCTTTCGTTATTTCCTTGGTCGTTATTTATAAGATCAATTCGACTTTGCCATGGTGAGTAGTTGTGATTGAAAATGTGGTCCAGGCTGATAAGTAGTGAAGGTGGGGCTTCATTATCTCGCTCTTGCTGGCGACGGTTTCTATTCTATTCTTCGGTGCACTCGCTGCGATCACAGGATTGACATTCATCATCCAGCCGTAGGTCCTTGAATTCAATTTTGATCTTCGATATTCCAATTTGCATCCAGATTTGTCCAGATGATCGGTGGTTACCTTCACACCGGGAAGCCAGGTGATTGCCTTGCTCGTCGTTGATATCTAATATGCTTAATGAATGCGACAGTGGCAAATATGTACTTCGTTCTATACGGATACAGTACGTGTCAGCCTTGTGTTCCAAGAACAGGTTGACTAACTCAATATTACAGACACTGTCAGCCAAGCTCAACTACTACTCCGTGACCTCAAGATTGCTCAGTGTGCGTATATTTCAAGCGAGTAGGAGGATAGGGCGGTCTGTGTTGACCGTAATTTACAGATGCAAAGCTGCCACCTCGCGCTGCGTTTACTGCTCAGATTATCGGCACGCTGCTTGGTGCCGTCTTGAACTTCAGTGCGCACGCCACAAGTGGTTGCATGACTAACAACCAGCTGACATTGCCCTTGTAGTCATGATGAATTCAATCATAGATAACCAACGCGAAATCCTGTTATCTGTTCAAGGAACCAATATCTGGTCTGGCCAACAGCCACAGCAGTACAACTCTCAGGCAATTGCATGGGGTGGACTCAGTCACGAGCTCTTTTCCGCAGGCCAAAGATATCAATGGGTTCCCTGGGCGTACCTAGTTGGACTTTTCGTACCTGTTCCGTTCTGGGTCCTTCACAAGTTCTGGCCCAGGCTTCGTGCGGATTATCTTTACACCCCAATCATCGCGTACGTTCAGCGTTTCTTGAATTATTGACAGCTCGCTGACATATTTCACAGCTACTACATCGGATGGCTTTGTGTTGGGATCAATTCATCTATTCTCTCCTACTTTGCTGTCGCATTCCTCTCACAATGGTGGCTACGTACGCGCTACCCTACCTGGTTTGCGAAATACAACTACATCATTGGAGCTGGTGAGTATTCCCGAACGTCATTAGGGACTCTGGACTAATCAGGTGATGTAGCTCTTGACGGAGGCACTCAAGTCATGGTGTTCATCCTCTCATTTGCGGTGCAAGGCGCTGGTGGGACCTCTCACCTGTTCCCTGCATGGTGGGGCGCGAACCAAGGAGGTAATTATGACCACTGTGCCATGTTGAACTGAGATTAGTGATCATTGGGTGATGGTGGAGCTAATCGCCGCACGTATCATTAGTGGCTCCATTGTATATAAGCATCTTGATAAAAGAATGCGTATTGTAAGCATGGTGCAGCGCTTTCCACGCCTTCGACTACGTAGCTGTGATGAAGAGCACAGGAAAACGCCTCATTAGATGCGTGCCACGACTGTGGAAACATGAGGCCGCTTGTGAAATATTGCACTGCCACCAACGCTTTCTCACCCAATCTCGGCTGAGGACCTATTTCCTTTTGGCGCCAAGCAGCGCCACCGTGACTTTGTCTCAAATCACTTTTATTTATTTCGATTGAAATATTCAACTTGTTCATGGCTGCGGCTACGACGTTCTCTGTCCCACTGCATAAGCACCTCTCTCTGTCTTTTATCTAACCCTAGCTTCCCGCAAGCTACAGGTGTCTTGCTGCACCACAGAGTCGTAAAGGGAGAACAAAAGAATCCGTAACCACAGCTTTCAACAACAACAATAATAACGGACCGGTCAGTACAATGGAATAATAAACAACACGCCTTGGACATGCGACTCATTTGTAGTATCCTTTATCATGTTTCGCAGGTGAAATTTCAGACCCAACTGGATCGACAGCTCGTGTATCTATCCTCCCGTTTCTTTCTACCTCTACCACCACCGGTTGGTGCTTTCATCGTTTCTCATGTTCGCCCGTATCGCCAGGTTGCGATTCCTTGCACCTCTTCTTCTTGCATTCCCTTCTTTAGCAGCCGCTAGAGATGACTCTCTGTGTACGTATTCACCTACGGCATTGTAATTGGAATATACCTCATGATTTGCACAGTCACTTCCTCCGTGACTTATTGCTCACCGCCAGAGACTCTCCTCATTCAGCAGTTTGATATCGCATACTTTGCAAAGAACCAGTCTATATGGTTCAACATCTCCGCAGCAAGTGTCGTACGTGGCTTTCTGCTCTAGCCGAGCTTTACCTCATTTCTCTCAAGGACTCCAACGTCAATGTGACCGCTAATGTAATGCTGAATGTTTATGGAATGCATCCTGTGAACTTCACCATCGATTTATGCTCGCTGTTCAGTGGTGCCCTGTGCCCATTGCCGATGTATAACTTTACCGGTTCTGACTCCATCCCTTTGCCGTCTTCCCTCGGTGTTTCCGGCAAGATCCCTAGCATCGCCTTCCAAATTCCGGACCTTGAGGCGTATGGTATGTTCTCGCCACATTAAACTAGACTTTGCACTCATGTCTTGTTAGCACAATTGTCCCTCACGGAAGTGAACACCGGAGTCCTAAAGGCTTGTGTTCAGGCAACCCTCTCTAACGGCTGGTCAGCACATCAAGTAGCCGTGGAATGGGCAACTGGTGCACTCGCGCTACTCGCACTTCTTTCTGCGGTTTGCTACTCGTTTATGCCAGACGCCCTGGCACCCTTCCGTCTTTTCGATCTTCTCTACCTATATCAATGGACTGCATCAACAGCACTCCTGGACCTTAATTATTCCTCGGTCTATCGGGCATTTGCAAGCAACTTTGCATGGGCGATGGGTTTATTTTCCGCGTCCGCGACCTCTCCCATTCAGATGTCAATCAACAACATGCGTCACCTCACTGGAGGCAACATGGCGGATGCCACTGGAGATTCTGCAGTCGCTCTCGTGAACCGCAAACTTAGCCCGTACAATGCCATTGCTTCGTCAACTTTGCTTCAAACCAATCAACTTGCAAGCGTCGGCATAGAGAACTTTTGGGCGTCTTCTAATATGACTTCGGGCAATTATGTCTCGGATATCTCGATCGCTTCTGTTCAAAAACTCTCCGCCGCTGGTGATGTACAGCTCGTGACACCGTCATCCGCCAATATTCTCCAGGCCGGGGTTCCTATCTATGTCAACTCCGTCGGCATCGCCACGGCTAACTCTTTCATGACCGTCTTCCTTGTCGTCTTGATGATCGCCGCAGTGTTGCTTGCAGTCCTCTCCGTCGGCTATTGCGTCCTTGCCGCTATATCCCGGTATGGACAACGGAAAGAGGGGTACATTGCTGATCGATATCCCTCATTTGCCCGCGCCTGGCTGCTGCGCATCGTGAGTATGGCTCGGCTTCCATTTAATCATGTTCGCTTACTCATTGCCTTAGTGCCTGATCGTATTCACTCCGGTGACAATATTTGCGCTCTATCAGTGGACGCTTAAGGATTCGTGGCTGTCTATCTTCCTTTCAGTCATTTTATTCCTTGCGGTGGTTGGCTACATCTTATATTCAATCGTCCTCGTACATCGCCTGGCCCTTCGTTCAGCACCCTCTGAACTGTGGACGCGACCTGATTTCCTGGCTTCTCATGGGCCTCTGTACGCCATATACCGCTCGGAGCGATTTTACGCGACCACTCCTTTGATATTGGCTATTTTCGTGAAGGCTCTCTTTATCGCCTTTTCTCAAGCCAACGGTATCGTGCAAGTCGTCGCAATCCTCGTTGTAGAATGCATGGTCCTTGCCTCTCTATTAGTCCTTCGGCCACACAAATCAAGAGGTGCTGATGTCCTCGCAACCTATTTGGCGATTACCAGAGTGCTTTGCACTGGCCTCATGATCGCTTTTGTAGAGAGCCTAAATCTAGGGGCAATAGCTCGCGTTGTGATCGGCATCGTGATAGCCGTTATCATTTCGGTTGCGGTTATCGTCATGTTTATCAACACGCTCGTGAACATGGGCATCATGAAACTCGTCCCGGCACGTTATAGACGGCGCCCGGATGTTACACCCAGTAATTTGGATGCAGAAAAGGGCACTGACATTGATGAGAAAGACTGGCGGCCGCGGAATCCCACGCCAGAGCGGAACATCCCCCTAGATCCTGATGTCAATCAACCATATCCCGACAGTCCTTCCCAGACTTTGACGGACCATCACAGTCTCTATTCAGAAGAGTCGGGGTCAACAACCCTAGGTTCGCTGCTCCCGCAGCGGTGGTCAATCCAACAATCTCAACCCTCGAGTCACTCGCGGTCCAATTCCCAATCACAGTATTCGTCGAGCCAATCGAATTATTCACCCTCCCGGTCCAATTATATGTCAAATGCATCATCACCACGGCAGTCCGTGCCACCTTCGCCGCTACGAACACAGTCACCATCGCATAGCAGACAGCCCACTATAGACGAGCACCCTCCATTTCCGTAAACGTTTCTTCTTTCTTCTTTCTTACACGTTACATGGAGTTAAATCACTTTCGCATTCTCGCATTGCATGTATCATTCTTCATCTCTTTTCACTCTCATCCACCCACACTCATTCGGACAATGGAAATCTGGTAACGCATGTAGATAGTTCATCATTTTATGAATGATGAGTCACCTTACTTATCATTATTTTCTTAATGTTGCTTTTATTATAGTCTTACGGGCGAATAATTGGTCCGTGACGATCTTAGTAAATACCGATCTCCATGTAATCCAGTCTCAGACAGACTAGATCGAATGAAGATAAATCATTCCTCGATGCACCCCATTGGACCTAGGGCACAGGTCATCGGCGCGGTGGAATACAAACACTGACATCCCTCCGTAGCCAAGTACTAGATTTGGTGAACAGTTTTCCGGTTCATATTGGTAAAGTCGGCGCCAAAGCTCCTCTCCGCGAGAAATCTTCTGTTGGGCTGCAGAGCTACTTATAAACACAAGTTTGACGTCAGTTCGATCACGTTGTGATCGATCAGATGCCCTTCTGCTCTCCACTCACCTATGTAGGTAAGCTCGAACTGCACATTGCGCTCCTCCCATGACTTCATGAAGTCCATACCCAAGACTATGACGTTATGGCCAATGAGCACCGAGCTTCGAAGTGGCAGAGGAAGGCTGGCACCCACCTAATCCGAGTCAGCGCAACTCCACAAACATATATCCTGTGCTCTTATCACGTCACGATGACGCCAACGTTAGCTCTGACTTGAAGTACCTCTGATCAACAACTTCATTGGACCAAAGAGAAACCTTCAACCGAGTGCGTGTTCGACTTCCTTAGGCACATGAATAGAATGAGAGTAGTAGTGACGTTCCCACTTTGAGCTTCGATGATGAAGGTGCGGTGCCACGAATTTACTGTATAAACTCAGAACATCAAGTTTCGCATGGAATAGAACGGACATCTTACCCCGTGAATACTGATATAATGTCAAGCTTCATTTTGCCAGACTTGGCGGCAGCGATCCTGCCAGCGACGGGCCATAGTATTGCAGTAGGCTTTGTTACGATTGACAGCACGCAGCCAAGCCTCGATACACTCCTTCTGTACGTTGGAATTGAAGGATTTTCGAGATGAGAGCTGACACGACGGCAAGCTTGTGCATGCTGACTATGTCGCGGGTGCCAACTCCACTGCGGTGCGCCGCGTGCGTTATCTTGTTGCTCTTGCGTATTCCTGAACTTGGACAAACACGAGCACTGAATTGTTATAATAGCCCCTGTCAAATCACCTCGAATCACTTCAAGTTTACTTGCCATTAAACCTGCTGGTCCATATAATAATGAGGATCCAACGGTTGAATTGCTTCAGCAAATGGATTTGGATGGGGGTTATGGGTTGATGAAGGGCATCTTTGCCTAGTGATATTCGCTAAACTGTACTATGCAAGGTTTCTCAGGTCCAAGACGCGTTTTGGACAAAAATGTACGTACATCCGCTGCTAAACGTTAATTGTTCTCGCGCGTACCTATTGTAATGCTTGTTCGGGTGCATGATTGAGCTAGTTTAATGGATCACGTGAGTTGTACGTACGAGTTTTGTATTGCAATAAACGTTGTTTACAGTTCACCGCGACACGACAACGATGAGTCCGAAAAATTCGTCAAAAAAACCCGCGAAAGCGAAGATCCCTAATAGAAATTTAAGGGTAACCGACTTTTTTACCCGAAGATCAGCCCAAGCGCCGAGTTCGTCGGTTGCGTCGTCTCAGCCTGGTCCAGTCGCGTTGGCCACACGTTCGCGTCAAAGCAACGCTTCAAAGTCGTCAGCCGAGACCGTGACATCTGTGGCAGTCTCTAACAAACAGACCATGACTACCCCAATGCTCTCCGCATCGCGCACATCCACTTCTAGTGGTTCTGGTACTCTTCTTTCTCCACCCCATACAGCATCTAGAACTCGTTCTTCTACTTGCCAAATACCGACAGTTCCTGCGCCATCGCCTCGTATTACACGCAGCTATGTAGCACAGAACACCCCTAGGAGGGTTTCTCAAAAGCGTCCTCGTTCCCCAGACCCGTGTCTCGGCGTTGCTCACCCCCAGAGCGCATCTTTGTCCGCCAAGACCAGGTCGCCTCATAAGCGCAAGAAGAAATTTGAGAGCGACTCTGAGAGTGAACGTCCAAGCGGTGTTATCTATGTCCAGAAACCAGGCTCTCCCTTCAAACCATCCGCATTAGCCCCTCCACTCACAGGGCCTCACACCCCTTCATCCAGTAAGCATCTCATATACAGTAGCCAATCTGACGAGATGGAACTCGTCGTCCCTGTGCTAGACACCTGCGCCGTCAGCCAAGTCAATGAACAAATTCACAAATGGCGCCAAACCACTTTGGCATCGCCATCTTCGTCTATGATTCATGACAGTAGCCCCTGTGATTCAGTTGCCATGGACACAGGCCTGCCAGTATCTGTTACTTCCCCATCAAATGACCGCGCTCGCTCGCGCTCTGCAACGTCCTTGCCTAGTGCGCCTCCTGAGACGCCCCTTCAACCCTCTGCTTCACTGCCCTCCCCGCCTGACACTGCAGGTGCCCTGCCACTTCCCGCTACACCTGCGTCTGATAAAGCAGGCAAGGCTGCGCAACTAATTGCAAGTATCAAAGCAAAAGCATTTGCTGAAAGCCCCCTGAGTGACGAGGAGAAAAATTACAAGTTCCGTGAGCTCGATGAGAGCAGCGATGATGACCTTGACGACATGACCCTCATTCCCGACATAAAGGGCAAGGGAAAGAGGTCTGTTTCATTCCATACACTTCAATGTACCATAATTTGAATCCGAATTTTCTTTAGCTTGCATCTTCCCGTCCTGAATGGTATGGATGCCATATTCGACTCGCCGCTGTCAAGTATCCCATCTTCGCCTCCCAAACCCTCTATCTCCTACAATCTCCGCAACCGCCGTTCTCCTTCTGTCTCCCCTACGCGCGCCCCTATTAAACCCCACAGGATGTCCCGAACCCAAGTACACACCCGCTCTGGCCGTATAAAGCATGCGCCACACCCACGCCTTCCTACCATCGTTGTCACCACGAATGCGCCTGGACCCTCAAAGCTCAAGAAGTCCGTCAACCCGCTTGAAGCGCTCCTTCGCGAGAAAAAGGCTGCGGAGAAGCGCGGGAACGGGAGTGCTGCATTCCTGCGCGCTGAGGGCGCTTTACAGGCCCACATCTCTTCGGATGCGGATCTGACAGATGATTTGAATTTGGCAGATGAGGGTGCCGCATGGCAGGCGATTCAAGAACACGCTCAACGCAAGTCGGGTAGCCCCATTCTTGAACCACTGGAAGGCGATGTGTTTATGGGCGAACGTGAGACCAAAATTCTTGGTCGTGAGGCAGGCGAAAAGATCGAAAAGATCCTCGTCAGTGACAAGAACAGCGAGAGCAAAATACCGAAAGGAAAAGTTGAGGGTGTACCACTTTGGCAGGAGGGCACAAATGATGATAGGATGGTTGTCGATGAAGAGTATAATGTGAGCTTCGGGGATGCCAGTAACCATCCTGTATTGGCACTGTTGCAAAACTTGGGTGGGATCGGAGGTACGTGTATACATCGAAGCCGGACTTAAGAGACTCATTATCTGTGTAGCTGCTGATCAACTGGCTTTGACTCTGTCTTCAGGAGTGCTTGGCGCTTTAGGTCCTGAGGAGAAATCTATTGTTGTCTCCCCTCTTTTTGCGCTGGGTACGTATGACCACTGATGGAATGATTCGTTGTTCACTCATGGCTGGCGTTTCTAGCTATCCGCCTTACGGAGTCCCACCTCTCTGGCGCAGCATACAGTGCTCTGCACAATTTGTGGAGTGCAACATCCTGCACATATAAAGCCGCGCTCCGCTTTACCGACATTGCTACTGCGCTCGTCAACCTTGGTGCATGTCGACGTGTGGCAGAAGACCTTCGCTGGACTATCCGTGAGGATGTACAGCCGTTAAATATCACTGCTGAAAGTCGTTCGCGTGTTTTGAGTACACTGGTAACGCTAGTGGGTATTGCTGGTCGGTAGGTATCAATCACTGTTTTATAGACGGAAACGTACTCACGCTTCATGAATCACAGAACGGGAAACATTGTGGCAGAAGATATCCCGGACGTGTTATTGAGTCTCGTGCTTATTGGCCTTGACAGAACCACTTCCAATGAGCTAAGGGTCAACTTGCATCTTGCCATTGAAAGCATTTGTAGCGCCATCGATACGTCAACTGTGAGCTCGCATTTCTAAAATCCACCGCGTCACTCGTCTGATCATTTTGTAGCACCTTGCTATCCATCAGCGACTCCTCAGTTTTGCGTTGACACTCACGCCAGGCAATAAAGCCCATTTTCTTTCGTTCTTCAGTAGCGGCAGTGGCCGCACACGTCATATCGCACAATGGTTAGCATATGCCCTCTTCCTTCCAAATAGTAGGCCCTCTGTACGTGTCCCTTCTACCTAATCTGGGTTTTGTTTCAATGACTGACGTGACTCACAGGATGCGCTTCCTCCACTTGACCCGCTCATCCTTCTGCTTTCGCCTGCACCTGGCTCTGGTGAGCTCTTCGACGTGACAAGCGCCAATGCGGACTTTGAGGACCTCAGGCATCACTTCGCTATCATCAGCGTCGCGCTCGCAAATATCGAGCCCTATGTCCATGAAGAGAACTCGTCTTCCCAGTCGCTTTCTCGCCAATCATCGATAGACGACAGCCCCCGGAAGAGCCAGAAGCCGCTTGCTCCCCTCGAACTACTCCTGCGGGTGTTAGAGGTCACGCAGGGGCGTATTGGTGAGTATCTTATATGTGTAGTCTATCTTGTGCAGTATTGACGGTGGTTGGATGCAGTCGACACGCGCGCGGCACACCTAGATCGCTCGCGCACAAAGGCAGAGATGCATCGCCTCCAGATGCGCGTGTATTATCAGCGCCAGGCGCTCAAGCCCACCGCGGCATGGACAAAGACGGCCACCATCCAGCATTACTTCGGCCCCAAGTAGCCCCTGAAGCATTCTCAAGTCACGCATTTTAGGCTTACTCCTCTCTATTTGCTGTTTTCTTTTCTGCATGTTTCTTATATGCCTCTCTTTTTTGCCATGCTACTTCATGTGGAATGATAACCTTATTCTACACGTACCCGGTTCTTTTCTTCTGCAAAATGCCTCTTCGCCATCATGTTTTCCGCTCAGATGATGCTGTATGAGCTATCAACAATGCTACTCCCCGTCCCCTCGCCTGCTGCAGTAACATATTATTTCCATTATAATATGCCTATTTGTAGATGAATCTGCTGTCAATCAGCTCTAAATCGTGTGTGCTCTGCACCATTTACCTTCCTTCGTATTTGTAATTTCGCTCTTAATATGTTTCGGTTTTGGTGATGTGTCAATCACTCGATAGTTCTTCATCGTATGGGTAGCGAATGAGTCAAAATACCAAGTTGACGCCGTCTTTTTATGACATATGAGCCTTCATTCGTCTGGGCCCAACAAGCTCCCAGACCGCCCGAACCCCTTCTTGGCAGCCAGCCGTGGGTCAACATACAGGTCGTCCGAGTCATCGTTCAGGTCAAGCTCGATGTCACATACTGACGACGGCTCACGTGGAGGTGGGGACCCGGAAGACATGGCGGGCGGAGGACTGTCGAGGTCGAGTTCTATGTCCCATACTGGGCTTGGGCTGCGTTGCACTGATTCTTTGCCTTTTCCTTTGCCCTTGACTCCGATTTGTGCAGGTCCTGAGTCCGATATCGCTTTCGAACCTGAAGCAGCCTTGGATTCTGCCACCTCCAAAACATTTTCTCCGTTGGACGTAGACACGACCTCATCGCCAGCACCCCGTGGGACTTGCGAGCCCACGGAGAATACAGCGCTAGTAGCCCGATTTCGAAATGGTTTGTCAAATGCGTCTTTGATACGACGGACTTTCACAGGGCCAAAACCTGGTAAGGTCTGGAGGCGATCAGATGGGGCGCGAGCTATGTCGGCGAAGCTCTGGCTCAGTAACTTAGTGTGTTTCAAAGCCAGATAGTATGAGGATGACATACCCCAAGTGACGAGCGCAAGGTCTCGACGTCGGTTTTGTTCACCTTGTTGATGCTGGTGAGCGCAGTACGGAGGACGGCATTGTAGTCCTTATCCACACGCTCCTTGATCAGATCTGGCGGTTTGTGCTCAAACTGCTTGAGTGTAGATATGTACTGCCCTGCTTCTTCGGTGCTGTAAAAGTGAGAAATTCAGTTGTCTAATTAGTCGATAAAGTTGTGAATAAATACCTCCATGCAACAATAATGGTGATGTTATTGACAAGACAGACCTACATGGGTTGTCGTGAAGTTTAGAGTTGGTGCTCATGGGAGGACGCAGACCTTGGTAAGCTCCCGAATTGGTTCTTGATGCTCGCTCTGCGGGTGAAAGAATTTACAGAGCTCTGGGTAGGGGCTCGAGAGCTACTTACAACATCGCACATGATGAGCAAAATTCTGAGATTATATGCATGCCCAAGTTTTTCTATGCGAGTATGAATGTACTCTGGGTGCAGGCGGTGATATTTCAAACTTCATTGGAATGTCAAGGATGCACTTCAATGGTTAGCAACACGAGACAGGGCGCACCTGAGGAAGAGCACGCAGGAAGTACGCCCCACTTGGAAGTCGGGAACAATGTCGCCAAATTCTTTTCCAACATTGCGAATGCACTCGAGAACGGAGTTCAAGCGCTAAGGTTGTTTATATCAAACCTTGTCAAGAAAATTGAAAGGGGGACTAACCTGGTTGGGATTTATGATGATATTATTGCCTGTACCAGGCTGGACTACGGGAGGTTTGGCTTTTTGAGCAGCGGATCCCCCTACCGCTGCCAGTGACACGCTCGTCATACTTAAGAACTCAGGCTGATATAATCAATGATAATCAATGATCAGCCTGGACGAAAAAGGACACGTCAAGGACTCGTGACACGCAACCAAAGTTAACGCGTGCTTCTCGTCCATATGACCACTGACTAGACCTGTGATTTCCCAGCTAATCTTATCATTTGCTATACCACTACAGTATATAAGAACTTGACCAGCATCTGTCTCTAGTTCGCCCCCTTGTTCGGAATGGACAAGCTACCTACATACTCCGAGTCCTCGCCGGTCGACCTCCCGTGGCTGGCAAGATGGAGGCTAAAGCACAGAATGGCACCGATGGCACTCATGTTGTGTTTCATATCCGTAGCGAGCTTACTTTTATCTTTCTCTCAGCTCGCGTTACTAGGAAAACAGTCCGTTCAGCTCCCCCTCCATGCTGAGCAGATACTGCAGAGATGCAACATGCTACACGCAAAGCCTGGCCCACCTTCCAACTTTCACCAACGTACTGAGTCTGACCGTTTTGTCGAAGGAACACACGCGACTCTCATTAGAAATGCCTCTATTTGGACTGGAGATCAGGAGATCACGCAGGGGGATATCTTGCTCGACAAGGGTATCATCAAATTTGTTGGACATGCACGCCCAGGTATGTTCAACGGGTTCAAGGAATTAGTCACATTGGATGCAGGTGGAAGTTGGGTCACGCCTGGGTACGCAAGCACATAATTCAACCTTTCTTGCTCTTCTCTAATTCCACACCAAGGATAGTCGACCTTCATTCCCACCTGGGTGTCGACAGTGCCCCAGCTCTCAGTGGTGCGGACGATACCAATTCATGGAAGGGTATTGCATCATCTCATGTCTTGATAATGCATACATATTCATCTTTCCACAGGTCCTGTCTTACCCTGGCTTCGCAGCCTCGATGGACTTAATACCCACGACGATGCCTACAGGCTCAGCATATCTGGTGGCGTAACCACCGTAAATGTTCTCCCTGGCTCTGCTAATGCCATTGGTGCGGTCACATTGATTCCTCTGTACAGTGCTATTTACACCTCCTATAGGTGGCCAGGCCTTCGTTATCAAGCTTCGTCCCACTGCAGAACGCTCTCCCTCATCTATGCTCCTGGAACCACCCTATACCCTCAATGGCACACACGTCGATCCGACCTTGCCTCCAAGATGGAGGCAAATGAAGTGTGTCCCCCCTTTTCTTTCTTTAAGCACATGTCCTCACCATTTTGATCACAGACACGCGTGCGGCGAGAATCCCAGTAAGTTTCATTCTTATCTCATATATCCTTGTCAAACATCAATTTGAGGTCGTGTGTACGGTAACACGCGTATGGACACTTTCTGGGCTTTCCGACAGGCGTGCGTTTCACAGCCTCTCTCCTTGGTTTCCTTCCAATGACAACGCTCACACCCATAGATATGATACTGCTCGGCAGATAAAAGAGCAACAGGACGCGTATTGCACTCGCGCACTAGCAGGTGAATGGGAAGACCTCGGCGAGTTCCCAGACAACTTGCAGTGGGAAGCGCTTGTCGATGTATTGCGTGGGCGAGTCAAGGTACGTTTCAGCCTTTCTTGTTGCGTAAGAGGACATGCTAATTCCTCTCATTGAAATAAGATTCACACGCATTGCTATGAGGCAGTTGATCTGGACGACTTTGTCCGTGTGCGTAACTTCGAAGTGGTTGTGGTTGTGCTATGGGTGTTGATGAGGTTTAAACAATAGCTTACCAACGAATTCCAATTCCCGATCGCTGCGTTCCACCACGCTCATGAGACATACCTCGTCCCAGGAACTCTCAAGCAGGCGTATGGTATAGTAATCTTGCTTTGCTGACTTCTCGCTGTGTTGATGTGTTCTGCAGGCCACACCCCTGCGGCAGCCCTGTTCGCTACGAATGCCAGGTATAAGCGTGAGGCATACCGTGGGTCAGAATTCGCTCCGCGTATTCTGGCTGAGAACGGGATCGACGTCGTGATGAAGGTCTGGACCTATGTGTTACACCTGACTGACTCCTATGCTGATTTGACATGTCGCGCAGAGTGATCATCCTGTCCTCAACTCTCGCTTCTTGTTGTACGAGGCGCAACAAGCTTACATGTATGGTCTTCCGGCGAACCTTGCTCTCGCAGCTGTTACGTCGACGCCCGCGCGCATCATGGGGCAGGACCATCGGATTGGATTCGTGCGTGAAGGTTTGCTGCTATCTTTTCAAAATAGAACACACGTTGACCTATTTACAATACTAGGATATGATGCTGGTCAGTCCATTCGCTGCATCTCTGTCGCGAATCCTGGCTAAATCTAACCAATGCATCCAGATCTTGTCGTATGGGACAGCCACCCTCTAGCGCTAGGTACAACGCCGCAACAAGTCTGGATTGATGGCATCCCTCAACTTTCTGAGCCCGCCGTCGCTTCCAAACCCACGTCCTTCCAACAAGCCCCGCGCACACCAAACTTCGATCTTGAGGCTGCCGCGGCCATCAAGTATGAAGGACTCCCACCCCTGATCCCGAAAAAGGCAAAAGATTTAGTGGTGTTTGCGAATATAAGTAGCATGTTTGTGCCGGATGGAATGGGTGGTGTGATGAGTGTGGCCAATGTAGGAGAGGGGAGTGTGGTAGCTCTCTGGAAGGGCGTAGTGCAATGTTGGGGTGCTGCAGCTGCTTGCTTGAGCGAATTTGCCTCGGAAAATGCCGAGTGGATCAATCTCGAGGGCGGGTCCATCGCGTGCGTTGTCGCTGACCTCCAGCCCTATCCTCCCATTCTAACGCGTCTTACGCAGTCCTGGCCTTATCTCTTATGGGTCCCCGCTTGGCTTGGAAGAGATTCAGGGCGAGAGCTCCACGCATGACGGCACTGTTTTCGATCCTCTCACCGGCTCTGTCCCAAGCATTCTCGCAGGGAGCGAGCTCATCAAGGCTTCGGATGGTCTCCAGTTTGCTGGGCGCGACACTCTGTAAGTTGTCTCTCGAATTGCCGCTATCTCTGCTCTAGTTCACATCCACTCTAAAGCCTCGCCTACCGCGCAGGTGTCACTGCAGGTGTCACCGCGCCAAGCTCAGTTGGGCTCATTTCTGGGCTGAGCACGGCGTTCAGTACTGGCGCAGCGCACAGACTCGAGGATGGGGCTGTCATTCAAGATGTTGTAGCACTGCATGTGCAAATTGGTCACTCGAACCAAGGACCGAGTGTCAGCACGCAAATTGCAGCGCTCAGGAATATGCTGCTGGGTGATAAGAGCAGTACCACGTTTGCTGAGGTTGCAAATGTAAGTTTCTATCTGTTTTCATGTGTTATAATGCATCTTACTGTATATCTCGTAGGGCTACATACCCCTGGTTGTGCAAGTCCAGAATGCGGATATTATCGCCTCGCTTATTGAACTGAAGAAAGAGATCCACACACGCACTGGGACTGATATTCAACTCACTGTTGCAGGTGCTGATGAAGCCCATCTTCTTGCCAAGGAACTTGGTGAGGCTGGCGTCGGTGTAATCCTCACGCCTTCCCGTCCCTTCCCTAGTGACTGGGAGTCAAAGAGGATGTCAGTGATTATGCATTCAGACCGTATCCACAAACTCATTATCTACCAGATTGCCTGGTCCGCCATTGACCAATGAGACTGCTATAACTACCCTCTTAGCTCATGGTGTTACTGTTGGTATTGGTATCGCGGAGCAGTGGAGTGCTCGCAACACGCGCTTCGACGTAGCATGGGTGTGTAGATTCACTTTTATCAGATCTCTGGCCTTATCGTATGGTTATCAGGCGGCTCTTGAGAGCTTTGACAGAATCTCAAAGGAACAAGCTCTCGCACTTGCATCAGTCAATCTTGAGAAGCTGTTGGGAGTCAAGCCCTCTGGAGGGCTCGGTGATATGGTCGCAACTCGTGGCGGCACAGTCCTCGACTCCGAAGCGAAAGTCATCGGCATCATCTCACCTCGCAGAGGCATCGTAGACCTAATCTAGATAGAGATAGATAGCAGCAAGACAGCATTTGAGACAGCAATACAGGGTAAGGAGGATACCAAGCACAGCGTGAAGCGACTTTGATCCTTATGAAGAATGCTTATTGCGGCGTTCCTATGAGAGACTGTCTGATATGGTCCTGGATCAAAGGGAGCCCTTTCATAATGAGCTTGATGGGTTTGCTCTCCTCTATGTAAATTGAATCAGATCTATGCATGGTCGCTTATAAGGGGCACGAACCGATTTGAAGGACTCTGCCATGTCTCTTGAGGAGCCTTGCGTCGGGAGCAAATGCTGGGTGCTCTGGATGGACAATCACGACTGAGTTCTTTGTAGCTTATGATCAGATATGCCAGCCGAAACGAAACACGATGCAAACCTTGGAATACCACGCTCGGAGCTCATCTGCGTCCTTGGGTATCAACGGGATGGTCATGTTTCCCACAACCTGTATCACCGTATTGACATAGCGAATCATGCCAACCGCTGTGGCAGAAGTGAGTTGTATTTAAGTTTGCTCAAAGTACGATATACGTACGACGGCTCTCCATAAGCTCCATAAGTGCATGACAGCCGGGGCCATGTCCAATGAAGATAATGTTTTTCGCTCCCGAAAGCCTGAAAAAAATTTAGCCTGTAGAGCTAGGAAATTCATGGAGACGGCTGACTGTATATAGTTATCCCATAGGTATATAAGAACTTCCCGCGACCACGACTCTACGTGTTTGTGGCCGCGCTGACAGGCTATAAGGGTCAATACTACAACATGATCACCAGCATACGCACCGGCAGTGGCGAGGCAAATGGTCTCGGGAAGACATTGACATCAAGCAAGGCATATTTTTCCTTCCTAACCCATGAAATAAGTTCCTTTGAAAAGTCGATCTGGAACATGTCAGTATAAGTCGAATAAATATGCCGTCAATGATAGGGCTGACTAGGTAAGAGTTCTCCATCTGCACATCGCACGTAGGCTTCCCGTCCAGTTCTATGCGCAGATTTCCGCTGTAATAAGGTCAGCAATGAACAACGAGACCACTCCAAGAACGTTCACAATTCATGGACAAATACAATAATTGTAGGATTTTCTAAAAAGTCGTTCCTGCGGTTTGCTCAGTCTAACAAAGTGATAAAAAATCACACTACGCACGTGCACATAACTTGAGAGCCGAAACGCTCTTCATACACCTTGGTCATTAATGGAACCTGGAGCATTTGGTATTGCGTGTAGAGAAAGTGTTGTCTATGGCCCTTGAGAATTTCTGCAAGAAATCCGTGAAACACGAAAAATACGACATAAAGGATTCTGACCTGGAATTGAGAATGATATTTCATCGACCTCTGTAAGTGAGTTTGTATGAGTCGACAATTTCTCGCCGGATATTAGGAGGCAAACCTTCGCGTGGCTCGCAGGCCTTAGGGTTCACGCTCTTCCAATATTTGCTCTGCTCCATAGCGACCTGCCAAACCGTTTCTGTCCCTGCCTCAGACGCAACCATAGGCGGAAGTTCAGGAGGAGCCTCGCCGAGAAGTACGCGAGCAACTGCGAGAGAAGAGTTAGATATCGAATCAAGATTATAGCCACCCTGTAGAAATCAGAACCGGAAACTCAGAATGTCACGGATTAAACTATGTCATCAATAAACCCACCTCTAAGGCGACGACTAAATTTCCACCGGCGAGCCCCGATAACATGTGTGTCATGTGCGCGTATCCTGCTGGAGAAACAAAACATTCGCCAAGATCATCCCCAATAGCAGCGTCAAAGCCAGCAGAGACTTCGTAATGTTAACCAGTGGATGGCGTGGAAAATAAAAGAACGCACTAATGACTAGGTCTGGAGCAAATTCCATTCCTATTGGCATCACGATTTGTTGGAAGGCGTGGATGTAATCAGCATCTGTCATGCCCTTCTTCGGCCAGGGTACATTAACAGAGCTGCATTCATCAATTTTTGTGAAGCTCAACAGAGTGTTTACTTACTAGCCGATGCCAGCCCCTTCACCACAAGATTCCAAGCTGCCAAATGGTCCACACGGGTAAAATTGCCCTCGCTCGTAGCGATGCAATGAGATGTACAGAACAGAGGGATCATCATTGAAAGCACGCTGTGTTCCATTACCTACACAGGCATTTGTATCATGGAATTCATTTCGTAAGTGACGTACCATGATGCACATCCCTTGAATCACAAGAAGTGAGAATACGGATAAAAGAAAGATCGTAAAGACCTACCAGTCGAGTATCAAGATTTTTCTGACTGGAGTCAGAAACTGTGTGACCTTTGCAGCGACGGCGACATTGTTGAAAAAACAAAAACCCATGTGCTCCTCAGGCTCAGCATGGTGCCCGGGAGGTCGTACTATTGCAAAAGTCTTCTTCAGCTCACCACGAGCCACAGCGAGACAGGCCTCAATCACGCCTCCACAACTCAAGCGTGCAGCTCGAGTAGTACCACTGGTAACATACAGAGACAGGGACTCATAATAAGCTTCTGATTCAAAAATTTCGGACGGTGTCATTGCTGAAGAAGCAGGTAAATTCTCGAAGTAAGCAATGTATCTTATGCGCGAAACACTAGTGCGGATATGATTTACGAGCCGCCACTCACATTGAATCGCGAGAACCTTGTGCCAATGCTCTTGAGAATGGACAAGAAGGGCTTCATCTCGCTTTACAGGTCGAATCGGGATTTGTTTCATTTTCTGCAATAAATTCGCGTCGCGAATTGCCGTTCGAATTCTTGATATTCGTTCTGGCTGCTCCGGATGCTCCCCAGTAGCCGATGAATGGATCATCATGTCCTGAGAATAGACATAACCGACCGTGAAATGCGGCAGACGGTACGGCACGGATGAGGCACGTTGGACAGGACTCAGTGAACGTTGAATGGATACTTGATTTTGGTGATATTCTTCTCCATCCACGTCCATTGAAGTTCCTGCAACTTGTCCGTTCATGGTGAGCTTAGTGCCAGCCGCACTCGATAGAGCTCGGAGACTTGTTTGAAAGAAGATGAAGGAGATAGTAAAATCACTGTAGATCCAAAACCTTAGTTTATAGACAAGGAGGGCAAGTGAACAAAGCAAGACCAAACACTATTGCACCTGCTGGTATCCAAAATGGTATCACTGTAACGTGACGCTCGAAGTAGTACCCGCACTGCAGTACGAATGCCCACATGTGCATGTGCCGTCAGCACCGGTTGTTGCACCGCTAACTTGATTATCCCCCAGGACAAAGCCAGCGCTAAGAGCACAGGTGAGATTTTTTTGGGCTTGGATAGGCTTGGATGTCACCATAGCGATCACGTTGAACGGCTAAGTTAAACTATGTATTCTTACCAGCTCCAAGCCTCCAACTCCGAGCCCGGCACAGACTCGTGTCACTCAGACTATCCGCTGAGAGTTCGCTAATGAATTGAGTCCCGGACTACTGCGCTTCAAGGTTAGCACCGTGCTTTATTGCTCTCACACCATTACTCATTAACTTGCGATGTGCTTTCCTAGATCTTGCTAGATCTGGCATCTTTTTTTCTTTTTTCTTGACGACCGATTTTCATTACCCACCACGCTAGGCAGCAGGTTCCGTTAGCGCCATGGCCTTCAACCTCAAAAACTACCTGTTGTATTCCCCATATTTTTGTTGCTGCATACCAGTACGAATCGGATTCGTGCTATTGACTTGTCTGTCCTTCCTGTTTTCGGGTGTGCTATCTGTTTTGGTGTGGTTTGAACTGTCTCGTGCGTGTGCTCAGGTCTGTCAGATTATCACGATATGGGACTGATCATATTATTAGATTCGTATTCATTGTCCAGTAAGGAGAAATCTTCCTTTTGGGTTGTGGGTATTGTGGAAACTATACTGCTCGCTGTGTCTATCATTGGGTGCGTGTCATACATACCTCATACTCAGGACCAATTCTTACTTACTGGTGGCCTTCACATAGGTTCATTGGCGCGGTTGCACGCAAGCAACGATTTGTCAGGATCTACGCATACTTCGTCTATATCCATCTTCTCCTCAATGTCATTGTCGGCATCTACTTCCTCCTTACCATCCGCCAGAGCAATCGACAACAGATAGTTGACGAATGCTACGCCGTGTTAACCAACAATCCATCTCAATCCAACTGTCAAAGCCTTATGAATGTCTCAACATACGTCTTCATCGCTGTGGTATCATTTGTTTTGCTTCTTGAATTATGTGCGTTCAATACAAGATCCTCTGCTCAATACTGATGGGCGTTCTTAGACGGTGCTCTCATCGCCACTCGTTATCTAAACACACTCACAAAGCAGAAGAAGGTCGAGCACAGTCGCAGATTGGGATTATACCATACAGTTGCCAACATCCCTCCTGGTCATTCTCGTGATCCAAGCGGTATGTCTGATGACATAGAATTGCTTCATCCTCGAGACAGCTCTGGAACTACTTTTTCCTCGCTTGGAGGCCCGTATGATTATGAGGACGACGTCCTCGATATAACGCATCAACCTACAAGCTACGAGCCTGTTCCAACGCATCACCCCGATATGCTTTCCCGTAACCAACAGCCATCACAGCCATCAGGCACTCCCGCCCATCATGATCGTCAGCTGCCATCTCACTCAAGCGCACACCCTTCATCCAGCACTTCCTCACCTTCACGAAGCTTCCGTGCACTCCCCCCTCGACCGTCGAGTAGTGTAGTTGTTGAAACCCCAGTAACACGTACATCACCACCACAAGTATCGGATCGAACGCCACGTGCTACGACAACCTCTGACCCCTCATCGAGCTTCTCGTACGAAAGCTATTATCCATCAACGCATCCGAATGGTGATGTTGATCGACGATCAACACATTCTGTGTCCACAAGCGCGCACGCAGCATTGTTAGAACATGCTTCGTTGATGTGGCCAAGATTCTTTCCACCATCTAGTGCTGTTCCAGTTCCGGAACTGCCACCATCATATCGTCAGTCTGGGAGATAGCATGGACGCAATCCTCGATCTACTTGAACTTTTATTATTAATACTTTTTATAGCTACGATACACTGTAGTTTTGTTATGTTGCATTCCGACGGACTTCTTAGGCCAACGTATATAGATCTATCTGAGTCTATAGTGGACAGTCACGGTGATACCAGGATATTCATTCAGATTTCGAATGTAGAACGCTCTCCGCCTGCCAGAAACTGTTTTGAGGTTGTTAGACAACAGGTCCAAACACCGACCTTGATGCCAACCCTCCACAGAGACTTGGCAGCAGAGACAGTACTTGGCAGAAACGAATATAACGACTATAATATCTACACGGCGAGACATACTAGATGACATGCACAAGCGTCATGACGCCCAACGCCAGCACATCATTGACTCCGTACGTTTGGTGTCTTTCTGTACGTTGTGCATGAAACTCACGCTGGGTCATACAGTTACATGACCTATTGTTCCACTTGCATGCAGTCTCCTTCTTCCTCGCGCCCTCACTCGTACCACTGGTCACCAGAGCTATGTGTTGTCAATTCCTATGCTACAAGCCAAGGGAGATCGATCCCAAAGTCTCTCTTCGATCGTGGTTCCTGCTCACTTTCTTCCTCAATTTCCCAAGCTTCTGGTTACATGCACGGGAAGGCGCGGTTGAAGGGCGGTCGGTCGTCTTGGATTTTGTCGGAATGGGTGCGTTCGTTATTCTACTAGCTTGCATGAAAACGACAACAATGACCTCTCAGAGTATGCACCCTCTAAAATGCACCTCCTTCTGCTCGATACCCTCATCTTGGTTTTCCTATTACTGCTGGAAACGCTCGCATACGAAAAGTCGCTACAGCAGTCATCCTCTATCACCTCCGAGGTTCTCCTTCGACATCCCCTCGTCCTCACACCGCCGCTCTCATACTCGATCGAGGATGAACAGCCAAAACCTTCCCGTAGTGAACGAACATACATAGTAGATCTGCGCCTCGCGCCCCTGATAGACCGCATACGACGGCCGGCTCCAGAGGTTGCAGAGCAGCCTGTCGAAGCGCTTCCACTTCCTAACACCACCAACATTCCTGTGATACTACCCCTCCATATTCAGGCATTTATGAGGACGAGAGGACGTCCATCACAGCCCGAACATGGTTCCACAGTTTCAAATGGACAGGAAATCACTGAGACGGAGCAGAGGCTACCAGGGAGCATGGGAACCGAGGATGCCGACTAGTGTATTTTAATATGGCATGGCATTCCAAAAGGACCCAAATCTACATCATTTCCTGGATGTCTCATCTTCGCATGCATTTAACTAGGCATCACCACTTGCGTTTCATCTTGAGAAATAAACAGGGTCAGAAGATACTTCCTTGATCATTGCGAGGAAGACATACAGCTTCACGCAAACACTGTCCGAATTTTTCAAATTCCTGTTTGCAAGAGTCTTTGCGAATATCTGTATAAGCAGCAAGTATGCATTTTCCATATGCCGTTGCGTGCGACGAGCATGTGGTAGTCGAATGCAGTGCTAACTGCCTGAGAGGCGTCGTCGTGCTTGTCTTCGTTGTCTGCATGATGGGAGGACTCGGAGTCCGGCAATTTAAATTGTGACTTTTGGATTTGAATGCCGCAAATTGATTACTTACACGGCGAACAGCGGCGAATTCGGAACTTCCACTGACCTGGCAAAGCTGAATACATGATGCAGCTCTAACCCATACACCACCATCACATAGCACGAAGGGCTTCTAGTCATCTGACACGGAAAGCGCGGTATATGATATTCTTTCAAAGTTCTAGTCGTATCATTGTCACTAAATCTGTGAGAGTCACTACAACATGCTCAAAATTTACCTCCTGGTTTCTTGCATCTGCGTGCTCATAGCCGCAGTCTTTTATACTTTCTACTGGAACCGCATTATCTCTGGATTTATTAGTCTTCTCTTGCGAGTCAAGTACTGGCGACAAGGAGGCTCCAGTATATGGGTGCACATCGGTCGGTTTTCCATAACACTCGACCCATTGGCACCACTTAAGGTGTTGTCCAGGATCCATACACTTCTCAATCCTCGCGGGACGCATACTGCTCAAAGATGTCAAATATCACTCCAGTAATATGACCGTCAAAGTCATGATAGCTCAAATATCTTGGAGATACTGGTTGCGCGTTCCAGCTACTGAGGATGATCTGAATCATGCCCATGTTGGTGGGGAAGAGTGTAAGACCGACGTTTAATTGGCCTTTTTGTGTGTCGAGTAACAAGTTCGCGCTCTGACAGTCACCCATACGTCGCCGTTCCCTTCTTGTCGGATCAAGGTCTCTGTCCAAGGATTTGAGTGGCTCTTATACAACAAGACTGCAGCATATGATCATATCATCTCCCAAATGCAGGCCGAGGCATCTCCATGTCCAGAGGTCTCGGAACCTCGCAGAATGTTTTCTCGTACTTCAGGAGCTGAAGGTATGTCATTCCATCTAATTGTTGTTCTTCTAACCTACTTGTTTAATCATAGGGCTGGGTTTCTACCCCCCTCCTGCACTATCAAATATCAAAGCGCTTCCCATCATTCATGCTGCATTGGCGTGGATTAAGCGTCAGACGCCCTATCTGGACCCGAATGACATTTTGCCCATTGCACTCGAGCTGTCCAAGGTTGCCATCACTTGCGGCAATCCTTCAACACCAAGTCTGTTGGTCGCGGAGTGTCATAGAGCGGAAGGCACGTTTGGGATTGTCCAGGTTGGTTTGTTCATCTTCGGTCTGCATATTAATACCGACACCTTTGACAGGCGAGATCGAAGTGCGACCTCTATAAACAACTTTTGAACCTGAAATGTCAGAAAGTGCTTGTGCAACTAATTGAGAACAACAACTACCAGGGTAGCATGCCAACAATAGGGCAACGCATCCGCGAGAATGCAGAATCATCGAGGTTCGTCGCGTTTGTGTTGAATGGCTTCGATTGACGTCATTGCTGTGCCATAGTCGGTTCCTAGAACTAGTTCCTTTAGGTTACCTTCCATTCCGGGCGTTCTCCAGGGTTTGGAAAGGACTGAAGTTATATACGTCTGGCCATGGCTCGTCCGTTCACGACAGCCGTGCGGTTGAGAAGGGCCCTGGTCCAATGCCAAGCAGAAAATCAGCCAAGAGTATTGACGAAGAAACCCCCGTTGGCGCTGATTTTGCTGCTCTAGAGTATGCTATCGAACGGCGGATTATCGAAGCCCCCGTTCTGGAGCTATCATATTACACAGATGTTGTCGGTGATGTTCCTATTGCACAGGATGGTCCAAGGGGCATGGGATTAGAATCCTATGACATCGGCAATGGTGACCTACCTCCTGAGTGGGGTGTAGATCTGGTAATAAGAAAAGGAACCATTCGTTATGGACCATGGGCTGATCGTCAACGGTAGTGGCCATTTTCTTATTTGAGAAGCGCACTCATGTTTAAATTATATTTCCAGAGTCTCTCTGCAACGCACATTCTTCCCATCAACGTATCACAACTTGGAAGTATCAAAACACCTCAGGCCAGGTGATAAACGTACTTGGACTGCAATGAAAGTGTTTGTCGAACTTCGTGATAAGACTGTGCTGTATGTTCCTTTCCGAGAGCATTCAAAGGTAAATACATGGCAAAAGGCTTTTATCTCTGTGTTCATCCTCTCTTAGAACTGGCAATGGGATGGTATCAGCGACTATCCGCGTCCAAAGAAGCGCGACCACGCAGCTCTTCATTGCACTGCAGGCGACAGCTCCTCAATTAGCTACCTTCTGCCTATGGTTACGGGACCAGACGGATATGAACCTCGTTTGGAGGTTCATCTCGATACAGTTTCTGTAACTTCGAGCCTCAACGATATCAAGCTAATCGCAGCCGAGTCATGTCGTGTTCGTACATATCCTATCCCATGGAAATTATGCTAAAAACCATTCAGTTCCATGCATCATTTCCATCACCCCTCGTATGGAATGCTGAGCGTCGTTGGTCGTTCTCCACCTCTCTTCGTCAACCGGTCGTATATCTCTTGCGAGACCATGTCAATATGTTCACTGATCTGGCGCGGGACTGGACTTTTGGGCCGCCTACCGAATGGAATCTGTTTGTGCCAACTATCTATATGCTCGAGCTTGATCTGCATCATTTTGAGCTCAATCTATATGCCAACGACCAGAACATCATTGATAAGCCTCTGGTTAAGGGTGAGAACAGTAAGTTAATTCTATCACTCGGTTGTAAACATCCTTATTCATAAAAATCCAGCGTTGGTGACGATCCGTGCACCGCGTTTAAATACTCAAGTCACCTTCCCGTCAAACAAATATCAACCTGAGGCGACGTCCATTCCATTCGTTGTTGACGTTCCAGATGTAAACGTTTCTCTCTCTTTGCCACGGTGGAATACGCAGTACCTCTACAACTCAGGGAAAGAACATCGTATTATCCACGCAGCAACTTTCCGCATCACGTCCTCTTATTACTTCTGGGCTGATGTTCAAGCCGACAACATCGATCAATTAAAGCTCACTGTCGAGGTATGTCTGACATTTGTTAATCCCACCCATTGCTCATTGCCACTAAGACTAGCGAAGTCGCATGCAAGGCCCTGGGATGGTCTGCCAGGTACTTGATGGTACTTCGGGACAATTATTTTGGGTCTTTTACTCACTTTTCCACGCTCGTGGAGTATCTTGAGAAAAGGAGCAGGTTCAATCTTGTTGGAGATCCACTGGAGATGAAGCATCGGCCAGGCAAAGTCAGTGATTGACTGTGTACTTCGAAATTACCTAACAGACGAGATATAGTCAAACTCCCTACAAGTTCAGGTATCGATACAATTGCAGTCTGGGATAATGCTTTTGCCTGCGGGTTTGCCTGGCTACGAAGTGCGCGTTGCAAGCGACACATTTGATGATGTCGGCGCATCTACAGTCATGGCATGTTCAGTGCTTCAACTGGACTTACGACTGCATGACTATTTCATGGGTAAGTCAGCGCCAGACGATGCATCGCAACCATTTAACAGTGCAACAGATGCGTCACTGAATCTGAGCGCAATCAAAGGTTCTGTCCTTGACGCTTGTTCCGAGCACACTTTCTTCGCCCAGGGACATCAACACTACGAAGACTCATTCTTAATCGATGGTACTGTCGATTCCGTTTGTTCTCAACAACTATTACTCATGTTTGAATCCAAGGTCTGAATATCACTGCTAACAGACTATTTGGGTCACAGCCGCGTACTCGTACATATGTATGTGTTTGGGAAATTGCTGTCGGACCAGTGAAAGCCCTATTGACATCTCATGATGCTCGAATCTTGCTGGCATCTATGAATGCCATCCGTCTCAATTACGCGGACCTCGCCAACGCTCCCGCGGCCGAGTTCGGAGTCCCTGTAGATCCAGATGGTAAAGCGACTGCCGTTGTACTAGAGCATTTGCTAACACAATTATTCAGTCACTTTCATCAGACTCTCATGTAGCCATGTCGACGCCACTTGGTCTGCTGGTGCAACAGCTGTAAATTTGTCGATTCCTTCGGGCTTCAGTGTGCACACCAATGATCTGGAAGGCCAATTTTGCGGCAAGCTTACAAGCGTCAGACTTCCCCTCGCGTCACTGAAGATTCTGCTGTCATCAAGGGAATCGAAGACAACTTGGTGTGAGGCGGCCGACCTGTCTACAGACATCAACCTGGATATATATAGATCCCCAAAGATCCGCAATCCATCACAGATGGATTTCATAAAGGGGCAAGATGAGCTGACACATCGAGCACAACATCTGCTTGATGAAGTAGAGAGTGCACGAAAAGCCTCTCTTCCTGATAACCGGCAGTCGCTGCGGCGCACGCGTTCTAATCATCATCGCAATGGACTCTATGTTCCTCCTCCGCGCCTCCCACATTTCTGCAGGGCAAAATTGATCCCTCCAGCGCCGTTCACAAGCGTTGCACACACCAAGAGCACGACTGCATGGTGGCCTCGACTTTCCCATCTCTCAGAATCCGACGGAGAGGAGAATATATCCGAAGCAGATCGTGATGCACGTCTGGCGTATGTTATCCGTTTTCTAGTCTATTCTATTAGATTGACAGTCTTTGCAGGAGGAGTCGACTTGCGCCACCGACCGTCGTCGACGACGACATCTCTGTATCAGGGGAGGAATCGGATGACGAAGACCTAACAGACACTGAATCCTCGATAAGCGGCTGGTCCTCGACTAGATGTGAGTAGTCTCCAAATGCAGAGCATTATAATTGCTAAGTTTAGACAGCCGCAACTCAAAGGCATTTGCTGCTCAAGCGCTACCGTCGTGTCACTAGGTGGTACCAGAGTATCAATCTGGGCGACATCAATAGCTGGGAGGACTCGCCCTTTGTTATAACCAAGGTAAAGTACTAGGCAAATGCATCTTCCCGAATATCTTCCAATTAGAAATTAGGAACCTAGAATTGCAACTCCAAAGGACAAGCATTCGTCCAAGATACGTCAGACCGAACAAGCAAATGAAGGAACGAATTCTGTCTACTCCACAATTTTCCGCATACAGTGCAAAAGGGAGCTCATGGTTCGATTAACCCCCTTGGCTCTCATGGGAGTCAGAGATATAATTGAAGATCTGCAATCGCGAGTTCGTATTATCTTTCGAATGTGTCGCGTTACCTTAATGGTTTTTCCCGCAGCGGCTCAGTCCAGAATTGACATTGGACTCAGTGATGGCGAGCCACATAGCAAAGTTCGGTGACTCGCCAGATTCCCCCCTCTCGAAAGCCTTCGACATTACCATAGGATCCGCTCGTCTTCAGGTACTGGAACACATATCCTGCCCAAGTTCCTCTTCCAAGGAAGCATCAACTCAAAGAGATTCCATGGTTACAATCAATTGCATGGCTTCCGGATGCCACCTCGCCATGTCTCAAGGCGCTCAGAAATCGGCTTTCCATCTAGAAATATCTGAAACGTCCGTAGGAATAATGGATAACTCAGGAGTTGTTCTGGGCTCCAAATGTTCGCCTGGAAATAGTCCAACGTTGTCGCTTTGTCGTCTCCAACTGGATGCCACGCAGAATCATGCTAGCATCTCTGCTGGCCGCTTTGCATTAGAACTTCAACCCGTTAGCCTTGAGTACGCTGTCGCCTCGTATCAGGCGTTGGAACAGGATTTACGAGACCTCTTACTCGACCCCTCTGTACAGTTTGGCTCAACTACCCGTTTTGCTGACATTGTCTACCATACTCTGGATCTCACTCAGAATAGGGCAGCCGTCGATCCACTCTCGACTATTCAACCTTCTTTCCTCATCCAACGGGGTCACCCCCAAGCTCTCCGGACACATGCTACCTACAAGTTTTTATTCCATCTACGGACAGCACTCCAGTTCGCCCGCCTTCAAGGAGATATTGGCTCAAACAGTACAGGCCAATCCATTGCAGCACATGATGTGAAGGCTTTGGTGGATTCGTGTCTCGCAGAGCTCATGCTGGACCTAGACCCCTCCAAGGAAGGCATACCTGGTCCGTTGGAAATGATTCGTCCTCATACCTCTCCCAAGTCCATGAATAGCGCGAAACTTATCATTGGTTCCGTCAACTTCACTGCCGACCTTGTTAGCATAATCATTTCAGATGAGTTGCCAGCATCCACCAGCCGCCTGGACATCAGCTCTTGTGCTCTACGGCTTCGCTCTTCAAAGCTGGTCCCTTTGGAAGGAGTCCAATTACAGTCACAGAGCCCTCCCCTGGCAAACCATGATACTACTGCCATTCCGCAAACTTCATGCATTCTCACCATCAGTGATGTCAATGTCACCGTCTCCCCTCACTTGATGGTTTTCGCACAATCTGTTCTTCGCTTACGGAGGGTATCAAGCAAATGGAAACCGGTTTCCAACCAAGCACTCCCAAACTCTGGGCCGTCTCACCTTGTTTTTACGGTCGCCCTTCGCCGCGTTAACATCCGTGCTGCGGCTGAAAAACTTGCATTCGAGATCGGAGCCACAAATACGGGCATTTTTTTCACATCACTTAAACGAGTCGATCCGGTGGTGCACAATGAGGTTCACTCTGTCAGTTGCACTGCTAATTTCAGCGATGCTTTCATACGGGCGAGGGCTACCGGCATCGCCCCAGGAATTTGGGCCCGAGATCAGGATGTTCTTGCTTCCTTGACCTTTTCCCCCGGCAAGCTCAACTTGCTTTGGCGCCAAGAGCCATCCGCGAGTACTATCCGCCTCGCATTCTTCTTATGCAGTACTGCTATTTCCGTACCTCGCAGCGCCCTTCGTCTTTACCGTTTCGTGGAAGAATGGCAAGCGGACTTCTTTCCAGGCATTGAAGCGGCCACGCGAGCCTTTCTAGCAGAGTTGAAGGAAGGGGCAGGAGATAATGCACAGACATCACTGACTCGCCCTCGCGCTGCCAAGAGGAACGCACTAGTGGCCCATGTCACTGGACGTATCTCAGAACTTGGCGTGTCTCTTCAGGTCATGCGAGGGACCTGGTTGTCATGGAACATACATGATCTGACTATATTCCTTTCCTCGCCAAGTGGATCAGGACTCAAGCCGTCCACGTCTTTTGGCATCCAATTTGGCTCGCAGACGTTGGGCGTTTCATATAAACTGCAGTCCACTGCTGATCATACGGATACGCCGCGCATCAAGGTCAAGCTCCCTTCGCTCTCATTGACAGGACGCCATGGCCGCGCTTTTGTCAAAATTCTTGCTTCTGTGGACTTCTTTGATGTTTTAATCAAGCCTTCACATTGGGATACGCTTCTCGTCGTCCAACAGAAGTTTGGTCAAGATTTTGCTGACTTGATGAGTCTGATACACCAAACTCGCCAACGAAGGTCCAATCCATCTGGATCGACGTCAAATGCATCGCGGTCCTCTCTGTCTTTCAGTGGTCACGTCAATGTGAAGGGATTTAGACTTGGGCTTGAAGGTCGCTCCTCTACCTCCTATCTAGAATGCGAAGATGTTGGCGGAGATATCTCCAGCAGTGATTCAGGTATTGCATGGCGAATCAGGCTTCGTGACCTTGCCTTGTCGCTTGCACCTAGAGCGGGCATTGTGCCACGAGAAACTGCCTTTAATCGAAACCATCGATCTGCGTTTCTTATAGTGGATATTCGCGCTAGAGGAGATGTCCACAGATTGGAAATCCGCGTCCCAAAGATCCATGCCGTGATGCAACCCAGTTCTATAGGAGAGATTGGTGACTTCTTAGACCATCAACAAGTAAGACATCATCTTCAGCATTGTTTTATTGCTTAACATTTACCAGGCTGAATTGCTTATTCGGAGAGATCAGCGAGCTGCGGAGTTAGCAGCGTTCAAAGAGAAGACTCGTAGTGTTTTGAAAACTTTCGATATGAGAACGAACGAGGCCACTCGTGACCAAAAGCCTTCTTGGTTTAGCGAACATACAATAGATGTAATCATCCACAAGATCGGAGTGGCCTTCCCCCTCAGTCTTGAACAAACGCTAGAGCTTCCCCGGACGAGTTCCCGTGAGAGTCCTTCAGTCAGGGCTTTCCTGTTCGCTGTTCGACGCATCAAGTTCAGCGCACAAAGAGGAGAAGCGGGCGAGATGTCAACCAAAGACTTATCCTTCCTATTTGTGCCCAGGTAAGACTGAGCTGCGCTCCAGCGAATTCATCACACTTATTTCTCATCATGGCGCCTTAGTTTTAGGCAATCTTCGTCTGAAGACTTTGCAGCAGACAGGCATAGAAGCCGAAACCGACTGGTGTACCCCTCCATGACTGCGCGACTACGATCCCATACTTCCTTGCTCAGTCGTCATATCTGGTTCTTTGGAAACGTCAGTGGGTTCATCCTGGAATTGGACTCAAACATCCCTGATTACATATTCTCGCTCATTGATGTGTACCGTCAAGGAAGAGAACGAATGATCCGCATCGCCGCAAGCCTCCCCCGTACTACTACATCGCACGCTGAACTTGCGAGTGATGATGCCCTACCGCGAGTCGGACAGCAAGATGTCCCGGCGTCGAGTATCTATGCAAATATGGTCTTCCAGAGCGGAGAAGTGCGCGTTCATAGCGCTATAAAAAGTACACAGGCCTCGCCTCTGGGTGCTCGCCAATCGTTGGACGGCCAGCTGCGTCCAGAGCAGGAGATACTGAGGCTTCCTGTAATCTCTGCTTTGGTTGAATATCGTGCTTCAGGCATGCGAGCCGGTCCTGCAGCCCTGCTGTTCAAAAGCACCATCCATTCTAGTCAAAACATTTTGAGACCGAGTCTTCTACCCTTCGTAACTGAGATCGTCGATTACGTGCAGTTGCGTTTGCGCAAGACTAGCCGAAGAAATACACTACTCATTGCACCATCTCCTGCAGAAGACGAACCATCCCCACTGCTGACCTCGAGCCGTCTGGAGAATTTATCCGAGGCATCATCGAGTTTGCAAATCACCTTCAGTCTCCGCATAGACAAGTCAACGCTCGAATTAACTTGTCAGCCGGATGTCAATGTAGCAGCGGCTTTACACTGGGAAAGTGGCGGTTTCCTTATGAACATCTCACCGGGTGCTCACAGCGTGACATTGTCGGGCACTGTGGACGGTCTCACGGTTGGCCTCAAGCACGGGTTTTTGAGCGACGACTGCGTCAATATCGCAGCTCGCAATCTCGCATTTTTCCTTGCTTTTGCCAAGAACGAGGATCGTGCTGGCAATATCGATAGCACGATTTCCCTGGTAGTGGATACAGATGTTTCTGGCGGCGTGCGTTTCTCCCGCCTACAAGATGTTTTATGTTTCAAGGCAGTTTGGCTCGATCGTATCCCTCTGTTTGTCACAGAGCATGCGAGCTCTGACAGATCACGCCCGCCAACAGCCTCTTCCTCTTCGGTTACCACTCCTGTGGTGAAACAAGATGTCACTACTACGCTCATGATCCGCATTCGTCAAATCCATTTGGAAGTAGATTTGGGACAGTCAATCAGCAATGTGACTCTGGATCTCCAGAGCGCAGTTACACGAATGCGTTTCTATGAAATTTCAACCGAGGTATCGCTCTCAGTGGCAAATGTCTCCATCCTTGCCAAGGGAAACGTCGCGGGCCACGTGAATGTACCAGACTGTGTCTTTCAAACAGTCCGCAGGAATGAAGGCGCCTTGTCGGATAATTCAATAACAGCTAGGATGCTCGAACTCAGCATGACTAGTGGTCCATTGTGTGCTGAGCTCGAGTCAGACCACCAACGGCTGTTGATTTACAGGTGATTATTATCATTGTCTCGCCTTAATTTGGTCTGATACTCAAGTATCGTCAGAGCTGATCCCGTGCAAGTGGATATCCATGATGATTGGTCTCTCGTTTCCTCCGCTGACAGAGGGCAGGACCGGCCTTTGCTGCTCACGTTCACAGTCAATGGCGAGGAGATCATTGTTCTTGCTACCATCGCAACCATACCGAAGCTGTTGATGTATGCCAACAAGTTCCAGGCCAATATCGTCGCGCAGCGTGAAGGCGCGAGTCATGAATCAGCCGCTTTCCGTGCTACGCAATCTCCCAAGCCTGATAATCCACTCACTGAAGTCGCTTCGGCATTTTTCCATTCTGCTCGTAACCGGTTCAAGGAAGCAGACGCGGAGCTATCCCACAGAATTCGCCAGCAGTTGAGCTTCCGCTTGGAGACCCTTCGCCTTGTCCTTTTCCCTCGCACCATGGGTGACACCGAGCTTGCGCAGTTCATCGGGCGTGATGTTCATGCGAGCCTCGAGCGAGTGGTGATAGATGAAAGCCCACCTCATAGGGAGATCCGTTTATCGTTCACGGCCCTGACAATTTCCAAGTTCAGCCAGCCTCATCCTCTTCTCCCGTCGACTACAGTAGTGTCTGACGACAAGGCTTGGGTTGATCAATTGTTCAAGCATCCAACCGAGGCAAACATTGTGGGTCTACCCACGATGAATATGCTAATGTTCACCGATGAGGTGGTCGCAGAACTTGTCAAGTACATCGACTATAAGTTCTATAGCTCATTCGTGCGAGGCAAGGGCACCAAGGAGCACGAGGACATCTACATATCGCTCAACGTAGCGCTTTATTCATGGCTCACCGGTCTTCGCAAGAATTTGACCAGGGAACTGGAACAGGTTCAGGGATCCCAAGACTCGCGCAGTGCGACGGCAGGTCTATCATCGCGCAAAAGAGCAGGGGCTACAGAACCACCTTCTGGCATGGACGTTGCTCAGATGGATGCATCAGGTTCAACTAGCTCTACATCTAGCCCATCATTGCCAGAAAAAGCCCCTTCACTAGGTCTCAAACCAACTGTCACGATTTCGTCTCAGCTGCCCTCAGAACTTTTCACACACCTACAGCTGCCAACTTCCCAAGCCCGTTCCTTACCAGATCTACTCGATTCTTCCGTACTGCTTCCACCCTCCATCCCCACCAAAACTGTAGCCGTTGTGTACAGGGCTCGTGATCGCGTAATAGAGCGACTGACCATGCGACAACTTGGTGAAGCGACTCCGGATGTTACGCACCCATTTTTCATGAAGACAGCTGGTTTCAACCTTGAGGACTCTCTTCCGCAATACGTTCATGAATACGCCACGATTCCTCTGGAGGAAATCATGGAGGCCCTTCTAAAGTTGTACTCGAAACAGCTAAGAACCGACAAAGGGATTGGTCAAAATTGAATAAGGTTATGACGGTGACGACTATACATATAGTTGGGACATAATGTAGATGAATTACTTACCGTACTTCAAGACTAGCACTTAATTCTCTCATTTATTTTGTTAGGTTACGGGCATCTAGGTTTCTTAAGAATATCATGATTATGGGAGGAAAAACAAATGTGATGCAAGTGTCTATCTGGCTGTACTTTCTGCACCAACGTTAAATACACTGAGTAAGCCAAAGCACCCGTATAGAAGTGCAACTGGATATGCGACGAGAAGACGTTGGTCCGACATCCTCAACACAGCTACAAATATTCCAGAAGCAGCGAAAGTGCACCATATGATGGACAACAAGGACAGGACATAGCCAAGGATGCCGCTACAATGAGATAGGTACTTGTGAGACAATTGAAGATTGGGAACAAAGCAATAGATCACGCACTCTAATGTAACAACCACACTGATTGCGCCAACGCCTACCATTGGCAATAAGCAATAGCCTAGCACAGATACTACGCGATATGCATCAATGCCGTTTTCCGACATGAGGTTTAGTAAGGTGTAAATCGAGATGGAGCCAAGCAATCCGAAGCCATATATGTATCCAAACTGAGGCTTCCCCGACTATTAACGCCAGATGAGACGCCTTACCACTGTGTAAAAGAATAAAGCTTACCAGTAGTAAAAGGACTCCAAAACAGAAAAAGAACAACAGCGGACCGGCAAGGTCTGCATCATCCATTATCCGTTCATCAACACGTCTTAAGGGATTGAGAACTGTCATAGACTTGGCACGTATGTGAGAGAAGTTAATCCCCAATTCTGTCGCGCACGGTTCTGTCACTCGACAACATGTTTTCACAGAATTTACTTACCCTCCAGCAACGGTGGCTCTCCTTCAAAACCACCAGTTCCGAATGCGGTCCACCACCCTCCCGGTTGTTGCTGAATATTCCCTCCAAATGCTGGAACAGCGCCCCCTTGCCCTATTGGCACCTGTGCACCCATGTTTCCCTCTAGACTAGAACGAGACCCTGGATAGAACTGCCCTTGGTCTGGTCCAGGCGCGTAGAATTGGAGGGGTACGCCTTGTTGGGGAGTCTGACCATAGTATTGGCTATGTGATGACGACGCGCCGTACTGACTTGCAGTGTCCTGCCACATGAAGATTTAAGTCGTGAAAGAAATAGAAGATCAAAAAGACTGGAAGCAAATGACTTGCCACGTTTCGTGCACTTGTCACTCGTGTATGGACGCCAACTTTCACAACGCGCTCCGACGGCAATTGCCGGCGTAACCCAAGGTTCCTTTCGTCTATCACAGTCATGGTAAGTTTCTCCAATTTCTCATTCCAGACTCTGCTAACATCCCCTGTTCTGCTAACAGCCGCAGGTAAATCATATTTTTAAACAAAATCTGGCTTGCATATGCCAATGTCCAATTTCAGAATGAGTATATCGAGGAACACATTAAACGACATGGTAGACGATTAGATTACTACGAACGCAAGTGCGTAATTAGTTTCTATCGTCGCCTTACCTTTCCGTGCTAACGCTCTTGAGTTAAGACGTAAAAAGGAGGCTCGTGCCGCTCATAAATCATCAGCAGTAGCCCAGAAAGCCTTCGGTCTCAAGGCTAAAATTCTGCACGCGAAACGTCACGCAGAAAAGGTTCAGCTCAAAAAGACCCTCAAAGCTCACGATGAGCGCAATGTCAAGCAGGCCGATACATCTGCTGTTCCGGATGGTGCATTACCTACGTATTTGCTCGACCGTGAAGGTCAGAAGGATGCCAAAGCCCTATCATCCGCCATCAAGCAGAAGAGGAAGGACAAGGCGGCTAAATTTGCGGTTCCATTACCCAAAGTCCGGGGGATTGCGGAAGATGAAATGTTCAAGGTGATGAAGACGGGGAAGAGCAAAAGCAAGTCGTGGAAGCGGATGGTTACAAAAGCAACGTTCGTTGGGGAAGGATTCACTAGAAAACCTGTCAAGATGGAGAGATTTGTGCGGCCCATGGCACTTCGATATAAGAAGGCCAACGTTACCCATCGTAAGTCTCGATATCTTGTCGTATACCAAACTGGGACCCGACCTTCTTGCAGCGGACTTGAAGGCAACTTTCCAGCTTCAAATTCTTGGGGTCAAGAAGAATCCACAGTCGCCGATGTACACTCAACTCGGAGTTTTGACAAAAGGCACTGTCATCGAGGTTAACGTTTCAGAACTTGGGATGGTCACGACAGGCGGCAAGGTAGTATTTGGGAAGTATGCTCAGATTACCAATAATCCTGAGAACGATGGTTGCATAAATGCTGTTCTTCGTAAGTTCTTCCAATTAATTGCAAGCCCGTTGCCCTAACTCCAATTTGTAGTGGTATGAACAGCAACATTTGCAATATGTTGCATTCAAATCTATCGAGAGGTCTTTTCAAAGTTTCCAAAAGTAGAGTCTAATCCACTATTACATGGATCGCGGAGGTCCATACGTTTGTTCAGGCCTCAGATCACCCTCTCTACGCGCTGAAATATAAAGCAACGAGAAACAATCCTACGGACTTTATGATGACTCGGATAGGTAGTATATTAGTTAGTGTCTATCTATGTCGATGAAGTCTCTAGTAGCTGAAATAGCGTTAGACTTGGTTGTTGTGGTCTGTTTATTAAAGCTCTTGCATAGTCGTCCATGTCAGCCTCAAACACCCCCGCATCGGCTTCACATTCCGCCTCGCCTGCTCCTGATCAGGCTGGGAGGCGGCATGTACTCACCGCTGTCGAACGCCAGCGCTCGCAACTTGAACGGCTTCTCAAGGATCCCTCAAAGCCTGCCTATGTACCTCCTGCACCAAAGGAGAAGACTATTCGCCCAGCTCGTGACATGATGAAGAACGTCCAGGGATCAAGTGCTGGTGCTGGAAGTGGCGAGTTTCATGTATACAAGGCCAGTCGACGCAGAGAATACGAGCGACTGAAGATGATGGAAGATGAAGCGAGAATAGTATGTGGTCCAACTCCATGGAAATAACATGTCCTGAAGATTTTGCAGGAATCTGAAACAGCAGAGTTTGAGAGAAGGCGGAAAGAAGCGGAGAATATAACCGAAGCCAAGACAGCCAAAAACCGAGCCAAACGACAAAAGAAGAAGGAAAGAGCAAAGGTTAAACCATCAGATAAAGGCGACGGGAAGGATGGCACGCAAGAAGCTCCATTGAAGAAAAGACGATTGGTAAATGGAAAGGAGCTCGTGTTTAGGAAACCTGGGGAGGAAAGTGACGAGGAAGAGGTGGATGACGCTGAGGAACGCGATAAAGTCGGTCAACAGGATGACCCGGAGGCAGAGCAGGTTCCACCACCCCGTATTGCACAGGAGCAACGAATAATTTTTCACGAGGATGACTAGGCTTGCTTCTCACTCACCCATATCTTCCTGCTCAACGCCAGTACTAAAGTTCCACAGAACCTGATCTTCGGAGCAAGCAACGCACACAAAATTCAATTAATTGATGTTCTACCGTTCTTTTGGCAGGGCTCTTTCTATATGGGTCGGTCGTACTCTCCCTTGACCGAACCTTGATGTTTGTTTTTATTAAATCTGTGCCGCATTCAAGATCGTGCTCCACATGATAAATCGCCAGTCCACGCCGACAGACTGCTGGCAATATAATATTGCAGCTGATATCAACTGTTCACAAGGGGACTCAGATCAAAAAGTCCCTTCGCTTAGCGCTAATAACCAGCATATAAAGCAAGGCGTCCTCCTGCTGTACCCTTCAGATTTGTTTGATCTTCCTTTAATCCTCAAACACAATGCGTTTTTCTAATGTTCTCGCTGTTATTGCTGCTTTGACAGTATCAATATCCGCTATGCCTTCTGTTGCTAATATATCCAGTGAGGTTAACACTGAGGATGCATGCCCTGTCTTTTGCTCAAAAAATAGCGGCTGCTTTGGCTGCCAACAGGAAAACTGCGTGAGTAGTTTGCGTTTTTGGATTTAACTACATGACTCACAAGCGTGTGATAGTACCTCATTTTTTGCACTGGTTAGTGTGTACGTCGTAGTGTATGGTCGATGGCGAGATGCGTGAAGCCTCGATCGGGTGCTCGACCGTTGGGGGTGGAACAAGGACTTTAGTGGCAGCAATGGATTATCAAGCGGTGAGATGTCAGTATCTGGAGAGGAGGCTGGAGGTTGAGAAGACGAGCCACCCAGCTAGCTATTCAGTTGAACGGATCGGCATTAGACTAACATTATTCATTATAACCCTAAATTTCTAAACTTGGCCAAGTAAGCTCTAAGATGTCTAAAGGCAAAACTAACATACGGAGAGTAGGGGGCAAAACTCTAGGCAATGCAACTGTACTAGACTATGCGTACGACATTCCTAACGATGTAATCTATGTTTCATCCGGTCCGCGTCCGTCATTCTCGCCACTTGATCAACCTCAGATATCTAGAATAATCTATGTGACTGCGAGGGTCTTGATGAGCGCGGGTTGTTGACGGTTTTCCGGGGTCTGCCACTTGGTTCGGGTCCAAGGAGCGATAGCCGAGTCTTGGTTCTGCCACTGCTCCTCTAGGACCTTTCCGCTGGCGAGGTACGAGTGTCACAATTCAGATGCAGAGCACTAGAAACTTAAATTGTTGTATCGCCATTACTAGGTGATGTGCTGCAGTAATCATAGGTGTTGCCAATGTTCAAGATCAGATGCCTAAACGGATAATTCATATCAAATCTCCAACAAGTGTTGCCTCACAAGGTGGTGGCAGTCTGCTGGCATTGCAGATACCTACTGTTGAAAAGGGATTTCGTTATTTCTTTGCCAATATTAAGCATAGCAAGGCATCCCTTTGAAGCCCAATTACATCTCCACAAACAATGCGTTTCTCCATCGTCGTCGCTATCGTTGCTGCTTTGACAATCACATGCTCTGCCTACTGATATTGACAGACCAATATCTGTCAGAGAGCATGGCGATTACTGTCATACCTTTTGCACGAGTACTGACCAATGCTGCGAGCAAATCTGCGTGAGTAGTATGAGTCCTGGATTTAACAAAATGACTCAGTGGTGTGATAGTTTATCTTTACGTGCTTTCCCTAGTGTGTACGTCGCGAGTGTATGTTCAATGGGGAGACACGTGAAGCCTCGACCGTGTGCTCGGCCATTGGGGGTGGGATTTGAAGGACTTTGGTGGCGGCAAAGGTGAAGTTTGGGTGATCAGCTTGCAGTGGAATATTATCTGCTTTCTCCTAGGATGTCCTACTATAACCTGAAACTCACCTCAAGCTGAGCACTTGAATGACATGCGAATTGGGCGGGTTCAGGTGGGAATACCACACAACGTGGCACAAGTGAAAATCCATATACAGGAAGGGGGATCGATGTGGAATCCCGGTGCACGAAGCAGCACTGCAGCAGGTGGGCATGGGAACAACTTGAAGAAGTGCGGAGATTTTCGAGCCGAAGCCTGCTTGAAGATTGCACCAGTGCTACCTTGAGTGAAGACTGTCGATAGCCGAAGTACCGAAATCCATTAATAGATGACTAGGCAGCAGTGGGGCAACCACGTCATAGGCAGCCCGGAAACCTGGGGGAGTACGGTAATGAATGCATTATCTGATAGTTACAAGAAAGTGAAATGAAAATGCAAATATTATCTTACTAAGCTTGTTTTACCACCTCTGTCACGAAGTCGCCGTGTTCCATGTTCGTTTGAACGCTCTACCCCTCAGAGGCTTGCGGCTGCTTACCAACTTGACGCTCCGATGGCCACCGCGTGCCACCACGCTGCATGCCACCGAAGGAATTGAAGGACCCTTCGCATCTCCTCGTGAAGCAATTCAACTTCTTCTGCCCATCGCATAGATTGCGCCCTACACCACTCGATTCTAAGACCTGAAAACTACGTCAGTACATGGGTTTGTTCGAGGCTCAAACTTGCAAACTCACTATCTTGTATCGTCTCATCCTGATCGTCTCCGACTCCTACAACCAAATCCATGGTAATTGCCTTCTCCTTTCACTTACTCATTTTGTGGGCACTGACATTCCGCATACATCACACAGGCGCACTGGTGAAACTACATAACTGATGCAGTTATTGTATAGTACCTGATATGTTGAAGTCTGTGCCTACAGAAATAATAATCTCCATTTTTGCGGCGCTGTTTTGGATGCAGCAAATGACCTGTCACGGTAGCCCGTTCATCACAGAATCTACGAGTTATAGTGATGAGCGGCGAGCGCCCTGCAGCAATAATAACTGACTCGTGGCTCTTCTACAAACTTCTAACGTACCAAGTTCAACTTCTGCACCACAAATCCTATGATCCGATTACTGGCAAGATGAACTTGAAAGGGCCTCGACGTCATTGAGTGGGAACTGGCAACATGTTGAAGAAGCCAACACCATCAAGTATGACAAATTCTGGCCGGAAGCAAGTATAGTGCCGACACGCCCGTATACAGAAATAGGGTCTGAGATGTAATGTATTTGTTGGTCGATAAGCATGACTATACGATGTCGAAGCGCACGGGCATGATAGATGTCAGATGCCTTAACGGATGGTTCAAATCAAATCACCAACAAACGTTGCTCCACAAGGTGGTGGCAGTCTGCTGGCATTGTAGCTGATAACTGTTTTAAAAAGAGTTTCAATCTTCCTTCGCCGATATTAAGCATATAGAACAAGGCGTCTTCCTCCCCCCCTTTAGATTTTTTTGAAACACAGTTACATCTCCACAAACAATGCGTTTCTCCGCTGTCCTCGCTATCGTTGCTGCTTTGACAGTATCAACACCTGTTATGCCTACAGTTGCTGACAGATCAGTATTTACCAGAGAGACTAGTGATTGGGGCCCCGGGTGTCGTACCTTTTGCACAAAGAGTAGCGAATGCTGCGAGCAAGTCTGCGTGAGTAACTTGCGTCCTGGACTTCACCGCATGACTCACCGGTGCGATAGTTTATGTGGATGTGCTGGCTCTAGTGTGTACGTAGCGAGTGTATGGTCGACGGGGAGTCCTGTGGAGCCTCGATCGGATGCTCGACCATTTGGAGTGGGATTTGAAGAATTTTGGTGGGGGCGAAGGCGAAGTTTGGGTGATTAGCCTGTATTGAAATATTATCTGCTTTCTTCTGGGATGTCCTATAACCTAGTACTCATCTCAAGTTGAGCACTTGAATGACATGCGAACTGGGCGGGCCCAGGTGCGAATACCACATAACGTTGCACAAGCGAACATCCATGTACAGGAAGGGCGAGATCAAGGTGGAATCCTGGTGCACGAAGCAGCAGGTGGGCATGGGAACAACTTGAAGAACGGTGGAAATTTTCGAGCCAAGGCCTGCCTGAAGATTGCGCCAGTGCCACATTGAGTGAAGTGTCGTCGACAGCCGAAGCACAAATCACATTGAGGTTTAAATCCATTGAATTACTAGCCGACAGCAGTGAGGCAACCACTTCATGGCAGCAGAGGCAGAGCCCCGGAAACCTAAAAACCTTATGATGAGTACGGGTAAGGTAACCAGCTGTTCTCAAATGCTGGACCGTGGCTTGACACTGGAGAAAACATGGGCATCAATACAACCCCCGCAACCGTCAGAGCCTCTTTTTCTTCATATACTTGGGAGCTTTGCTATGATTTTCTCGCATCAAATCTGTTCCAGTTGCAAAGAGAAATAGCCGCCACTTCAGAAAACCAAGATTCATCTTGATCGATAGTGTAGTTGCATTTGCATCTGTACATATAAAGGACAAAAGTTCTGCGTTGGCGTGGACTAAATGTAGACATTGGGAAGACCGCGGGAGGTGTATAATTTCGCAGTACGTACCTCTATGTATCCAAGTCACCGCGCACCGTACCCAGGGTCCGTCAAGTCTGCAGCATGGGCTAGTGCGCTTGACCCGTGCTCCTTTTCATTTGTGCGTTTGTAAAAAGCACTTTGAGAAAATCATTCACCCTCCTCCAATCATCCTCAACATGTTCAAACGGCGGCGGTATTGAAAAATCAGTATCAAAGTGAGAGAACCCCACGGAGGTCAACTTGGGCAGCAATGTATGCAGTTGACAGGCTACGGAGATGGGATCGACGATTGGAGAAACCCCCACAAATAGTGCCGTGATCTTCTCATTGGGAGTGGTTTCGGAAAAGGGTTCGCTGTTTGCGTCCACCGGACATGCGCAAAAAGGCATTGCAATGCTACGCAGGCGCTGGCAATGATGTATGAGGTGGACGAGTCCTACAAAGGTGAGAGATGGCACAACGACCCAACGAGCCGAACTTCCAAACCGGAAATTTTCAAGGTGTGGCCATGATTGCGCCATTGACTTGAGTGAAGCATCGTGGATGGCCGACGCGCAAATCCAATCGAGGTCTAAGTTTGTTAAGCGACCAAATGACAATAATGGAGCAATTGCATCAAAGTGAAGTGCAAAAAGGGGATTAGCAAGTACGTCTTCTTCGACAATTCTGCTGAACGGGAAATCGAATTTGAAACGGATGTGCTCAAGAGTGGGAGAGAAGCACTTCGAAAAGGAGCTTATGAGATCTATAGCATCCGATGGATCGTACGGAGGATCCTGAGGATCCTCGTAATCCACGCGCACCGTTACCGATCGACAGGAGAGAAAACGGACGTTGTTGAGACAATGACTGAAAATGAAAGGTATCGGTATAGTGAACCGCACATGGTCGAAATGAGATGAGAATGTTGAGACGATATTAGATTGTGGTTCGTCGGCGCTGTATGCCGACAGGTCCAAATGAAGGCGCTGCAACGATGGTAGCGGGGCCAAGTGACCAAGTGCCCGTGTGTTTAAAACATCTGTTCTAAGACGGAGAAGCCCCTTCAAACCACATAGGGCTTCACATATTGCATCTGAAATTTCTTCAGAATCCACTTCGTCATATAAACACTCGAGTTCACGAATGTATGGACATCGGGCTCCGAGGGAAGCTAACAATTTGGCAAAAGAGGTGTAGTTTAAACAGTCGTCCAGTTTCAGAGACGTGATAGTTGGTCCAAGGAGCGTGCGCAGCAATGGAACGAAGCACTCTTGGTTATCACGCCAATACAAACTACGAAGGTTCGGCAACAGCGGTGATGGCGCAGAAATAAAAGCTTGCACGACCCGATCGTTTGTGTTGTCTAGCGAAGGAGAGGAGACCGTCAAAGAATGGACACGTTGTGCATATCGATTGAAAAGCCTCCATTCTCCATTTGATAGAGGTCCTTTGAGCGTCTATTTGATAATTTGAGTGTTCAGTATTAGTGTATATATTCTGAATATTTCGCTTACCAACGTTCCTCGCGTATTTTTGTCGCTGACTCCTGCAGGGAGACATGCAACGAGGCATGAAAGGATTGGCTCCAATCCCTTTAAGTCTTGCCAAAGAATATCGAGAGCAGGTTCCTTAAATTTTTTACAAGTCCTTGCCAGAGATGCAAGTGTAGCGCGAGAGCCATAATAGTCTTCCTGATAGATAGCGAAAACGTGAAGTAAAATTTCTGGGGGTAAGAGACAGATATGCATGATGGATTCTCTATTTTGGGTTTACTAAGCATTTATATATTTATATGTGTTTGCTTTTGATTGTCCTGATCAAATCTTATCTCCGAATCTCGAAACATTTGATCGTCCCATGGAGCAACTGCATTAATACTGGTCTGACTACTTTGCTACCCCATCATCTTGCAAGTTGTTTGATCTCAGATACTCTTAGACTTTCCACGACGAGTCTAGAAAACTTCACCTCGATGAGTGAGACATTCGAGGACGATTTTGAGATCATTGACGATGACGACCCCGAAATCATCGCGCTGACTGAGTTGGGGACGACACTCATCCAGGCTATCCTAGAGAAAGAACCTATCGCAAACGTGCAAGACTTAATAGATGCCGGAGCACCACTGTGGTATCAAGATGATGAAGGTACTTCAGCTCTGCATGCTGCCGCCTACGTCGAAAACGAGCAGCTGGTGAAGCTACTCATCGAGGAAGGCGCAATCTGGAATGCAGGTGCGGCAGATGCCAACTCAACGAATGCTTCTGTTGACTAAGTAGAAAGTGTAGTCGATAACCTGCAAAACACTGCTGGTGATATTGCGTTGTCACTCAACAATGCAGCGTGTTACAACCTAATCCGCGACGCAGGCATCCGATCAGGTACTAAGTATTCTAGGCTTTACTTGGACGAGTGCTCATAGTTTTCCCAGAATTGCTTTTGACCTTACTTTCGTCCCAGACATCGTTGAATCCCACCCCGTCGTCATTTGTACTTCGGGACGTGGACAACTCCGCAGTTGCATCCACAGACGCTTTTTTGTCGTCGAAGTTACGCTACACTCAAGATGCCCATGGCCAGGATATTTGCCTGCTTGACCTCGATGATGGCCAAGAGGTAGGTGTCATGATGGGATGGGAACGGGAGATCAGTAAGTGCAGCCCTTTGAGTGATGTATGACGTCGAATGAGGTGGTTTCCGAATCAGTGCAGAAAACCGTGGAGAAGTTATGTATCGATCACGGAAAGACAAATCAAGGGTTGAAAGTCCTTAATGTCGGGTTTGGTCTTGGTATAGTGAGGACAGCGCTGAGTCAAACAACGCGCTCTTCTGACAATGACATAGATCGACAATCTCTTACAAAATCTCAGCACACCCCCTGCATTGCATGTGATTGTAGAGCCTCACCGTGATGTTCTCGCTCATATGAAAGAACAAGGGTGGTACGACAAAAAGGGAGTGAGCATATTGGAGGGCAAGTGGCAAGACTGCATTGCTAGCGGGGCCCTCCAAGGATTTGGAAAGTTTGATGTCATCTACACGGACACCTTCTCAGAAAACTATAGCGGTGAGTTATTACTCAAATCCCTAGAAAATGAGATATCAGTGTTGATCATTTCTCATTCAGAACTCCATAAATTTTTCAAACATTTACGAGATCTTCTAGCGAGCTCTGAATCAAGGTTCAGCTTCTTCAATGGCCTGGGCGCAACCAGTGCGTTTGTGCTCAAATTTTGTATTCTACGAACTCAACATATCTACAGACGCGCTATTTTATGATGTGTATACTCGGTTGTCGGAACTGCACCTTGCCGATGCTGGAGCAGATGTTGTCTGGAGTGATGTGGATGTGAGCGCTCAAAAAGATGAAGAAAGATGGGGTGAAACACGAAAGTACTTCTCTTTGCCAATTTACTATTTACCTATAGCGAAGCTAAAGCAGATCGACCATTAACTACCATTTTGATAGTCACTGTATAGTAAAAGGCAGTCTATGCCAGCTAACCACAGTTACCGCCCATGGGCTCAAAAAGACAGGAGCGAGTTGCTTATCGCTTCGGAATATAGCCCTACTAGGGGACTGTTTGGCCAGAATCGCCTTTTGTGGGATCACGTTGCTATGCCAGTTCCTTGGGAAATGATAATTCCAGTGTCCTGACTTGTGACAAGGCCCCACCCCGTTGCGGCACTGCTCATCGCTCAATCGCGACATACACCGCCTTATACTATTTACATTAATGTTGGCCGCAGCTCTTTAAAAACCCCAGAGCTGGATCTGACTCCCTTATCTTCCTTCTCATTCACAAGCAGGCCTTGTAACAAGATTGACAGGCTCAGTCTTGCTATTAATCCTTCATCTCATTCAATCATTGACCGCGAGCTAGTCTTGATTCAAGTTGCAATTACCTGAACTTCGCTCTTTCTTATTCGTCCTGACTTCCATTGAAATGGCACTGAGTCCTCCGAAGTATGATAGTATAATGCGACCTGCATTTCCTCTTTGGTCAAGCCCTACTAGTAAAACCAGGAAGAACGAGGTGGTGGTGGTATGTAGTTTGTTCTCTGCTCTCAAATGTAGTTAATGCGTCTCTTCTAGGAACTATCGCATACTCAGCCTCCCCCCCTATTTCCTATGGGGTTGCAAAACTATGTGGGTCCTCTCACAGTATCCAGAAACGAGAAACGTCGTAGCTGCTCATCACTTGCACCTAGGTTTCTCCTCATATGTGGGAGACTCGTGTACGTGCTATCACGCGCATGGCTTCCCAGTATTCCAAACCAGTGCTGGAAAGATCCTGGATGTTCGCGGCTGTGATGTAAACTCATATCTTTTTGTCCTCTATTTTTCTCTGATATCCTGCCATAGCTTGACATTCATCGCTCCGATCGTGGCTTACTACGACTTCATTGGCCATTTTGATAGTGAACAAATTGACGAGGATCGTCAAAATCAGATCGTCTGGCAGGCTAGGCTCATAGCCCTTGTTGTCACAGTTGGTCTTTGGGTCGTCATGTTCCTACCAATTGCTATCTGGAAATATATGGTGATTTTGATCTGGTTTCTTTATCACTTCAGTGTACTGAAACGAGTTCTGGAAAAGGGTCGCGTGCGAGTAAACAAGATGATTGATCGCTGGGCCAAGGATGATGTCCGATCTGCTTCATCCTATGCGGCTATTCCCACCTGGAAAGTCACCATGCCCGGCATGTTTAGAGACGGCATTGTGGGTCTTAACTCTCATTTACAGGCTGATTCGAGCTGCTCAACACTCCTGGGCTCCTTTAGGTCCTGGCTGTCTGCTTCCCTGCGCCACCTAGCAGCTTTGAACTTGAGAATTTACCTCCGGTAAGAATGCATGTAAATCGTTCGTGATATATGTCTGACGATGGACTAGTATATCGCGCCTCCCACTGATACTGCGCCATCCTACGAGGCTACCAAACGATTCTCGGGTCTCCAGGGGGATAGTAAATTTGGCGAGATTCCGCTTTACAATGATGCCAAGGAAATTGCAGCTTAGATAGCCACATACCAGGTACCGTAGCTAGGCGTCAAGAGGATTGGACAAAAGAATGCAGGTCATTCTTGAGAATTGGCTCGTGGGAAATATAATACTTGCGTACTATTCTGGGAGTCTGGAAATCTCAGTACCGGACAGCAGCTCGCACAATGACGATATATAGCTTATATATCTACGATAGGTGAGCAAATTGACTGGCTGGTCAGTAGATCATGATGTCCAACCGTTGAGCTAGACATTGTGCATGTGTTTACTATCAGGATTGGCACCGAACCAAGCAGCCAAAGCGAGCTGCAGAAGGAGGAGGCATCTTAAACGCCGTCTCCCAAGCTGTCTCTCCGCTAGCAACAGATAGTGCCGCTCCGACTCCATCAGCATTTAGTAGTCCTCGAAATACGTTGTCGTCAACGTCAGGATTGGTTGTCGCGGTGGGCGAGGATCCCGTCACACCTCTACCAAATCCAGCTGAGCATGCAAGGTCGAATACCCTTCCTTTTGATGAAGAGGCGAAGCTAGTGTATGGTGTCGTCCTATCGCTCAGGAACATGGTCAAAAAGATCTCGGGAAGGTGTGCATCGCCTACTTATCCTATTCTATCCCCACCTGATAGCATATAAAGAGATGAACAGTTTACCAGCTACCGCACATCATCATACAGGCTTCACTTGTATGAAACTGTATCTGGCTACAAGTTCGTCATGTTGAGCGATGCGGCTACTGACGGTCTTCGCTTCGTACTTCGTCAAATCTATAATGGCCCATTCGTCGAATATGTTGCCCGCAACCCTCTAGTCCCCATGGACTCTCGTTCTCAGGGCATCGACAACGATTATTTCCGTGCTAGCATCGACCGTCTCGTTCGTGGACTGTCAGTGTTCAATTGATTACTCGAAAACTCTACCAAATTCTACATACCATACCATAATCAAGATGGTAAACAATAAGCAAAAGCACTAACGCATGCAAAGGCGACAGAGCATATTGATAATCATTAAGAGGACGGTGCGGGTATTTGTCCAGTGGAAGCTTCATCTTGCCTTTCCAATTGCTTCCTCAACTGGGCCATGAGTGACTTCTTAACCTCTTTTTCCTGTCTACTGGCTCCCTTATCGCCGTCGACTTCCTCACTTTCTCCTGCCACTGCTTCGTCGAGGGCCAGTTTGGTCTCCCCAAGTCTGAGCATATCTTCTTCAATCGTCCCGCGACTGATAAGTTTCACGACATCTACATCTCGCTTTTGGCCAATGCGATAAGCGCGGTCTTGTGCCTGCCGATCATTGTGAGGATTAAAGTCCTGATCGAACCTTTGGAGAGTGAGAAACTGGTCGGGTGTACGCTGGGACATAGATCACTTACATGACAACGACGCTTGCAGCTGTCAAGTTGATACCCATACCACCCGCCTTCGTTGACAGGAGGAACACAGGTATTGACGCATCTTCGGTGAACTCATCCACGAGTGTTTGCCGCACATCTACGGCAGTGGAGCCAGTCAAAATTAGATATTTAATTTCCTTCAGCTTCAAAATCGCTTGAAGAATGTCTAGTATCTGTGTGAACTATGCGGGGGTTGTAAGGTTGGAAACTCTTTATTCAAGCATTAGGGACGGACCTGAGAGAATATTAAAATTTTTCGTTCCGCCTTCCTGTAGTCATCGAGCAACCGCAACAGAACCGATATCTTTCCAGCGTTAAGATAGCAATTTTGATCCTGGAGAAATTTTCGCGTCGACTGCGCAGCGTGAGTACGGCGCATCCACATCAACAAACTAGGTTAGCCCTAACCTTATAGCCTTGGCAAAAGAACTGAAGCTCTGCATCGGTCATGACTTCCATATCCTCCTTGACATACTCGAAGACTGCGCCTCGCTTCTTGAATTCCGGTTCCTTGAGCAACTGTTTTGCTATCGAATTTAACGCCTGATCGTCGAACAGCTTGCGGAACAACATAGGATGTGAGGCTGCTTTCCGCAAATCCATGAGCACGTTAGAGCTATTTTCCAGGTATTTGTCCTTCGCACGAGGATTGGCTTTCGTCTTCTTTTTGACGACTTTGCCGTTTGTGACTGGCGTCGTTGTACCCGATGCATCGGGAGTGGCACTATCAGCATCCAATATCGTTTTTCGCGACCGTTGCAGAGCATCGTGGTATATCGATCGCTGTATGTCGGTCATATCACACCATTCTATCCGTTCGGTTTTTAGCGGAAGATCCTTTAGAACCTATAATGAAAGAGGGTTACACGTCAAGCATAACAATAGCATCATAGACTTACCTGATCCTTACGCCGCCGAAGGACAAATGGCGTCATCATCTTCTTAGCTCTTGAGATACGCTCCTGGGAGAGCAATGTGACCTTGGCATCACCCTTCGTTTTGAAGATCGCTCGCAAGGTTTCCAGCTTTTCCGAGAGCATACCCGGAAGGATGAAGTTCATCAATGACTAAACGGCATTTTTTTAAATGAGAAATCGAACTGAGCAGGTCAAAAGATTAGGCTCACCACTAGCTCTTGAAGGTTGTTCTGCAAAGGAGTGCCTGTTAAAAGCAGCCGCCATTTCGCTTCAAATTTGAGTAATGCCTGGTAACGCTGGGACTGGAAGTTCTTCAAGACGTGCCCCTCGTCAAAAACGATAGTCTAGGTCATATATGAAAAACTCGAATGATATAGAGCAAATATTTTGACTTACGTCCCACTCCATTTTTCTGAAAAACTTGCGGTCTTTGTCGTCACCTTGAGCAAGATTGTAGGTGGTGATTAGCACCTCCCACCCCGTCCCGTTCTTGCTTGATCCCCGCCGTGTGTCTATCAGCATCTGTCGCAAGTTTGCTCGCTCCTCTTTGCCAGCATAGAAAGTCTGCACTGATATTGAGGGAGCAAACCGAGCAAACTCTCGACACCAATTTTCCAGCGTTGACGATCTACAAGAAGACAATTTCAAGGCTAGTACACTATCAAGGAACGATCGCACATACGGCACAATGACGAGATGCGGACCAAAGTTTCCACGTTCTTTGAGCAGAGCGAAGAAACTGATGACTTGTATGGTCTTTCCGAGACCTGGGTACTTCCGTGAGCTTCCCTGCTGTTCAAACCGGGGGAATACAAACCCATTTCGTCGGCTAGAATACAACTGTGTCTTCTCCGATAAAGCAAAAACAGCCAATTGATGCCAAGAAGCTGATAGTCCTTGAGCGTTATGCCTTCTGCAATCATTGAGGGTTGAGATGAGATGAAGCCCTTGGATGCAGCATCGTTTGAAATTTTCAATGCACGTAGGCTCAATGAGTCTTCCTCAATTTGATCCGGGGCTAGCGACACTTCCTTCCCTTTGCCTTTGCTCGATGAATCTTCCGTAGTCCAAGTCGCAATAGCAGCGCGCAAAGATGAACCGATTTTCTCGCACTCTTCAAGGATGCCATCGACGGTGTCATAGCCTTGAAGGATCTCCTGGCAGTCTTCGAACATACGAGGGCTGATTCCGGATGGTCCTGCCTTTTTCTTGCCTTGGTTGAGTTTGGTGTTGAGGTCCGTCATTGAAGAGTAAGGTCGAAGCTCGATTATCTTCTGCGCTTGTTCTGGGGTGCAACCTATTGTGGTCTTAGCAGCTGCGCTTGGTAGAGACAGCAGTAGGAAAGACATACCAGTTAATTCTTGAATAGCATCTGCATTGGCCTGGTTGAAATACTCAAATGCTGCCCTTTCCCGAGAAATTTCTCCATTCTGCCGGGCTCGTGGAAGCTCGTCATCGCTTTCACTGGCTTCGGCCTCATCGTCGGAGAGGATCAACTTCTTTGGTCGCTTGCGGCGTGGGGCCATGATGACAGGTGTGGATGGGGACGCAGGCGACATAGCTCTGGGTATAAGGATATTGGCAACCGCAGGGGACCGTGTCGTATCTAATGTGGCTCTGTTAGCATAGATAGATGATTTCTTGGCTTTCTCCCGGAGAGCAGCGCGCTGGGTTTTGGTGGCTTCATCGACCTCTTCCACTCTCCCAGTAGTCTCGACAGTAAGTGGTTCTGGTGCTGGCACAGATGGTGCTTTGACGATGGCGGCAGAATTAGATGGAGTTGATGTAGATTGAGGCTTCCATGACGAATCAGAGAGTAGCAAAGATGCCTTGTTGTCGTTCCCATTAGCTTCATTCCAAGCAGCCCTGAGGGTGACTAGGTCACGACCAGGGTGTGAAAGCTGGAATACAGTGAACTCATATGAGTCAGCGTGGTCTGGGCGCTGCCCGCGAACGATCCGCTTCGAGGGTCCTTCCAACGACGACCTGACATCTAACATTGATTCATCCGACGAATGCGACTGCCTTTCTACGTTCATATTCTGTTTTCGCCTTTGCCCTGGATGTTGGATATCTGGAGAGCCAGGGGTTACCATCCCGATTGGTAGAGCGTCGGAGGGTGTTCCGCGATTTATACGCTTCCTCGGTGGACCTTCATCCCCCAAACTGTCAACTTCCGATAATGGTCTCACGTCTCCAGCCCATGGACGCGACTGACGCGTGAATGACGCGTGAGCAGGGCCACCACCGTGGACAAACCCACTTGATGAGGACAGGACGTCGGGCACGGCTGAGGGGCCGGACTGACTCCACAGATTGTGGTGATTAGGGCCAGTCGTTGAGGAGCTACCTTGAGTGTACTGGAGATGATGTGGTTGATAAGGCTGATGATAGCCTGCATCTTGAAGTAGAGGGCTAGAATTGGGGACGAGGACTATGCCTCGTGACGGAGTCGCTGGGGGATGGTATCGCGCTGGTGCCGTAGCATCTCGGGACTGAGGAGGAGGGATAAAGGAAGGATAAGCGACGTTACTGGCGGCTGCTGAAGAGTTAGTAGCTTCAGATCCATCTTTGTTGGGCTTCTTCTGGAACCTTAGTCCGCCAACTGCAGTCGTTTTCTGTAGAGATGACGGGCGCTTTGTGAGAAAACGACAGAAAAAGCGAGTTCTCAACTAACTCTACTACTTGCGACGTCGTCGACAGACATCGACGACGACATACCGAGTTAAATTTTCAAGAGAGGATGAGAAGAACCCAAAGGACTTGTAAGTTGTTGCCTACAAGTTGGTGGGAGGCAAAGTGGATGTACACCATTTACCCGTAACGTCGGAGAGTCAATGGATGTGGCACAAGAAAACTATATTTCCACTAGATACTAGACATGAAACCCATAGGCTGTACAATAGATAGGTGCATGATATGTAAGGACACTGACGCCGTTGCGTGAATGGGTAAAGACTTGCATGGTCATGGAACACATGCTGCGTCGGTAGAAGGTGATGCATATGCAGTAAACGTGTCAACCGTCGATCCTGTCAAAAAGACTGCAGTAAGTTGTGGTGATACCGTGTGCACGCCGGCCTCTTGACAGATGCGGCGGGGGAAGGCAGAAGCACTCTCGTCTCTGGTAATCGGATACCAAAAGTCGATGATGGAAAACAGGTTTGAAAGATTTATTGTCAGATATGGACTACATATGAAGATGTAAGAGCTTGGACGTAGAAGTGACGACGCACGTAGAGAAGAAGAGTCTAACACATATAGTGATGTGCGGCACAATTAACCAGAATCGATCAACGGATCAAGAGGATATCAAGATCGCTTAGTTCCATGTCCCGAAAACTAAATGCCAATTAAGCTTTGGACTTGGTCATACCAAGCCCCTTGCAAGGAAAGCTAATGAATAACTGCTTCAAACTGAAAGAGAAATGTAAGTTTAATCAGAGGAAACAAAGGGTCTACTCACTTCAACCAAGGTAGAGAATAGCGCGCATTCGTGCTGAATGCCCACGCATTTAAAAAGATGTGTGATTTAGCGAGACCCAACCAAAATTCAACAATAAATGGATGGTCACAGCTCGATCCACTCTCTACAACTCATGAACGATCATGCAGGATATCATAAAAAACCCACGGCCGCAGAGATAGTCCCTGGTACAGCCTTCGTATCATGAAACTAGGCAACTGGAGGTTGCAGCATCGGCACCAAAAACCTGGGAACTTCCGGAGAAAAAATCGGACGACAAAGAAATCAGGTTCGACTTGAGAACTCGTCAGTGTCTAAAGAATTGCAAAATATCAGCAACGCAAGTTGGCATGAGCCGCCGTTTCAAGAAGAAAAAAAGGTATTAAATTATGAAGAGCGAGTGAAATGTGGATGCCTTTACTGAGGGCAGAGCGACGGGTAAGAGATGGTGGTGGTTCAAGTTCAAGATGCTTATCTCCCGAATTACCACTTTGGCAGTGTCAAGGCACTTGCCGAACTCCCAGAGACCTGCGACTGCGCACGCCTTAGCACCACTGCGCTCAAGCATTTTCCTCCATATTTCCTTCCTTACTTGCAGCCATCATGCTTGGACTTTTCGATGCGACGGTTGTGCTAGGGTCACTGGCCTTGTCACTAGCCATCTTGGTGCCATTAGCTGGTGCATTGGTGCGCTTTAGAGCACATTACAATCCAAAGGGTCTGCAGCTTGATTCAGAGGGCGGCGTGCAGCCCCATACTGGTCCAGTCATCTCATCATTTTTTTCAATGTTGAGAAGGGTACACAGAATCGAGGTAGGCATTCCCTTGCATTCAGATGACCAGCGCTTTGACACAGTGTAGGGTTGGCCAGGACTATACAAGGGATTAAGTATGAGGCCAACATAATACTATCATGTCACATCTGACGCATGTCGCCTAGTGCCCTCGTTGTTGTCAACTCTCGTCATCACCATCTTCTTGATGATATTTATGAGCGACAGCAATCTTCGCCATGGAACATACAGTGCCCCTGATGCAGGCGTTGTCGGCATACTTGTGTATAGCATTTTCGCCATGCTCGTTTCTCTTCCTCAGGTAATCATCACGAACCGGTTAGTTTTTTCTATTCGGCTCGTTCGATTTCAACTAACCTACAAAAATCGCTTCTTAGTGCAATTACAACACCCCACAAGTTGCCGTACTTGAACCCAATTTACTCACTCCGTGTTCTCCTGACGCCCACGGAACGTCGGAGACCTTGGATTCTCTATCTTACACCCGGTCTCCTTGCCACTCAAGTTGCCCACATCGCCTACATTGTTCTCGGTCTGCGATCGATTCGGCAACTTCTTCTCCCGGAACTCGCGAACCCAGGCATGCCTCGCAGTGAAGAAATTTCCCCTGTCAAACTCGTCATATTCTTCGTGATCGCGTTGCTGAGCACAATTATCCTCACCCCTTTGGAAGTTATCGCCATCAGACTTTCTATTCAACGGAACCACGCAGCCCCTGAATTCAACTCTATCTCACAAGAGGAGGAAGGCGATGCCGATGAAGCAACGGAGTACGCTGGTGTGGAAGAGGATGTCATAGGGTATGTAAAATCACTTTTCTCATTTTTGTTACCTGAGATAACAAATCACATTTGTAGCCTGAGAACTGAGAGGGAGCCATATGTTGGCTTGATTGATTGTGGGAAGAGGATTATCGAAGAGGAAGGCTGGGGCGCGTTGTATCGTGCATGGTGGTTAACGACATTGGGCAGCCTAGGCGGTGCATTCTCATAAAGATTTTTCCATTTTTTTGGTCCATACGGGACTGTCCCCTCTTCCTGGAGCATATCTCGATTGGCGAAGGTGTGCCTTTCAAACCGGAACCATACTATGCATATTGTATTACCGTTGTATTTGGTCGCCCTGTTGATTTCATACGCTGCATCATACTTCATGTATTCGATGGATGCGGCATTGTCCCACTGATTTGTTGCGTGCAGCACTAGTGTGTTAATTGACAAGAGCTATTGATTATCATGCAACCTACCGGTGTAAGTGACACTAGGCGCTCTAAGCTTGGGGCTCCATACCCAACACTTGTTCACAGCTGTCAGCAATTCCACTCGCGCAACCAGGCCTCGAGCCTAGCACCAACTCGGCCCCACATAGTTCAATACAAGCTGATACGATACTGCTTTATGTCGAATTATGCATGCCAGAGACTTCGCTAACAAAGCGTACAACGAGCTATTACTATAATTCGCATTAACCTGGGTGCGGCAGGAACAAGTGTCCTACTGTCAACCTCCCATTATGCTGACCTATCTCCCTGCTCAATTATGCTCCAGGCGAGCCATCCGTTTGTAATGGAGCCGCGGAGTTGGACGTAGCTACAGATGACGGCTGCCCCCCTGTCGTCGAACTAGTGTTCCCTTGCCCAGAAGTTGCACCCCTCGACATCATAGTATTCAATAAATATGCCAGCCCACTCACTTGCGGCGACTGTAGTAGCGACACATTTATCTCTAGACTCAAAATTGTTCCATTGGAAGTAGAGCCTCGTAGTACAGCCGGCGGCTGCGGCTGATCTGGGGGCGGGAGGGAAGCAGCAGGAATCGGCACTATTCCGAGAGCGTGTAGGGCAGGCAATGAACTAACGGGAAGCTGTACCGGAATTGCAGTAGAAGCCGATGCTGCAGTGGGAGCAGCCGAAGGAGCTGATGTGGGCGTCGAGTAAAAACTCGTATTTGTGGTCCCTTGAGAGGTATTGGTATATGGTTGAGTGAATGCGTATGGGTACGTGCGATAGTACTGGGCTTGCGAGGCTTGAGGATAATAAGTTGGACGGAAGGAACTGAGGGTGGCATTGGCTGCGATGCGTTTTTCACGCTGTGACACGTCTAGTTCGTTGCGTGCATTGCGTAGCTCTGTGCTGACAGATGATGTTTCTGCCCGTTCGTACTCCACCACAGCTTGAGTCAGCACGTATCCTTGATCATCTGGAGAAGGTCGCTAAGGATTACGTAGTAAAGAGTCAGCGAAAGAAAGCCCGTTGGACGAAAGAACAAACCATGCCGGACTTCATTTTGGCGCGTCGAAATCGCGACTCAATTTTCCTCAGCCGACGGTGACATTCCAGGGCAAATTTAGTGTCTACGACGAGCAAAATAAGAAATTTCACGCCGTGAAGTAAGAAACAGCGCTTTACTACCTTCAATCTCATCCCGGATTACATCGTGGGCCTTTCCCTTTCCTTTCGCACGTCTCCTTTCTGCGATTATCCTCAAGTCTTCTTGAGGTTGTTGCAAGACGTGGTAGGGAAGCAGCCGATGAACAACGTCTACTGCATCAACAAAAGGAGAATCCACGTCAGGATTCAGCACTGCTGCGTGATCAGCAGCAAGGCACGACGCAAAACTGTCCGGAGCATAAGTAAAGGACTTTTAACGAATCTCAAGACATACCCCTCCGTAGTTTCCCTGATTACACACAAGTCTTCAGTCGTTCGATTGTTCAAAAAGCTCACCAGACCAGCTGCCGCATTACTGGTAGATCCGTTTACAATGGGAGTGTGTATGGATGATAGACCTGCGACGAGGTCCTGAGATGAAGAGGAAGAAAAGCTTTGAGGCGGCGGATCATTTGATGACCAAGTAGCCGCGTTAGATGACTCCTCGACTGGTTTCAGCGAGAAGCTATGCGCAGAAAAAGAGCTCTGCGTATTCAACATTTTCTTGACTTTGTCGTGTTTGTGATGCTTTGCCCTGTGACAATTCCCGTGACCGCGCGAACAGTAGAATTTAGGGCAAGCCTCTCCGAGGGGCGATCCATTTTGTGTGTAATAAAAATATTACGGAGTAGGTATACTACTTATTCGTCGACGTTTCAACGGTCAGAATTCTCCTCGGTAATAGGGATGGGCGGTCGTGTAATGAGGACAGATTTGAGCTTCTTCAGCCAATCAGACGCTTGAGCAACTTCCTCTGCATTGCTATTGGCGACACGTTCAAGGTAATCCTTGGCAAGTAATAGATCCCCTCCTACAATCACCATGTGATGACGCGCGACAAATATACTTGACTTGGCATAGTCTTGGACAGGCCGCTCTACAGAACCGAGGTGACTTCGCGTAAACTTGACCAGAGACAAAAAAACCAAACCTTCGATACGACAGATTTCCACAACTCGTCGATGGTATGCCGCGGCCTCCGCTTGATCGTCTAGCTCCTCGTATAACTTGGCAAGTTTCATGTGAATGGTAGTCTCACGGGGATCAGCGCCAAGTAAAGCTCGCTTCAGACATTCGACGGCCTCCTTCAACCTGTGGGCATGGTAGCTTTATTAGCGGCCCTTTTTCCAAAGAAAAGGGGCGACAACGGACCTTCCAATTTCTTCGTAACAAGCGCCTTGGGCTTGCCACAGACGGACATCATATGGCCTTGGTTCAATGTCAATTTCTCACAAAATATATAGGCCAGTCCTAAAACTAACCTAAGAGCAGTTGCATGTTGATAGTAATAGAGTGCATATCGGTGCATACTTAGTAATTCGTAGGCCTGGCCAAGACCGTACCACGCCCTGTAATCCTTCCGGTTCACATCTCAAAGACGACCTGCAATTAGCATTCAACCGGTTCAAGTATTGGTGGATTCATACCAACTGCTCGACGATATGCTTCGATGGCAGCATGCGAATTTTTCATCTCGACGTACTCATGACCCATCAACGTCCACGCAGACAGATAGGTTCGGTCCAGCTCTGTCGCCCGTCGGAAGTATTTGACGGCTTTCTCGTGCTCTGCGCGAAGAGAGTAATGATTCCCTGCGATCCAAATATCAGCACACACGAATAATTGCGGCTTCATATCATGACTGACCAACCAAGCAGCACACTTCCGGACGATCTTTGTCGAGTTCGAGAAATTCATGCGCTAGCCTAGAAAGCTTCAACCGATTGTCGGTAACATAGAGTATGTTGGAGTAGACGTCAATATCATCGATACGGTGCGGAGCGATCGCCAGGATTTTTTCAAATTGTTTTTCTGCCTGTCCAAAGTCTTTTTTTTATATCAAGATCACATGGAGCACTGATTCATAGGCAAAAGACCGACCGTGCAAATGATACAAAGCACATGCTCGTAAACTCATAACCCACGCACTGTCACGGAAACAGTCATCCCCAAGAAGACGGTCGCACATGGCCAGCTCGTGTTCCGACGGACTGTGAAGCTCGTTCATAGTTCGAATTTGAAACATTAGAATGAGGGGATGAGTTGCAGGAAGGGGCAACAGCGGAAGAAGTGCTGTCAACTAACGGTCATCAAATAAAAAGCAAGCTTTGACATGCTCTCAACCAACCTCGTCACCATCGCCCACACAACTGCACAAGAGGGTCCATACCGACCAGTTCCAGTGGTAACCACTGATGGATCGTATAATACTTTCAATGGCTTCCTCTCGACGGTTGAGTCGCGACAAGAAGACAGCTTTCCTAAAAAATAAAAAATAAAGATTCTATGAAGATGACACAAGGAGCCTGCGGGTGTAAACTTACAGGAAAAGAAGCCAAGGATCTGTAGCGTTCTTGACCATGTCCAGCAGAGTCGTAAGCAGGCGATTTATGGGAACGGGGGGCTGTCCTCGAGTATCTACCAACAATAGGTTTGGAAAGGCAACAGAGGGCGCCATGAATATAGACCCACTGTTTTGTCTGTACCAGTCTCGCTGCGCTTTTCGTTCTGCAGCCTTCAATGAACATGTCAGCTGTTGTTGGAGGTCATGGCCTGGTGACAAACCAAGAAACAACTGTACACGTAAATAAATTGTGCTTTGGCACTTTTGCAATTCTTCACGGTGAATTCGACTCTTGTAAACTCTTTCGCTGTCATAAAGGCTCGAGCAGCAAACAAAGCGGCTTCATCCTGTATTTCCAACTCAGTTTCTTGGGCACGGACGTCAGAGAAGTGTGGCGACAGATGAGTCTGGTTTCCGGGGATAACGGGGATACATAGTGCAGCACTGGAAGCAGGTGATGGATCTGCAAATGATAATGATGGTCTAGGAGACCGAGAGCGCGCAGGAGTTGATGTTGAAAAAGTGGCAAATGCCTCGGAAGTCAAACCGTCACGTTTGTTTGAAGGGATGGCGTAATATAGTTCAGAAGACCTAAGAAATGAAGTCGGCCGCATCCAAACTATCAACTTGAAAAAATACCATTTGGATGCAACCGATAGCCCTCTTTCTGCGCAATGTTGAATCGACTGCCGCAATTCGGCGACAGATCTGGCATCCATCAGAGATGCTGGAGGTGTCATGATTCCGCTCGGCCGACGTTGACTTGAACTGAAGAGATACCTGAGCCGAACCAACCGTCACTGATCAGGAAGGAGTAAGTTTGTCTACAAGCCCCTTACGGAACAGATATGCGGGAAGACTCTAGTAAGGTTCGAGAAAATCTAAAAGAAAGTCAAGAACAAACTCAAAATGCAAGTTGGAGCGGGTAGCCGTGGATTCGGTGAATTCTGGAATACGAAGGTGCTCCCAGTTGTGGCATAGTCAATGACTTGTCAGTCTGTTGCAGCCTCTCCCACGCTTTCCCATGTGTAGTAATTTACGTGCCGAGTGACTCAACGCCTCCGTGAAAGACTTCTAGGGCTCGACTATCTATGAGATCTTGCCAACTCCTCAACTTCACGGAAATCTATTCGAACATTCCTCCAGTTCGAAGTTAACGTCCAGCATTCGACTTGGAACTACCTTTAGCAGAATCAGAATTGCACCATGCCCAGCTGCACAACAATCTTCTGGTCAATCCTCTTGTTCTTCTTTGTCAGGTTATTTTTTGTCGTATCTTCCAGACGCATCAGGCTCGTCCCGGGAAATCCCAGGCCTCTACAGACCTGCAGCATCGCTATTTTTCTTGGTTCAGGTACAGTCCAACATTTATTTACTACTCGTCCTCCAGGACAGCTTGACCCTGTCGATTGTAGGGGGACATACCAGTGAAGCATTGAAGTTGGCTTCTGCGCTTGATTTCGGTCGTTACTCTCCACGGACTTACATAGTCAGCGAAGGCGACGCGTTTAGCGCACAAAAAGCTCACGCTTTGGAGCACATTAAGGCCACCGACCATGTTCTCTCCGATGTACGGAACGTGTTAAAACGTTTCAAATCTGCTGGATCTGACTCGTTTAAAATAGGATCATCCGCAGTATAAGCTCTTGACGATACCCCGTGCACGTCGCGTTCATCAATCATTGCTTAGTACACCGCCAGATGCAGTCAGATCACTACTAGCTTGCATGTATCTGGTCTCAGTTCGCCCGTTGTTCAAGAAAGGAGCGTTCCGGCAACCATTTGTGGACCTTCTGATCCTCAATGGCCCGGGAACATGTGTCATTTTGTGTGCAGCGATTCTTCTGAATAGGGTAAGTTCTAGATTTCTTGAAAAGCATGCTCGCATAATTTTAATTCGTGATTTGTGTCCAAATCAGCTTATCGGACTACCTAGCCCACGGGTTATGTACGTTGAGTCTTTTGCCCGTGTCAAGACTCTCTCACTTTCTGGAAAGCTGCTCTATTATTTTACCGATCGGTAAGATCGTCGTGTTATCCACGGCGAAAAATAACTGATTCGCCTTCTAGCTTTGTGGTCCAGTGGCCGGATCTTGTGCAGCCCGGTGGTCGAGAGGTCTACCGCGGATGCCTTGTATGATTTTTACAAGGATCCTCACTGTTATTTAATCGACCAGACTCATTGTATTCAACTTTTGTCACATGCAGTCGCCATTGACCGGGACCGGCTCTGAGGCTAAGCCCAATTGGTCAACTACGACTTTCCCAAACACCGGTTTCTTACGTTGCATGCAACTTCAATTTTTGCACGGTATCGCCGAAGATCATGATCGCTTCCGGGACTGCTTGTTTGGCAGCGTTACACAAACGTCATTCATATCTGTTGCTCACTAGAGATTCGGCTCATAGGTTCACGAGACCACATTAGCCTTCCATGTGTTTTTGTGAGAAGTCTTCGGTACCACAATCATGAAATGAAGTACAACTAGGTTCACATCGCGTCCGCAAGATGAACAATTAAACTACGCCTAGCTGAGCAACGTTAAGGACAAGCACAGGTCTTTGGAGTAGAAACTTCTTCTACTTTCTTGTCCAACGATCTTCCCCGTTACTTCCGCCTCTTCTAGATGGGCTGGCACTCCTGCCACGGCCACCCTCCCTTCTGCTCGGTTCCCACCCACCTCCTCCGCCATCCGTCTTGGCAGGGTGAAGTCTCCTCTCTAGTCTTTGTCCCGCGCGGAGAGACGAAACCAACTCTTTCGAAGCAAGGCGCAGATGCATAAAATTGCAGAAACCACCACGGTTACATTCACCGTTCTCATTTTGGCGACAACATGCTTCGCGGAAGTCCGTTACAGGAGAGAGTTCCGCATACAAAGGGCGTCCTAATAAGTAAAACTTATGTGAATATTTGGGTCTTAAAGATCAGAATTTCTTGACCGACCTGCATACCACCGATCATTTAAGTTGTCTACAGCTGCCTGCGCCTCAGTTTCCCATTCGTACCGAGCGTAAACGTTCCCGATTAAGTGGTCCCCGACATTATCGCAAACCTAATGGAGTTTAATTACCATGTAAGAGTCAGATCAAGGATAGTTACTCACATGTAATTCCAGCAAATGTCCGAATTTCGCTAATTCGCAATACAAATCTTCATACACGGCATCGAACCCTTCTTGCAGCTCAGCCTCAGTGAGCTTACAAACAGGATCGTGTGCGGGATTATGGTACACGTTTGGGAGTAAAATCGTTTGCGAAAATGGTGGCCTTATGTGTTTTCTTGAGCATCTGTCGCCGTGCCGGCAAGCACCAATCTAACCATTGGTAGTGATTAGCACAACTTGGGAGCACAGCAAATCACAACGCACTTTGTAGTAGAAAGAGCAATTTACACGATCTTGCTCTGTTCCAAAGATGTTTGCCTAGTAGACAATGTTTAAAGATACAACTAGCAATAATAATATTGACGCTCACCAAGTGAGATGCCATGTTTGATGATACGATTCTATTTGGTTCGTTGGAAGGAACGACGAGCACAACTCGAGTTCGAACAGTGACAAATGATGATCGCGGAGTCCCAAAACTTCTTGATGAGTAAGCATTCTGGTATTCACTCAGTGGGCAAATTAACTTTTAGGCAAGTACTAATGATGTTCCTCGAGGTCCAGACTAGCTAAGTACTAGGAAGAGCAATACAGCATTGATTTTACAGCTGCTCATGTTCGCGCTCGGCCCGTGAAATATGCGGCCATCCGTTTGAGCTCACTACAGCTCTCATCGTGAGTCGTGACTGCATCAGTATTGCCTCCAGACTTTTCTGAGCGAATTTGCGACTTGAGACGGTTACCTTTTTTTTCCCTGCGGCTGTTTGTGTTATTACACACATCCAATGATGTACGCCCACCAATCGTCCGCACCAGGCTCAATAGCCAATTGACCTCAGTTGCCTTGAATTACTGATCCTTTTTCTAATTCTAGCATAAGCGTTTCATCTTTTCTGATGGGAACCTATGCTCTCTAAGCCAGGGGGACCTATTGAGCTTCGAGATAAATGTAAGCTTCTTGCTTCCTTGACGTTTATGCCTGACTGATGGAAAATCCATGTTGCAGGGAGCTCCAAGTGACTTCGGCCTTATGAAGACATTCTGATATCAGAAGGTATACCAGAATTTCAAACCTCTGTCCTCCGGAAAGACTGTTTCCGCTCGCACGCCCTCACGGCGACTTTGAGATTATGCCACCCCAGAAGAAGTGCGGGGTTTGACAACTTCCTTGCGGCCGGCGACGTGAATAATTGTGTGGGAGTCACGGTGATTTTGACCAGTCGTTGGAATAAAATGGAACTGCAGTCACGGCTGCCCCATTGGAACAATGTCAAAAGTTAAAATTACAGGGCGTTCCTGTTAATATATCACAACTAGATTGCTTATCATGAGGATCTGAAAATGCTGCATTCGGTTTGAGAAATATCGTTGTAAATATGGTAGGCAGGGGTCTCATGGGAGGAATGTGTGGGATGTGTGTAGTTTACATGCATCCGAGTGTGACGGCCTTGACATGAGGCCCGAGGACATCCAATACAATTACAATTACAGGGATCAGATTGCTCGTCAGTGTATTGTACAATGCCCAATACTCTAGTAGCATTCATAACAGTACGTAAGGAGCGATTCACAAATCTACAAGCAGGAAGATCAATAATTGTGACTGCAATCTAGATTTCTGTTCCAAGTCAGCTTCGTCGTGAAGGCTCCCATGACATAAAGGAGTCTTCACAAGCAGATGATGAATCTGACATGGATGACATGATATCCCAGGAGCGAATTCCTTGCAAAGTCTGTGAAGAGATTGTCGAAGCAGGCATAGCGCGGGCTGATGTTGTACCAAAAGTAGACGATGGTGGAATGAATTTATGAGAGAGCGTTTGTTGTTGAGGGCACATCTGATTGATATCGTTAGGCGGTGTAGTAATATTGCCTAGTGTCGTCCTGTTGAACGACGGTAAGTTGACATAGAAGGTAACCATAGGTAAACTCACGTAGCAAGAGCGTCGAGTTCCATAATTCGCTGGTTAAGGGAACAATTATTGGACCCAAGATGGTGATATGCCGACCGACTAAGGATGTCCGCTGCTTTACGCAAGCGGAGAGAAAGCTCGAGCACGACATTGTAGCTCGATCCTTCGGTCAGACAACCACAATGGCTGTGTGCAGAAGCATCATAGCAGTGCTTAGGCCGACAGGCATTGTCATGATGATCGTTTATAACGTTATGTCCCAGGCTATCGTCACATCCAATTAAACCCGGATACGACATGAAGATAGAAGCAAAGTCGAATTCTCCAGTGAGCGGTTGCTCTCCCACAATAAGAGCTCGAGTTTGAGTGTACTCATCGGTCGGCGTCAATATGGCAGGAGAGGGTGTGCTCAATGGAGATGATATACTGCTGAAGTAAGGAGAGTATGACGCAGATGCGTTTGTCGAGTCGGTAGGTGGTTGGGGAAAAGCCAAGGCAGGACGTGTGTGTGAGGGGGATGGAAGGTGAGGGGATGAAGGTGGCTCATCTCCCCTAGGGCCTGAGTTCGAACAGGCCGTACGAGACGGAGAGGCGCTCGATGAAGAGGCACTTTCTGTCTCGGTTTGTTGTTCGGTCCGTTGCTGCTCAGCAGCTGAACGAGACTGAGAGCGGGCATGCCACTTCTCAAATTCCACTTCTGGGGTCGAGCCTGCTTGAACCCAGCGTGGATGGGGCTTGTTCTTCAACTGTTGTGGATATTTGAGCTTGATACTTATCTCCGTGGTATGATCATACAAACCTCGCGTATCACTCCCTCAAGCTCGGCAACTCGTTGACGAAGGCGCGAACCCTCGTCTTGAACGTCGGTTCGCTGGGAAGGATCATCCACTTCGTAGACACAAAGGCCGGTCTATAGGATGCTTGCTTTCAGCAAATAGCAGCATATGATTTATGTGGAAACCCTTACCAGACCTAATTGTGTGCAACGGCCACAAGGACGCTTCCGGTCGCACTGTTTTATAATAAATCTTCAAAATTGCTCTTCAAGTTGGGCGAGGCTTCGCACGTACCATTCTCTTGGATGTATGGCAATTAAGGCATGACTGAGTTGTACGATTGCGTCGACGCTTGCGATGGTCTCCGTCAGAAGCAGGGCTGACCTCTGAGGTGGTCCGCTTTTTGCGTATAGCCTTGAGTTCTGTGGTGGCCATGTCAAGATTTGGGGGGTGGTTCTAGCTCCATGAAGATGATGGGATATTTGTAGTTGCTCATCACCGCCTTGGCTTGGCATCCCGAAAAACCTAACCGTTGACGCAAATCGTAATGGAAACCCGGGACAGTGACACAGGCGAGGATCCAGCACGCTAAATCTGATAAGGTCAGGGAAAACAAACGATTCGGGGAAGTTTGGAAATCGGCGCCGCGCTAATCTTCCCATCAAGATGGAAAGATCAGAACACGAGTGGCCACAAAAGGACGTGAGAGCATCACGAGTGACAGTGTGACGTTAATCACTCAAGCTTACTGCTTTAAGCAGTTGGGAGCGAGAAAGGCCTAGTAAGTCCGCTCCGAAGACCAACAAATTTCGGATGACACTTCATTAATACCCAGGCGCATTGTCCCGGACCTCATGATCAATTGCAAGTTTGTTCACTTAGCATGGTTAGCGACAATTCTTTACACACCACTCTAGTCGGTAAGGCTCGATATCTTGAGGATGGATCCCCGAGGTTACGTTTGTTGCACAGGTACCGTTACATCCTCAGCGCTGCAGCTGTTGCTGCGCTCGGCACCGCCCGGTGTCTTAATACTTCAAGTTAGTATGCAGTGGTAGAGCAGATACACCCTTATCAACAAGTATGGCAGTGATTTCATCACAACAGTCCGCTCCCACTGAGCAAACTACCAATTCAGTCCTGATACTTCCTTTCCGATCACCGTGCGTTTCACCCCAGCCCTTGCCGCAACTTGTTTGTTGGCAACATTGATTCTCGCTGTCCAACAATCATATCAAGAATCTGAATCTTTCCATTCACGACCTGATGCGCCGGCCAATGGCCATAGCCTGAGGGTACCTGAAAATTATCGGTATCTATGCAAAATTATGGTGCGTCCGATTTTTCAAGTTGGGTATGGCGGCGGCAGACGGCGTTCTTACTTCTATGATAATGTCTATCAAGTTGCGCCGTTGGCGTGAGAATTGTTCCATAGGTTCAGGGTTGTGTGGGCTTGCTCCACAGCGATAGCCGCGTACTTGCAAATTATGCAAAAACACCACTGTCTTTTTTATTCTATAGGTACGAATGCCCCTCGGGGCGGAGGTTTTTTGGCTGCGCCCACATACGCCAGCGCAGCATAACCTGAATATATCGATCAATATATTAATTGATCAAGTCTCAGGTGGTGATAATGCTGAATTGAGTTCCTCTGACATCAGTACCTCGTACTGTCAACTGTCCTCTTACAGATGATCGATCGATCCTGCGGCAGACTCCTCGGCGCCGCAACGTTACTTTTCGGCAGCCTTGTCCAGACTTCCGAATTTTCGAGAAAACCTCACTCTACGAGTTCATCGCAGCCTCCTTGGAGCTAAAATCGCTTTGGCATTGTGTATCCGCGGAGTCGTTTGAAAATTACGCCTGGTGTTAATCAAGAGGATTTTAGGTGAGCAAATTCCCGACATCCGGACACATGGTTGGACTTAGCAAGAGCCGAGTTAGAAAAGGAAATCAATCAATGTTGCTGTGTATTCCCTTCTGCCGGTGCAAGACGGGGATGATGATGGCTCGCTGCTTGTAATGCAAACTGCGAATAAATCCACATTGGGATGGGGCTGGACGTAAGCTGGTAATCATTGCAAATTCCTTCATCACGCGAGTAACATGTGTCTTTGTTGCAGCTGACAATTCAGAAATGCATGCGTAACACTTTTATCCGCCCACACTCGCCACCAAGCATCGATGAAAAGTATTAAAACATTGTGCCTCTCAACACGAATTCATTAATTTGGTAGCCACGCACGACCGGTAAACTGCGGACCAGAATGCGAATGATGTCATCGCGAACCCTTTGAAGGATAGTGAATCCATGGATAGCCCGAGGTTGTTTTTACAAGTTCTCAACTCGCTATGCCATCATACGCTCACCTATTCTCGAATGAACGGTTACAGTATCAGAACGGGTGATTTCCTCTCTGTTATCCTGTTGCCAGCAAATTGAAACAATTGATATCATTTTAGGCTTATTCCAGGTAAGCATCGCACACGGCATAAACGATCCGTATCGATACGAGAAGACTTCGCATGGCAATACGGTCGTTTGCGACTACCGGTTCCACATACAAGGTCGGTTTCACGGTCCATACCGTGAGTACTGCCTTGGCATGTTGATGTTGCCAAGGAACAAATCTGATACCAATATCTGCATGTTCCGTAAGGCCAGTATGGGGCGCCTTTTTGCATCTTCCCGTCTGAGTATGTACAGCGGCTCAAGAATCATCTAATGTAGCACAATGCCGTCGCTAGCAGTACTAGTTGTATGTCCCTGCACCTTCATCATAAACATCTCTAAACGAATCAGATCGATAGTGTCGTCCGGTACCTGTGTTAGCGCCTCCGCCGGTGCACTTTGAAACGAATGTTCGTGGTCATCCATGCACGTTTGACCTTTGAATAGGCGCCGAACAGGTCGAGATGTAGAAACATTGGGAAAATCACCACCGGCTACAAGGACTAGTGTACATTCACTGCCTCGAATGGACTAATGTTCCTTCACGGCCTGGAATATTTGAGATTGCACCTGCCTTGAACAGTAATTCTTGTCCTGGTAAAATGGCACATCTAGTGGGGTGACTAGATCTGATCATTAGTTGCTAATATGTAAACAGGATTCCTGCCAAGTTCCTTCACACTGGCTTCGTGTGGGTTTTGTGCTACTATTCGAATATCTGTGTTCCCCCGCGCTTTTAGACATACCCCAAAGACAAACAATCTGCCAGTGCTATAAGTATTGATCCCTACCGCGAGTAAGTACATGGCTTGAAATAGGGGCAACAATATTTTTTAGTTATCGCCACAAAGTCAACTTGAAGGGGTGACAAGATGAATGTCAGCTTCTTTCGAAAACTGACTGAACTCGGGCCTTCGACCCCAGTGAGAACTGGACATCCTCTAATCTACGCAAACACACGCAATTCATAGATTTTCGTGGCGACATATTTCCCTTGAGATAATGGTACCATAGTAGATTTACGGAGATTGTAGATCTACGCAAATATTGAGACCTCGATGTTTTGTTTTCCAAATGCGCGCACTGTGCACGCATCACAAATGTGCACAAGTAGTCGAAGAAGCGGTGAGAAGGAGTATTCGATTCTCGCCGAATCAAAATGCAACTTCCCAAGTATCTCTCACTCTCGGCTCTTAAACTGATAGATGAATCAGTATTGTCACCGTACCACCGTAGGCTAAACTCGGACCAGACCTTATCACACAGTATCCACTTGGCATCCGCTGTTGGCATATATGGATCAGCTCTTTGGCCTGCGTCAATCACTATTCTAATCATTGTGACACCTGTGGCATAATGAGGCCGCCGGTGCAATTGTGGTGGCCTCACGCAGGAACCCGAAAATTCGAAACGAATTTTGCAAACCTGGCGGCTCGACGGTCCGCCCTGTGCTCAGACGCCTGAATGAAAACCTGTTAGATAGATCAGAATATAAGCGTAGCCTACACAATTGCAGAATGTGTAAGGCTGCCGTTTGATCAAGATAAAGTAGTACTCACCTTTTTTGCGTCCTTCGGCAAGGCGGTCCAATATATCTTGAAGTCGGCTGTTGTCCCATCCTTCGCAACTCCATTTAACCAGCGGTGAGCGCAAAGTGTGCTGTAGTATACAATGTTAGCGCTTCGCACTGTATCGATTATCAAATACTTACCATCCGTTCTTGTTTGGGCCAGGTCGCATGCGTTTTGCATTTGTTGTTGGTGCTGGTGTTATCGGACTCGGAGCAGCTGGTACTGCTGGCGGCAGGGTTTTATTAGATGGCCCAGGAGGACTCGGGGAGGTATTGATATGGGGAGTTATGGTGGTGGTCATAGTAGATGAAATCATACGAGGGAGAGGACGAACACTCGATTTATGGTCGAGTGTATCACTAGTAGACTTTGGGTAAGAATTAATCGAAGTGCAAAAATAAAACGTACAGCGGGTTCTTTACTACTGGAATGACAATCGGTGGTGTACTGATACTGATAACATCAATGTCGTGAGGGTTTTCGTCCGAGGTTGTGATCTCAGTGAGAGGCGTTAAGGAAATGGGCCCGAGGGTATCGAGATTGCCAGCGTGATCCAACTTCGCCTTCTTGGAAAATAGTGGAGAGTCGAAAAGCTCATTGCTCGAGTCTTCATCGGATGACACTGTAAACGAGCGTTTTTTTGCTGGCTCCTCTTCTGGAAGCGCCGGTTTGTTCTCGTCGGTCTCCGAGTTAACAGAAGATGGTTCGGATTTGAGAGTCTTCGATTTGATGACGGCTTTTTGATCCTTGAGGTGCGTGCTTGCCCATGATGGGTATCGTTCAGTTGCGATATAGTCTATCTTCCAATTGTCCGCACAGAGAGCAAGTTCCGGGTGCTTGATGGCCATTTCCTTTCGAAACAAATCCTGGAGCTCTGGGTCACCTTTCTTCCACTTCAAAGGTGCTTGGTTTTTTATCTTGAAACCTCGCCATAGCTCTCGCATACTCTGGCAGATTGCAGCCTTTTTCTCGCGTGAGAGAGGTCGGCCATTCACATCCTCTAGAAAAGGTAACTGTCCGCGTTCTTTCATATTAGCGTCTGCACATTTGAGCCAGGCGTTGAATTGTGTCAGCGTGAAGAATCGAAGCTTTGACTGGTCGATGGGTGGAGCCTGCGGAGTAAGAGGTTCACGACCCTGTGAGTTCAATGTGCATACGAGCTTCTGAAGTGCCTCTCTAGTATATTTTTAAAAAGGATGAGTATCATATCTGCGATTTCGGAAGGTAAACACGTACTCAATGGCTGCTTTACCTACAGATACACACACACCAGAATTCGGACATCGAAGGCTAAAAGCATATATTATAATTGGTGCAGCTACAGTGTGAGGAGGACTACATGCGCTGGTGAGAGTATGTAGTGTTACGACGTGTGCGAGTGGCAGCTGTATGGACTGGGTGTTGCATGCAATTTTCGTTTGCTAAAAACGAAGTCAATCCACGATACGAGCAAACAGTCTTCGAAAAAATAGCCTACCTTTTCAAGAAAAACTAAACAGAATGCAAGAACAACAACGATTTTTACAGTCGAAATGTGCGTCGGTGAAACACGTTGAAAATCGTAGATAACACGAGGTATGTGGCATACAAAGTATGTTTGCGTATATTTACGTCTGTTCCGGTAGATTACAGAATGTCCAGTTCTCACTGGGCTTCGACCGCGAGCTCAGCTTCACTTAAGAGGAAACCTCGGCATTTTGCGACAATTACTTTTGCACTCAACGTTCATCTTCTGATCGGCGTCCAACAGGCGGCGAATAAGGTTTTGCAAATTCGCGCACTGTGCACGCCTCACAAATGTGCACAAGTAGTCGAAGCAGCGGTGAGAAGGAGTACTTCGATTTTCCGCCGAATCAAAATGCAACTTCCCAAGTATCTCTCACTCTCGGCTCTTAATCTGATAGATGAATCAGGTATTGTCACCGTACCACCGTAGGCTAAACTCGGACCAGACCTTATCACACAGTATCCACTTGGCATCCGCTGTTGGCATATATGGATCAGCTCTTTGGCCTGCGTCAATCACTATTCTAATCATTGTGACACCTGTGGCATAATGAGGCCGCCGGTGCAATTGTGGTGGCCTCACGCAGGAACCCGAAAATTCGAAACAATTTTGCAAACCTGGCGGCTCGACGGTCCGCCCTTGTGCTCACCCCACTCGAATCGAAAATTCACTGTTACCTGACAGGTCCTGCAGAAATATCAATCACAAATTGACAATCATTTTATTTGTAGTCTTCAATCTTGCACCGCTGCCCTGTTGTTTGGAGTCGCGCATCAGTGCGCTCGAAAAAAACATTCGGTGAGCAAATGCCTCCTTGAAAGTGCGTGAGGTGTAAACAGCAATCATTACTCACTAACTGATGTCCTATGCATACTTATTGTGATTCCACCGTGTTCACACTGGAACTTCACAGACATGTACAGACATGTATGTCTATCTTTATTGTCTGGTGCTTGCCCTACTCGAAATCCTCTTTCCGGCTCAGGACACTGTGCGGCACCCGTGGATACCACCCATCTGAAGAGATCTTTGGTTTGCAGTTCAGAACTCATTCCCTTCCTTTTTTTAAACGCAGGTGTACTTTGGACTCGTGTGTTGGAGGCGATGTTGCTCGGGCCAAGTTAGCCCATAAGCCGTAGCACCCGACCCGTACGCAACTACCTGTGGGTTCCACCCGGGAACCCATGTCCAGGACGGGTCAGGCGCTAACCCGGCTGCAAAGTGCCGAGCGAATGTTGAACCAGTCCGCTCATCAGCCATTGAATTGTGTACGTCCACATGTGAATATTCGAACAGCGAGCCTCTGGTCAGCTTCGGGATGATGTGATTGCAGGGTCGCAAGTGGCTGAGCATCGCTGTTGAATGTAACTCCGTGTACATACTCTTTTTGAATCATAAAATATAATCCACTAAATTGAATTTGACTTCAAGTAATCCCCCTAGCTCTTCGAGTGGAAAATCAAGTGGATATCCACCTCCAAGTTGGTGGATAACTTGATGGTTTTCTACGATACATGAATGCACCGCCGTAGCAGGGGCACTATAGTAAGTTAGATCTGTAGCAAAACTCTCATCCCTTCGTGATTCCCGCTTTGGCGCCTCAAATGCATGGCTCTTTGCCTTGGCACCCTTTCCTAGTGGTTGAACTTACCTATAACGAATTTCCAACGGAATTCTTGTGCCAGCATGCTAACATCGCTTTCGAAGTGGTGCCCTGTGGTGCCTCGAGTGCGCGCCATCGTTATCTTTGACTCATCAAACCAATCCTATCTGATAACGAGAAGGTGGTGATTGGGAGTGCTCACCGACAGTGCTATTGGCTCCTCACGGTCAGCAAGGCGACGGTCACAAAATCTATAGTCCAATGGTGCAATGAACCCTCACTTTCTCCCTTGCTATAGCAAGAAGTTTAGTCCGTGCTCTGAGATTCATAGTTACCAACTGAATCAAGGAAGGTGGAGAACTCTTCTGCATTGATTCAACATCTTGAACAGACAAAGTCCGGGTGAACATATTGTGGGAACCTCCACAGTCATTAAATTATTAATTAACGTTAGAGTAGCCGGGAGTCGGGACCGAGAAGCAACCCATTCTCAGGCACTGTCATGAAGAGTGATGATTAAATAGGGCAATCTCCAAAGATACTCATGGATGTGAACCTTGTCTCCGATAAGTCGGGACGTCTCAACCATTTGTCCACCGGGCCTCTGGGCCAAGTCCGATTCGAACTCAGAAACAGCGGTGGACTGGCAGAATTACTGATCGGGGTGGATGAGAGCGGAGGTCAAGACACAAACAGACTGCACCGTGTACTTGTTTACTTGTTTGAGCAATTCGAATGACGGGCAATGGCTAACGTGGTCAGGGACATCCACAGATATCAATCAAATGTGTTACGATTGATAGGGAAAGTAAACACCCATCATAGGTTCCATCCACTGGCTTGTTGAGTAGGACTGCCCCAGCCTTGTTGAGCAGATGACCCCCAACCGCTCCCGGATGCTGCATTCGGACTTGAAGCTCCCCATGTTTGAGCTGGACTCGTCCCCCAACTAGCACCGGGAGCTCCTCCCGCATTTTGCGCAGGACTTGTTGCCCATGCACCGGTATTTCCCCCAGTGTTTTGTGCTGGACTAGTACCCCAACCACCACCGCTACTGCCACCAGTGGCCCAGCCGCCACCAGCGGGACTTGCATATCCAGCACCAGAGGCAGCATTCGGACCCCAGCCGTCTGATTGGGACCCCCAACCACCAGCAGTGGAGACATGACCATTCACCCCAGTCTCTGTTGTATCTCCGCCAGTCGGTAACTCCACTCCTTCCTTCAACCCAAGTATTAGATTTGCAAGTTTCGTCTGCAACTCTGCAAGACCCTGTACCACGAGAGCGGGGGAAGAGCAAAGGCGAGTGAGTTTGTTGACTGTACTGAAATACAAATGTCGGGTCCCGCACCTTCATAATCACTTCCTGGGGCCCAAGGCTCCCGTCCGTCTCAACATCGAAATAAAATTTTCTTGGTTTCGCATTGAAATCAAAAACTTCATCATCTCTTGGTGCCTCTTCTTCCTTCGCGTTTTCACCAACGGGCCACTCCGTCCGTGGATCTGCCTCATGCCAATATGTCGTGTGCCGCAATTTATTGTAGGGATCATATTCGAACGCAACTGCTGAGCATGGTGACCACTTCGCATGCTCCTTTGCTATACCCTGTTCTAACTGTGAGATCAAGAGAACTACTTAAAGGTGGCCGCGCACCTTTTTAGCGACACATCGTAATTTAAGCTCTTGACCCTTCCGTATTTTGCAAATGAGGACTGGTGGTATATCAGCCTTGTCTGAGTAGCCGCCAAAGTAAGTATGTGAACCCTTGAAAAGAGCTAGGGTCATACTTTTCCCAACCGGTTGCCCGAAATCATCTCCTCTTTTCGTCAGCTCATCGCCAGGATTTTCTCCATCAATATAAGTGGGCGGAATAACCTCGAGATGATTGCTAGTGACGTCCATTGTACGATTATCATTGCACGAGACGTCCAGTCTTAACTCTATTGAGCAATACTGACAACCAGACAGACACAGGCAGTCCTGTACAAGCATCATGAGGTGGACTAGGGGTGAAAGCGCGTAACGTACCCGAGTATATCTTATGCCTTCATCGCAGTTTGCGCTCACCAACGGGACCATTCCAATGCGATGTGCTATGAATTCATCGGGTAGCACTGTTGTATTCGCTTCTACCTCGACCATGTCGACGGCTAGTGAAGAAATTAGCCAAAACACAGTTTCACGTATTTAAGGAAACCGACCGACGGTTGGTATGTCTGCCTGTACCACACGTCGAAAAGAATTGGCGAATCTGCGTATTTATTCAGCAATGTTCGTCACATGCAACGGCTACGCGTACGCGAGGTCAACATTCTCAAGCATGAAATTCACTCGGTCCTGCTTGTAATCGCGAATTCGAACAATGGGCTCATTGTCCTCGTATGTCTGCATGATTGGTTGTAGATCAAGTATTACAGTCGTGGTTTGGAGGTAAGCAAGATCTGAACAAAACCCATGCTACATATGAGGCAAGAGGACCCCGTGCACCCGACAACAAGCGTAGAATTCCAAAAAGATAAGCAGATTGCAAGCAGAAGCTTATAGAACAACTAAAAGACCTAAAGCTTCGCTACGATCATCTGTTTCTCGTCCTTGATGCGCACAATTGCCTTCCCCCATGTCTGTCGTCTCTCCAGTGCGACCAAACCTACTGTGACCTCGTCCAGGGAGAAGATCTTGTCGTATATTATAGGTTTAATGCGACCAGAAGCGAATAGCCTCGAGTCGATGTCATTAACAGGCGAGCGACCTGGAACAACATATATCTAACTCACCCTAGTAGTTCCTCCCATACTATGGGAATGCGAGATGGTTCCTTGTCTGCACAGATATCAGGTTCTGTTCAACCTTGAGGCAATATAAGATTTACGGGTATACAAGCCCCAGTGGAGGCCCATGACACTAATATTCTTCAGTAGTACTATGTTTAGCGGAAGCTGCAGACACATTCGGTAAGCAGTAATGGATGCATATCAGACAATACATACCTTCTCGATCTGGCCTGCGGCAAAGCCGATTACAAGAGCTCTCCCTTTGAAGGCGATACATTTTAGTGATTCTAGCAGAAAGGATTGTTATAGCTCCGGATCCTACACGCGAAAATAGCACTCACCAGCAATTCGCCCAATTGGATCATAGACAACATCTACTCCTCTACCGCTCGTGATGCGCAAGACTTCTTTTTGCCAGTCCTGTGCTGTGTAGTTTACCGTATAATCAGCTCCCCCGTACGTCTTGCAGATATCAAGTTTAGCTTGTGATCCAGCTGCCGCAATGACTGTAGCACCCAGTGCTAATGTATGCGGTAAATTCAAGGACAGAAACCCAATTTCGAAGGGCACAAACCTTTGGCCAATTGAACAGCAGCAATGCCAACACCACCAGCAGCCGCATTGATGAGGACAGATTCGCCTAGAACGGATCGTCAACACACGAGCAAGACATGCTTGATAACTGGATCCACCTGGCTTGAGCTCTGCGCGACCAACCAGAGCCTCGTAGCTAGTCGGCCATGTAATGTATAGTCCTGGTGCATGAGAAAATTCGGGTGAGTGACCGTAGTTCGTGGCTCAACACACCTGCACCCTGATCGAAAGTCAGGTTATCCGGAAGGCGGTTCGTAGCCTGCCATTTGACAGCCACTTTATCTGCAAAGCATCCTTGTGTACTACCAAAGATTCTGTCGCCAGGCTTGTAGGGGCAACCATTTGGAATCGGAGAGCCTTTGGCAACTTTGCCAGCGAATTCCGCACCAAGGGTGAAGGGAAACGGGGGCTGAATTTGGTATTTTCCTTGAGCTTGCAATATCTGATAATGTATAAGGGTATCAGAGGACTGGAGATGTTTTGAAGATGATGCATCTCACATCAAAGAAATTCAGAGCTGATGAGTATACATCCACGATGACCTCGTCTCCTGTAGCTTCCGGCTCTGGCGCGTCGTCCACAAGTTTGAGTTGAGAAGGATGGACTAACTTGTTCACCACATATGCTCGCATGGTCGAGAAAGCTGTGACGACGGTTGTACAAAAACTGTTGAGTTTAAGGCATTGGGCGTTTACCCCAAGTGTGAACTTGTTGAAGTCGCGGTAACTGACATAACCGATGCTACCGGTCCCGGATAGATCTGGCGCTCTTGGGAGTGTCGGAGGTCCCGGCACTGGTGACCCCAGCCCGTATGTACTCTGAGCAGTACTACTAATTCAAACTGTTCAGCGGCCAGCCCAGGCCCCAGTTGCAGTCTTTAGGCCGTCGATATTGGCTCTTCTGTCCCGCAGGATGAATTCCAGGTGCACCAACAATATTCAGGCGGAAGATCACTTCATAAGGACGAAAGCAAACCTGGGCAAACGCTAAAGATCTAACAGAATAAGAGTGTTGAGGAATATGCGAATGAAGTTATATATATACAATGCGTGTTTCTACATGTCGGTGATCAATATCAAATGGTCTATTTTCCATCAAGATACTCTGCATCATGCAAATCCAAATCCTTCCCCGCCCTCGTTGATAGCGAGTAGTAATTGTTGTCGCAGCATCTCGTACGAAGAATATTGCGGCAAGTCGATCTGATTGAAGCCTGGAAGACAGTCAAAAAAAACGGAATATAATCGAGTATTGGAGTCTTACAAGTGTGGGCCTGTGGTAATCGATCTGGGTCTCCATATGCGCGATGGATGGAGAATCTCTGAACGCCCTGAACACCTTGCAGATCCACGAATCCACCAAGCGGCACCCGCGAGGTACCAGTAGCGAAACTGAGGACCTTGGCTCGCTCCTCTCGATTAAAGGATTTCAGAGCTCTCCACCACCAGACTATCACGGGGTCAGAGCTTGTGTAGCCACTGTACTCAGTAGCCGCGCGCCATTCGTCCACATCGATATCAGGAGTGCCGGAGATTAGCAGCTCAAGTTCTTGCTCGTTGAACTGAGAGGTTGCGTGAAGACGTATGCCATAGTTGGTTATAAAGTACACTTACGATTGTGATAAGCTCATTCGGAATGATCTCTTGGAAGCCCGCCACAAGATTCTCGATTTGCTTGCTGATTGACGAATAGAGTCGGAAATTCGCGGAGAGCTGCACGAACTCTCGCTTGTTCTCCTGCGTTACGGGTATCGACTCCCCACCCTCCTTTAAAGTAAAGATGCGATTCACACCAAACTGTTGGGAAAATTCAGCCAGGAGTAGAATGCAAAGAAGCTGATCGAACCTCATCCGCTTCCACGCTGAATGTCAAGTCCAAGGGAGTTGGATCATTATCCAGAATCCAGCACAACGAGTTATAGTATGCGGGATCAACCCACTCGACGTCCCGGTAGTCCACGGGTTTTCCCAAGAGTTGTCTGTATATGCTCTTTGCAAAGTAGGCGTCTAGGAGACGGCCATCATAAATTGCCTTCCCAATGATGCGTCCTACAAATTTGAAGAAAGACAAATGCTCGGGATTGACCCACGAGTTCTTGTTAGGCTGGTAAGTGAGACGGTCGGCCGCGCAAGGTTGGAAGAGAGCGTTGTTAGGATCGAACATCTGACGTGCCAGGATCTGGAACCATTCTCGGGTGACACCACCAGCATCTACACCCTCCTCGTCATAGAAGCGCACGCTGAGTTTGCCATACTTGATCTGTTCTCCTGTCTTGCGCTGAAGGTATTGGAAACTATCCTCGAATACTCTGGCTCGGCGTACGTTCAGCTGGAGCGTGCCCTGGTGTTCACGTGGATACGGGCGACGGTGGAGTTGCTGAGCAAAATAATTTCGTTTGTTGTCGAAGTCAAGGACACGGGGATTGTGTACCAGCAAGGAGAATGAACCGCTCATCAAAGATGGATTGTTGCGGACCATGAGATTCAGCACTTTGCGGTGCGCATCCGTAAAGGAAACGAAGAGGTCTTCCATACTCTCCCGAGAAGTTGTTGGAGAGCGAGGGGATGCTGCTGTTCGAAGGGCACGAACCGCGGCCGACTTTGATCCTACGTATTTGCACACTACCATCAGTGCCTCGATCAGGGGGAGCAGTACAATCGCCATGTGCTCCAGCTCTGGCTTCTCTTCAATCGTTGACAGGCAATCTCCTAGGCGTCTCCAAAGAGGTGCGAAATGGAAGGATTCGTAGATAGTCTGCACCTTCTCAGCATCTTCACTTTTCCGAGTCTCATCCGTCACGGGACCAACCATGCGAGGCGTATACATATAGTCAATGGTCTTGAGAACCCGTAGAAGCTTCGTCTGGTCTGATGATGGTGACGAGAATTTCGGTGCAACGGAGGATGCCAAGACGTCATCACGTGAATTCGTCAAGGCATTCACAAGATCACTCAGGTCAGCAAGAATGGCGTGTCCACAATCCTGCGCCTTTGTTTTGAGCTCCTGCGCGATGATATCGCGTGCGTCAGGAATGTGTGAGAGGTTTTGTATCAAGGCAAGAGACTGCTGGAAGGTGCGCGACGAACATTCTCCGACTGCAAGAATATTCACGATCAACCGTAACACCGAATGGGGGATTTGCGGGGGGACAGCAAGTAAGGGTTTCACGTCTGTCTGCGCTTCCGCTGGAATATCAGGCTTAAGAGGTTCAGCTGACGCTGCTATTAATGGGCATCAGTCATTGACATGAAGTCATAATTGAAAACTGACCAGTTGATTCGTGGACCACAGCATCCTCGGAGCTAGTCTGTGAAGGTGCAGCAGCAGGTGCAGCAGAAGCGGAAGTCTCAGGCGCAACATCATTCGACTGCTCCTTATCCATTGTGAGACTTGTCAGAGGTTTGGTGACCGTCGACAAGAGCGTCACGACGAAATCCATCGTCGAGGGTGTTTTGAGGAGTGATTGTCGATCAAGAAGGCCAAGGAGTAGTACAATTGGGAAATGTGTCTGAGGCATTGGTTTCTCTTTGCCTTTACCCTTCCTGGAGGGCATCTTCCTCAAACCGGCCGGGAGTTCATGTTCGGTCAGGAAGAATAACGATGACTGTTCATTTGAGCTGACGATGTAGGTCATGGCTTCTAGGCAACGCTGTACGACGAGGTCTGGGACTGTTTCAATTTGAAAGCCGCCAATCGCAACCGGTGTGCTGAGGTCCGTTGCGGGTTTAACCTTAGTAGCAGCTTTAGGTGTTTGAAGCACCGCAGATTTTGGAGTACGAGTTGTCATTTGCGCAAAGCTCTTGTCCACAGCAGCCAGGTCCCCCGGGCCACTTTGGAGAATACTGAGAAGAAGATTGAACAGTTCAGAACGGGTCTTGCTGTTTTCGCAGATATTGACCAAGATTTTGAAAAGCAGATTCTTCTTTAGAACGTGAGGAAAGAAGAGCAGGCGAACAAGCGTCGCTACGCCAGCCTTATCGAGGAGCTGAATAGCATCGCGTGGGAGAGGAACCTTGCGAGGTGGGAGAGGGCGTTGAACCGCAGTGGTTCTAAGAGCACGAGCAACCACACCGCCTCGAGGACCATTTGCCTCGTCGCGGTAAACCCCAGCCTCTGCAATCATGTAAGACGGTAGAGTTTGCAACAAACCATCATCAGAATCCATCAAAACGACCTGTCGGAGCTGAGGATCCAAGCTAGCAATAAAGCTTGCCGGATCAATATCCGCTGCAGCTCCCGGAGGGCCTTGCGTGGGTGCAGGCACTGGAGCATTTCTGGACTGCTCCATCCTTTCTTGTTGGATGAGCTCGGCTCTAATTTCCGGTGGCAAGGCATCAAGAAACTCTGGACTGATCTGAGAGTCGGCAGGGCGTTCGACCCTTGCTGCGCGTTGGTCCCGTACATGCTGATTGATGACCTCTTCCCGTATATCGTCAGGTAAGGCTTCAAGGAAAGTCGGATCAATGCCCATGTCAGTGATATCCACCTCGCTACCATGGATCATCACAGTGACGCGCTCGGAGGGAGCAGGTTGAGAAGACCCTGACACTTCTCCAACAGCGGACACTTCTTCTCCTGAGGAAGAGGCTTCTGGAGCTGGAGCCGCGACATGCTCGTCAGGATGCGGAGCGGACGCGAGTATATCATCCATCTCTACATCAGAATTCGATACAGTGGTGGTCGGAGGTGGTGGATCAGATGCGGAAGGCTCGGGTTGTGCATTCGCAACATTTTCAGTACTTGCATGAGAGGCCACCACGCTGGAAGTTGCAGCCTCTTCAGCTACAGTGCTGTCAGCCTCCAATTGGCGCGTTTCTGCTTCTGCTTCTGCTTCTTCTGCTTTGATTTGAGCTTGACGTTTCTGCTGTTCCCTCTGCTGTGAGGCTTCGATGGCGGCTGGGAGCAACGCTATAACAACATGGTTGCCCAGTCTATTGGCTCTTTCGGAAACGTGCTTGCCGTTCAACGTTTTGGCTTCTTCAGTCCACCTTTGTATTGTTAACAGGGGGTCGAACGCGCGAGGGTCGGCACGGGAATCGCTTGGTCGAGACACACGATCCACCCGCACACCGTCAACCCTGACTCCAGTGAATAGAGTAGCGCCCCTTCGGCCAGCGAATCCTCGGCCGTCTACCACAGTACCAGGAGTGACATCCACTCTTATGGCTTCCGGACCATGACGGTCTATGATAGTTTGAAAGATATGACCTGTACCTGTATCGCCCCCAATAATGTCTTCAATGGAGTGTATGAGGTCATGCTGAACGCCCCCAACTGCACCCCTGTGAGTACGGCGAGACACGCGAGTTGAGCCAACAGGACGATTCGTGGCTGCGGAGGCGTCCAAAAGAAGGGGGTGAACAGTAGCTTCTGGTGGCGCAGCTGGCACATGCCGGGGGCGACCGAATACTTGCACGTCCTCGCCCGCTTAAGGCACAACTTAGCTTGCGAATGAAAAAAAAGAAGTGTTCTTTGACTTACTGTTACGGCGCCTGCGAATGAAGGGATCTCGGTCATCAAGCTCTTCACCCTCGAGGTCAACAGCACCAGTGAATCTGAATCCCCCGTCTTGGATGATGCCTTGCACATCAATGACACCCATTTCATCATGGAAACTGAACAACGGGTGAGCAATAGCGTCAGAGCGATGCAAGGCGACTTGCTCTTCGTCATCTGATAATATATCAGGTTCCTCTCCTTGATCTGCATGAATGACGGCAATTGGTTCTACCAATGATGCTCAGCAAGAGGTTTGGAGGACCGCAAATGATTTACCTCCATGTTCATCCTCTTCCTCCTCTTCCTCTTCCTCCTCTTCGTCATCAGCAACTTCGTCATCTTCGTCATCTCCTCCCCTGATGTCCTATGAAATCCGTAAGGGAGGTGAAAATGTCTCAGTTGTTGTAAACACACCTGCCACATGATCTCTTCTTCATCTACCTCTTCACCAGCCGCAGGCTCATCGTCGTCCTCGCCGTCCTCGTCGTCCTCATTCTCGACTAAGTCATCTTCCTCGTACTCTTCGTCTTCATCATGCCATTCACCTATGTTGCTGTCTTCGCCGTCATCCCCGCCACCTTCTAATTCATCCTCAGAATCCGAGGTCGCTGCGCTATCAGTCTCATCGCCATACTCCATCTCAACGTCTTCGTCTTCGTCCTCGTCTCCTTCAACCATTTCATCCTCTTGTGCATAATTAATATCTTCCATCTCCTGTAATTATCGTTATTGGATGTCAAGAATGTTTAGAACTAACTTACGCCTCCGAACCTATCGACGGCATAACCAAAGTTAATGGAGGTTGGACTTGAAACAAGAGTTCGGACTTACATGCCTAAAGCAGAAGTTCTATACAGATCAGGAGTCTCTTCTCGATCGTCGTCATCCACGTCAATGTTCTCGTCTTCATCCTCGTCCTCGGAGGCTATGCTTTGTGAGGCCTTTCCATCACCACCGTCTTTGGCTTTCTCAGTTGCGCGACTCATCTTGATGGCAATCCGTGTGCTTTATTAAGTGATGAGCACCTGATCATAACATCCACGATTACACTCACAGATTTTCCATTGGTCTTAGGATTGATGCTACGAGACCGCGAACATTGGGGTAGTTCAGGTCTACTTCAGCTAGTGCGCTGGTCAAGATTGAGACAAAATTCTTTTCCAACATGATCTTCGCAACATGCGTTGTGCTCTCGTCCTGCGCTTTGCGGCTGCCGTTGTTGAAGCGTACAGTAAGAAGTCGGTTGCATAGATCTGCCAAAGCGAGAAGGTGCCCGTATCTCGCATCCACAGTTTCTTGAAACGTGAACTCCTTGATTGCGCGACTAATGGCCTCGAGGGTGAATTTGCGGACTGAGATCAAGTCCGCGGAAACATCCTTGGATTCCACCCCTGCAGAGCTGTCGACGCAGAGAGCCACAAGTACGGACATTGCACAAGTACAAAGAGAGTAGGCTTGGTTCACCTTTGCATGTGGTTGGGAAGCAATGGTTTTGAAGGTTATGAGGTCAGAAAGGAAGAACTGGAGGACAGCAGCGCGATGTTTGGTAGTGGGATCTTTCGCAGGAGTGGACATTTTCTTTTTCGGAGAGTAGGATAAAAACGCGAGTTTGCAGGCATCGTAGGAAAAAAGCAATTCTGTGAGGCATTGCATAATGAAGCAACAGTACGAATGTCGATCTTGATCATTTAGATCCTCCATGCTTGCATCAACGCTCTCGGAGGCGCTCTGTGCTGCATCTTCACGCTTTGTTGCGACATCATTATCAGCGGAAGAGCGCACGTTCTTCATCAATTCGCTTATGAGAAAATGTACCATTGTTTCCAAAGCCTCAGTGTCAGGCCCATGAACCTCCGATGGTGCTGGTTGGTCAATCTGCATGTCACTACGCTCTGCGGTGTCGATGATCGCGCTCGACTGCGGAGGCCCAGGCTTGAGGGTAACATGATGGACGGCGGAGAAAGGTTGCTGAAGCTGGCAGAGGTCTTGTGTTACCTGGATAAATGCAGACGGATCTCTAAGAGCCATTGCACTGCAATTGCGCATGTATCCTGAGACGTCGATTATCCTCGTACGTGGCTGAGAGAATAGCCGCTTGATTTCTTGCTTCATGATGTGTTGAAGTACGGATAACCCTTCAGCGATGTGGCGAAGTATAATCACCGCATAAGATTGGCCACCAGGAACAGGAGATCCTTTGAGATGTGAAAAGATGTGCGGAAGTCCATCACGCTTGATGAGCTCAGATGCTGTGCCGTGGTCCCTTGTGAGCAAGATCAAGAGACGCAGTGTGGACAGTAGCTCATCCCTGGGGAGGTCGGGATCAGCTAGTAGCCGGAGGCAGAAATCGAATATGATGGGTCGTGCATCAGCATATGCTGGGCCAGCAGAAATGTTAGGAGTGGTCACGGGATCATTCTCTTTGGGCAAAGCGACAATAGAGGGCTGTTCACCGATGGTAAACAAAGCCTCCGTCACAAGGAGGTGGGAAGCCAGCCACTTTGGATGAGAAGAAGCTCCGCGAGCGGAATTCGACAGAAGCAGAGCTAAAAGAGTGTCCATCAGGTTTTGTCCAAGGGCTTGCGGGAGCGTTGGGGATTCCGAGAGAACTATTGCAAGTAAGCGGCATCTAGCAGCCAGTGGCTGTTCATGAACGTCATAAGCCGCAGGTGAGAATGACTGTATGTCGTTGATTAACGTGCGAATCGATTGCTCCTGGAGCTCATCAGTTGGATGCATGAATGCCCGGTGAACCTCGAATATCAGCGAAGGGTGTTCATCAACCAGTTGCAAAGCCTTTCGATGCAGCTCTTTCTTCAAACTCTCCCTTCCTTCATCGAGCTCCTTCCGCAATTCTTCGAGACCCTTCCCTTGCCCTTCGATAGTCGATTGGGGAGGCGGAGTAGATTCTGCTAGAGGAGCGGGCGGGGCAGCATCCTCAACATCCATCTCCTCATCAGAGGGATCCTCGTCACCTCCATCCACGAGGGCATCACCTGTCTCATCTTGCTCTGTGGCCGATCCGTTTGGCTGTGGGTCAGGAGGAAATGGGTAAGGCTGGCTCAAAAGTAGTTCGGTCGCGGCATTGACATTATTATGAGTGCGGGCAAGAGCGCGTTCGGCGGCAGAGCGAGGGAATCCCATATCAGTGAGCTGGCGGATGCGATTTTCATCTGGCCCAGCAGCTCGAATATGAAAGCCGCTGCCAACAGGAGGGCCAGTTCCACTATTGGGACCTTCTTGGGAAGGATCTCCCTTGAGCTCTTCATTTTCACCTGCCGTCACCTCGAGCATGATCTGAACAACCGACCTGACCAATGTCAAAGGGGATGAACGAAGCCAAGAAGCCTCCCAGATACTACGCAGCAGGGGTATGCTCTCAAGGCGAAGCCCGACAAGGAAATGGTGAGGCTCAAAATAACCGGACTCCGTATCTTTCTTTTCCCGGGTTGTGACTAGCGATGTTTGGCCGGACTCGATGAGCGGCTTTGAAGAAAGTAATGGGTGCAAAAGATTCAATGCAACCTTCAGCCCTCCCTGCGCATGAGCAAGTTCCTGTTGCATAGTCTCCGTTCGGTCTTCAGGTTTCAATGCCGTTGCGCCATCGAGCAAGTCAGTGAAATATTTGCAGATTTTGAAGATGGCTTCCAAGCCTTTTGCACGCTGAAAAGCGAGGAGCAACACGGTATGAAGAGTTGGATTCATCGTCCGCTCTGTAGTGCATCAGTTCGAGTACAGAAGGACAAGCAATGAGTACATACCGTCCACAACTAGGATCGTCACAAGTCCCAACATGACGCTGTGATAGTCCAGGCAACAGACTCGATCACCTACAAAGGTCACAGTGAGTTAATAATCAACCTATGAGGGCACATTTAATACCTTCGACCTCGTACTTAAGATGCCCCACCATGATCTCTGCAATAGTGGTTGACGCAGATAGGATCTGCTTCTTCTGAGTTGCATCAGGATTTCGCCTCGCATAGAACAACTTTACGATGGCTTAGGGAATATATCCAGTCATTTACCCTAAAAGCTAGGTAGAGCTGTAAAACGAACCTTGGAAAAAAGGAGCCAAAGCGCTTGGAAGACCATGCGTTAAATGCTTGAGAGCCTTGGCATTCTTCTCTCGTGGTGTGTCTGTCTTCGGTGATGTAGGCGACGATGACTGTACGGGCATCGACGCTGATCCCGGCTGAACACCGTTGGTAATAACGCCAACATTAGGCTCGGGGAGAGGTATCGAAACAAGGCTAGGTGATCTCCCCAGGGGAGATCCCTGACTGCTCGGACCCACCTCCATCCCCTTGGCCACCATGTCGGCTTTGAACAAGATGTTCTCCCACACCGATGCACGGTGGAGAGCGCCTAGCTCTTTGACGACTTTCGGCGGGTCGCTCATGAGAGTCTGAAGAAGTCCGATTGCAGATCGTCCGTGTGCATAGCCAGCAGTGGAGAAAACATCAGCCAGGACAGTGATGCGGATGTGAAGGGTCACCAGGCTTCGGAATTGTTGATTTGCTGCACTTTCCTGTTCCTCTTTAAAACATCTTTGAGCAAACTGTCGCCATCACATCTCGGGGAAAGTATTACCTGAAAGATTAACGAACGGCGACAACTTGGAATGGGACTGAGGAGTCGCCCAGAAATTTTGGGAATCGGAGAGCGAATTCTCCACCAGTTTTGAAAGATGGTGAAGTGCTTCATTGGGTCCAACGTCCGCCATCGTCCGGATAACTTGTACTAGCGAGTCTGAAGCAACACTATTTGCATAATCATATGGAAGGCATGGCAAGGCAGTGAGCCTGCCAATACGCTCGAGACCGTCAACATTCCTGATGAAATCTCTGCAATGTTGCGTATGTTGGAAGAGACCCTCGAGAAACTGCCGAGTACAAAGTACCATAAATGTTAGTCTCGGGAAGAGGTGTGTACAACTCACTCGGCACAAGACGTCAACATACAAAACCACATTATTGTCGTGACTCCTCAGCGACTCGTCGTCAGACGTGTCATCTTGAGCGTCAGAACGAACGTCACTTTCCACAATATCCATCGGGATGTCATCGCTCTTGTCCTTGTCGCCCTTGTCCGTAGTTTGTGAGGCGAGTATGAGACCGTACCACTCTTTCTTGTCCTCAGGAATCACGAAATTATTTCCAAGATCCTCGAGTTTACTGAGAGCAGACTTGACGGCATCAAAAATAGGAGTTTTGAGCGTTGGATGATGGCGAATCAACTCGTCAATGGCGGTGCCCATTAGCACGGCGTTTTCCTTTTCACGAAGGACCTTAATATGACTCTCGGAAGTAAAGATCGAGATGATGCCAGGTATAACGCTTGGGCGAGTTGCAAGCTGATCCTGACCGACCTGATTGAGGCAGAGCGCCCCGATTGCATTGGGAATGGCTTGGATGAGCTGAAGGAAGGCTCAAGTTAGTGCGAATGGCAGAGAAATAGTACTTACTTCAATGACAGGTTCCAAACCTACTTCAATCACCTTATAGAACACCTGAGGCAAACCTGCTTCTTGAATCGTCGCAAGCGATGTCGGCTCATTATGAATGAATGTTGCCATTATGTTCATGGCTTTCATCGTCGTCAATCAATCAATCAATCATACCTGGATAACATACAAGGTACTCACCGAGAGGCAGAAGATTGGGACCAAACAGGCCACGATACTCCATGATCTTCTTGATTGATTGTGGCAGGGTGGAATCGATTAGGCCACGCAGCCCTTCAGATGTACCTGTCGACTGCATCATGCGATGTATGGAGCGCAATGTGTGTTTAAGCACGGCAGCCCTTGGAACCGGAAGTTGTCCTGCAGCTTTTATCGCACTTTGTCCTACTTGTAACACACAGCAGTCACTCACCGTACGAACCAAACAAGTCCCTAGAACGCTCGTTGCCATACATCGTGATATCAAAGTCGACCTCGTGCTGAGCAAATTTTGATATATCAATTATTGACTGGAGGGTGATGCCATCCTACGCATACCTGAATCCTGGCTACCAAAACTTCGACCCCACGGGAGTTTGAAAACACCTGGAACGCGTTTGAAAAAGCGTAGAGGATATTATCCACCAACTGCATAGCCTTCGAGACCATCGGGAGCCTCTGAGCCAGCCTATTCTCCATGATCTGAACCAGCAAGGAAACCAGGCCTGCGCTGACAAGCATATTTCCCCCGCTGATATGCTGCGCAAGGTAGGTTACAAATGAAAGAAGAGATTCGACGAAAGTAGCTGGGATTCTGCTCTCCGGACTGTTGACCTCCAAGATAGTCTTTCGCAGAAGCGCCATGATAATTCCATGGTTAACAGCAGCATTGACAGCGCCCAACACCTCGGTCACTTTTCCTCGGTACCTAGCGATCGAGTCCAGTGCTGAGATAGCTGCTGTCTGCACAGGTATCGAAACCCCACGATCCAATTGGAGCAGTTCAGCGATGTGAGTAGTGAGATCCGGCTCATACAGGAAAAGTGTTGATGATGCTTGAGTCTCGCTGTGCGTATGGCCATAAATGGCGATACAAATTAGTCGTATGACAACAAGCTCCTCTCTCATGATCTCGTTGCCGCTTGCAAGTGCCTTGGCGGATCGGACGCGACAAAGGAGTTCAAACTTGTCATCGTTATTCAGCGGATGCATCTCCAATACATCCGCCATGATCTCCATGACCGCCTTGTTCTTCAGGGTCTCTTCGTCGATATGAATGGTAGACGCATATGAGTGCGAAGTCGAGGGTGGAACGGAAAGTTTGCGAGGGCTTGACGCTATGGCTTCACTGTGATCGGTTTCTTTCCCATGTCCCTTTTCCTTCTGGTCAGTACGGTAACAAACGAAACTTACGTCACGAGCATCGGTAGGCAGAGCATCGACCTGCGATAGACCATTTGGACTGACAAGATCGAGCAAGCTTATGCCGTGTTCGTGAATATGAGGCCACCGCTTGGAGAGGGAAAGTAAACGGGGTGTGGATATGCTAAGGGCTGTTGATACCGCGGGCTGAGCGGAGTATTGCTGCGCAGGGCGAAGGAGAAGGCTTAGTGCTAGTGTAAGCACGTCAAGATCTGATGTGAATAGTAGCGAGTTAAGCCTCTGAGATCGAGCGCATGATAGCAATGATTAGACGTGGGTCGATGATTGAATAGAAAGGACGCACATCATAGGAGTTGAAGGTTTTGCGATTGGTGGAGTTCTCCAACAAAAGCCTCTCAAACCTAAGAATATGGCTTATGGTTTTCTTTGTTGCGGGAGTAAATACGTTTATCTGCAACTTGTCCACATCGTAATCCCGGATGGCTTCCTCCAGGATGACATCGAACTTATCGAGGACCTTGGTCCATGCATTGAGATCGGATCGCGGCCATTTCCAGGTGTCAATATCAGCCAAAACGTCTGCGAGATCATCGTTTGGAGTGTTTACGAGCTTTGCGACAAGCTCTGCTACTTGAGGGTGCTGAAAACGCCACGACCCTGGTCAGATACCAATTGTTTCGCGTGAGAATGAGATCCAGACTACTGACCGGAGAAACCGCCCTCTTTGATTTCTGGGAAATCTTCATTAGTCCGCAGCGAATGCGGGAAGATGAAATCGAGGCTTCAGTTCTGAATTAAAAGGCTCAACTGTAGAAGATGATAGGAAACTAAATGGAGGGAAGTTGACGACGTAACATCTCCAACAATATATCAGGAAGGTGCTTCCCACGAACGCGTGTTCAGCCACATCTGCCTTGAAACTTCAAGTCGAGGTCAATTTGTTGCGAGTTCAACGACGCGTTCTTAAGCAGAATATTTGCAAACAATATACACTTGAACACTGTCTAACGCGTTCATGCCCAAGCGCAAGAGCACCAGCGACGACGAAGACGAAGACTACGAGCACTTTGAAGATGATCAACCAGAAACCAAATCCAAGGCAAGCCAAGTATCGTGCTTGAAATATCATGCTCATGAACGATTCCAACAAAGAAAAAGCAGGCTTCAAAAGCGATCTCGCAACCATTTACTATTAAGAAGCCAAAATTTGGTTCTTCTGACAACCAAGTGCGCGTTTTTTTACACCGCTGTGCTTAAACCCCTGATTCCGCCACTGGTCATCATCATCAGTCTCCAACCAGCTCGAAGAAAAAGTCAACCCATGACGACGACGTGGAGGTCTTCACCAGTTCCGAAGGTGAAAAATATGTTCAGCTGGGCCAAAAGAAACGTGTAACTGTTCGTGAGTTTAAAGGTGAAACTCATCCACATGCGTCTACATACAACGATGTATCATCATGTTGCTGACGAAAAGCAGGCAAAATTCTTGTCGACATTCGTGAATTTTATGGCAAGGACCAGGATGACGAAAAGCCAGGAAAGAAAGGCATTTCCTTGAATCTTGATCAGGTTAGTTCACCAATTATATGTTTAAGGTGTCCCAAGTAACGTCGCTCAGTGGGCTTGTCTGAAAAAGAGTATCGACACCATTGACTCTTTTGTTAACAGCAAGAAATGACATTACATCTACACTCCATCTTTACCAAAATTTCACGACAGTAACGATCTTCTAATCGCATGTGTAACGTAGAATGTAACTAGTAGAGACCAGCCGCCGCATCGTGCGCTCCCGACAATCCTCTTGAATAGAATCCACGCAACCACGCGCTCACCTTGACCAGCGAAGCTTGGCAATCCATCATGAGCTCAATGAATGTGATTTTGTAATACCCAGTGGCGAACGCCCTACAGGTGGTTGCAATCAAATGTGTGGTCAAAGTAGAGGATTCAACGCACCATGTACTGCCCAAAAAGGATCCTGATGCGAGTGCACCCTTGCGGAAGCGGTCTTTCTCATCTTGCCACACTGCCCTCATGCAGTACTTTGACGTAACGAGGAATATCCTGACCTATTTTTCCCCGCGTTGAAATTAAGCCATGAAGTGAAAAAAATACTGACGCTCGAATGAGTCGTTGCCAGTGAATGATCCAAGTGCCTGTGGGAGTGGTGATCGGGAGCAATTTTCAAGCATGTCATGGAACCTACCTCGCCAGATCATTGAGCTTCATGACCATCAGCACGCGCCTAGGTAGTCGACGCAGGACATCAAGTACGGATACCAATATGTCCCCTTGGGCAACAGTATTGCGAATGAGTTCCATTTCCTCCTCAGTCTGGGAAGCCATATCGAGCATGCCTGTGGCTCGTCGGATGTCGCTCTTGGGTCCGTCATCTGCTTCAATTATACCGTCGGGTGCCAGCCGGCCTGATGAAAAAAGTCAATGGAGGAACATTCACCAGTACTAGTGCAGGGGCTTGCCAGTGATTGCTGCTTCGAAAACAGGATACTGTTGAAGAACACATCAAATGAAATGCTTAGCTCCACCAAAAAAAACTAAACCCTTACCAAATCAGGTGTGATGTTCCCAACCAATTCGGCGTACTTCCGACGGTCCGCATCGACATTCGGCGACGAGCGAGCGATGAGCGACAGCCACAGCTTGCTGTAGTTCACGCGAAGTTCCCGTTCGAGATCAAAGTACAATCCATGGTCCAAAAGTGCGATCTCGAAGTTATAGGGCGACTTGGATGATTTAGAAGCAGGCCGTATCAACAAGTTGCCTGCACTACATCAGTCAAGCTAAACACATAATAAGGAAACTCATTTACCAGGGTGAGGATCCTGTAGGAAAACCCAAGTCAGACCTGGCTCAACTTTTTGTAAAACACCTCACCGCATGGAACCACCCGTTCATAAACACCATTCGGTTGAAGATTCTCGTAAGCTCTAGTGCGACTTTATTCCTGTCAATGTTGTGCTTGGAGAGGTATGCAAGGTCGTCTACGCGGCCTCCTTGAATATATTCCATAATGAGAACTCGTTTGTTCGCAGATATGACCTCGGGTATGTATAATGATGTCTTGATATTCTCAAAATCAGCGACCGCATGAGCCGTATTGCGGGCTTCGTGCACAAAATCCATTTCTCTCGGGAGGTTCTCCCGCATTTCCTCACCTAACCAGGTAAATTCGAATTCTGGGAACCAGTACTTGATCCAACCTACAGCAAACTGTAAATGGCACTAGGCTCTAGGGACCGAACACGCATACCCAAAGTAGACTGGACCATGTTGATGTCGATGTTGAAGAATTCAACCAGGTGAGGATGTTGAACCTTCAACCAAGGTAAATGCCTCAAACCAACAAAACTTTTCAGTACGCACCTTCACTGCAACCTTCTTGCCCGATGCCTTATGATATCCCACATGAACCTGAGCCAAACTTGCAACACCAATAGGAACTGGGTCGAAATCGTCGAAAAGCTCGCTTATAGGTTGTCCCATATCTGATAGGAACAGTGCTTCAATACCCTCGTATGGAGTGGCGTCGCACTTGTCTTGAAGTGGGGCCATGGTACTAGTCCATTCCCTTGGTAGTACAATTCTTTCCTCAAATGATTAGAGTCTAGAAATACCGGCGTAAGGACGAACTTACAGCGACGCGATATGTTGTCCCAATTTGATGTAGATGCCTGGTTGAAATTTATCATTTCAGCTATGACTCGGAGGTCAGTTGCGTAACCAGCGTATTGGAACAAACCTCCATTAGCCAACAGAGCATTCAGCACCTTCGTAGCGCTCCGAACATGACATTGGGAGACCGCTTCAAGCCTGTCTTCTTCAGAAGAATAGGTGCGCGCAAAAGTACGCTTGTAGTCAATTGCTCCGGATATTGCAGCCCCTGCACGTTACTACTGAGCATTGTAAAATATCAATTTGTCGCCGCAAAACCTTACGCGCAAGTTGTGAACACCGTAAAGTCGCCAATACAGCATGGCGAAAGGGCTGGTGATTCTCATATGCATAGTACCCTACACCAGTGAGCGCTAGAAGCGTTGCCGGATACCGAAGCCACGACTTTCCCCGAGGACGCTTTGGTAGAGTTTGAGGCGTGTCAGATGAGGCCAGGCGCTTATGTATGTCAATATTATTACGACGAACGAACGACTTTTGAGAGCGAGGGAAGGAACGTGAGCTATGCCAGCTAGATGGACCACGAAATTTCAGAATGATGTGCATGTTGATGGTCTAGCGGCAGCATGATCGGGCTCGGGCAGCAAGGGCTACATAAAACTTTTCGCGATTACGTTCGGTTCGGGCTACTCTAGCTATTAGTTACGTAAGTGCACTACTTTGAAGTAAATACGACAGCAGAGAATGGACAAAATCTTGACGTGCTATATGTTTGTGCGTCCAAATTAATCTTCAAACAGAGGTTGAAACGCCTAAAGTAGCCAATGGGTTAGCACTCAGCCCTCCATAGGATGTTTAAACCTACCTTCCTGCCTCCAACGTTGTCCTGCGTTGGCCCAAGCTCAGTGCCAATGTCTTCAACAAGTTCGAAGCTTTCAGGGTCATCCACAGAAAGCATAGCCGAATCTCCACCTTCCATATTCTGAGACGCTGCAAACTCAAAGTCAACTTCTTCACCCTCTCCTTCGAGCATTGCCTCTAGTTCATATTGGTTCATGTCCTCAATACCCAAACCAGATGCGCGAATTACCTCCTTGTCTGCCTGAGAGAGTTGTGAAAGGGGATAAAATAATGGAGTTCGATCCCGTGCTTTAGCTCGGCCCACTTCAGGGCTCCCGCTTGGTCCATCTGACAGTAACTGAGAGGACTGAGGATAGAAAAGAGGCTCGGGTTGCACCACAACTCCATGAGATGGATCTGGAGGGAGATTCCAAGACGGCGAGGGAAGTGGTGGCATCTCATTTTGTGGAGAGCCTGGTGTGTGCTGAGGAACATAAGATGGTGGTGGCATTGATCGCTTATCGCTTTGGGCTTTTGAGGTAGAAGTTGCGTCAGGTGTACGGGCATCCATACGCTGCACGGCTTTCATTGGTTTCTTGATCCTCGGTGTTTCGCTGCGTTGTCTCGAACTGCCTTCGCCATCATCGTTCGGAGAAAGACGCTTGCGTGTGTTGAGTTGAGCAGAGTTTGAGGGTGCGGGTGCAACTGAACCACCAAGTTGCGAGGTGGATATGACAAAAAGACATTCAGACTCGTCGCTTTCGACGTCGATGAAGAGAGGGGCCGCAGGATCCGTGAAGCGCAGATCTAGGCAGACACCCATGGATTCTGCAAAAGTAATTGTGGCCTATCAGATAAAAGAAGTCAGTGATGGTAGGAAGTAGACATTGACTGTGATGACACACATTGAACTCCCGCAAGTGGAAAGAGATGATCGTTGGGGTTGCATAGACATCATAGACATCGAACTCATCCGCGCTGATTGTCAGCTCTGTTGACAATTGAGCTTTACCTGATTTTTGGATAGATATGAGCAAACCGCCGTCTGGATGAGACATTCCCACCTCTAGTGTCGATAGAAGACTCAAGGCTCTTAACTTCAACCTCTGCATCTCCAAAGGTCCATACAAGTCGAGGATCACTTTTCGATCCACGAGCATTCGGAAAATGCTCCGTTATGTCTTTTATTGCACGTGGACCTATTGTAAGACGAGATTCGATCAGAGGGTCTGAGGATCCCGGTGAAAGCGTTGATGTAGGGATCAAGAGGGGCAGTCGGTGAGTCTTTACGATACCTGCCGAGACTTTTACATGTCTGTGCACGTGGAATGTGTTTCGTGCTTACCGTGTTTACAATGCAGTCGAATGATCAACCTGCTCTCTAATGTGTCCTGGTCATCGTCTGGCTCATTCTGGTCGTACAGATCCGTTGCTTCGACAATTGTGAATTCGCAGCGTTCCATTGTCTTTTCGATAGTTCTATGTTTAATAATGGAAAGAAATGTCTATAATTTCAAACAGTCTGTCACCGAACACAATCAGGCAGCAAAACAGACGTACCTTGGCGAGCAACTGTCCTTTCACGTCCTGGACACCGTCTTGTGCCACGCCATCTCTGAATTTATATCTGGAAAAGAACCTGCGCCCGTACTTGAAGCAACAGTATGCAGAGAGTGATGAATTAGTCCCGCTCAAAGAGAGGTGTTCTGGGTTTGCAGATATCACAACATCGTCGCCATATCGTGACAGACATGTCAGTGCCCTAATAAACGCTGGAACCGAGTGAGCTCTGTAAAATGCAGTATCAAGGTTGGAGCAAACGTTTGAGAGCGGCAACACTCAGTGTCGCTTGCATGACTCGGAATCACGGCTGAGTCAAGAAGTCCCGAGTACACTCAATTCGACGCGGCGCGTGCCATGTTAACGACTCGGAGTCAGTCAGCGTCGTTCACACCCACGCTCGCCCACCATCTTTTTTTTTAAGTTCGCGAACTGCTCGGCACTTGGTTGGTGCCTCCTGGCTCAACCATGCCGCCCCCAGTGAAATTAGCTATAATCGGTGGAGGGCCATCTGCATTTTATGTAGCCTCGCGCTTACTCTCTCTCCTTCCACTGAAGGATCCAATGTCTCCACCACTAAGGGTGCACATGTACGATCGACTGTGGGCGCCTCACGGTCTCGTCCGCTACGGTGTTGCACCAGATCATCCAGAGGTCAAGGTGAGCTTTGAATTTCTTCATGTTTCACTAATCACTGAGGAGACTTAGAATTGCACGCACAAATTCGATGCGACTGCAACCGACCCTCGTTTCCGTTTCTTCGGAAACGTGAATGTCGGAAGCACGCCCCTCCATTCTATTCCTCACGTGCTCCATCTACCCCTGACCTCCATAGTTGATGACTACACCCACTTACTGTTCGCGACGGGATGTACTGTTCCTACCCTGCACCCAGCAATCCCTCCGTCTGATTACTGCATACCTGCTTTGTCCCTGGTCCATTGGTATACACAACACCCATCCCAGCCGCCACCGCCTGCGCTTGACAAGATATCACATCTCACATTAATTGGACAGGGAAATGTATCGCTGGACATTGCACGAATTCTTCTGACTTCCCCCTCTGTACTTCGTCAATATGATGTACCAGAGCGTGTTCTCAAAGTTCTCTCCCGCTCTACCGTCAAGCATGTCTCCATAGTTGGAAGGCGGGGACCTCTGGAGGCTGCATTCACTACTAAAGAGCTTCGGGAGATGATCAATCTCCCAGAGGCATCAATGATTCCCATCGACCCCGCTTTGCTTACGCCCCCATCAGGCGTCACATTGACACGCCAGCAGCGGCGCACACTCGAGCTACTTCAGAAGGGATCCAAAAATCTTCCAGGATCGACGCCCAAATCCTGGTCGCTCCATTTTTACCGCTCTCCCGTTAATCTTACTCCTCCATCAAGTGCTTCAGCATCAGAAATGGCAAATCTTACCCTCGCTCACACCCGTCTTGATTTTGCCACTTCTCGTGCGGTGCCCACTGGCGAGACATCGACTCTTCCCACTTCTCTCGTCGTCACCTCTCTCGGATTTCAAGCAGATCCAGAGACAACTTTGTTTGATCCTGCTCTGCGTCACCTTCGCTCATTTGCAGGGCGTATTATTTCTTCCGAGGGTTCAACTTTGCAAAATATATACGCTTCTGGATGGGCAGCCAACGGTGCTAAGGGTGTACTTGCGTCAACTATGATTGATGCATATGCGGTCGCAAGCACCATTCTTTCTGACATAGTGCCGCCATCAGAAGTATTAACAGTTACCGCACCACCCCTGCCAGAAATAGGGATTCCAACAGATTATCTTGACGCATTACCATCAGAAATTGTCCAGGGAATTAAAGACGGCATGGTCTTCCAATATGATGATTGGAAAGTCATTGACGCTGAGGAAATTCGCAGGGGCGAAGCCCTGGGAAAGGAGCGGGAGAGAATGGGTTGGGATGAGGCCTCGACGTTTATCGCCTCTCGCACGCGGCCGCGATCGGATAACCGTGTCGGCAGTGCTAGGTGAGGGCTTAACATTACAAATTTATATTGGCATATTTCGCTTGTTTTTACATAGATCACTGTTTTACGTAGATCGCTGTTCTCCACTCCCATATCATCTTGGTGCCCCAGTTACTTTGATTTTAGTCCGAGGATCACGCCTCTGAAACCTGATATCATCAACACCGTGGTTTTCAGGGCTGGGTAATGGACGACGTCGTGGTAATCCTGAGGCAGCAATATTCGGAACTTCTTGGCGACCTGAAGACTGTGGAGGTACACGCCGATAGGGAGTCTGCAATTTCAAAAACAAAAAAATACCAAGCCAAAAGGATATCTACGGGAGACTCACCTCTGATTCTTGCTTTTGCTTGGAGTAGAATGCGAATAGGTCCGCAATTTGCTGTTCAATCGCTTGCTTCTCTTTGTGCAACTTCCCAACATCTTGTGTCATCACTGCGACTTCACGACCCAATTCAGCCTTGAAATGTTCAACGTGAGCTGCTTGTCAGAACACCGTCAATGAAGGGCCGCGAAGACATAGATCAAACGCGCCTTGCACATTAATTGCCGTGGCCTCTTTCATCGCTTCCACGAATCGCAGTCGTTCCCCTCGAATCTCCTCCGTCAGTTCTAGCATGTGTTAGACAAGTTCTTCTGGCTAGAGGAAACCACTTACCGCTCGACAACGCTCGCAACATGTGCTCTTGGTCTACTCTTTGGCGATTGATAATTTCCATTACTGAGTCCGTCACTAAGATATATCGTCATTTAAACACTGACGCCACAAAGAAGACCCGACAGACAAACCAAGTGAATTGCGTTGCGCGTCTCCGTGAGTGAGATGTTCTTGGACGACCCGGATCAACTCATGGACTGTTGATCGTAATGTATCTTCATTGTGCGCTTGACTCCGCGCCGCCTCTAGCAGTCTTTGCACCTGCCCACTCAGGTTGGTGCTTGACAGCTCTTCGGATGTGCTGATACCTAGTTGTTTACAAATTTGTTCCACGCCAGTTGCGACAGCCTGTATCTGTGTAGTGCCTTTGTTGACAAACGCGTCCAACCACTGATGAAAAGTAGTCAGTAAGAGGACACACATAAAGCTCTTGATCTAACCGAGTTTAATTCGTTCAGGTAGCGGACACTGTCGGCCTGCTGTTCGAGTTGCACTTTTGTTTGTTCTTCATCCGCATTCAGGTAATCCAGGACGGCTTTCAGCTTGTGAAAGTTCAGCCAACGAAACCGCGTGATTGAGAAAAATCAAACCTTGTCATCTAACAGTCTATGTGCTAGCTTCTCAGAAGCTTCTGCATTTTCGGGGGAACTTCCTACAGTGGGGCTCGTTGGGGTATTACCAGTCTTGTAAAGTGAGGCGAGCTCATCCAGCTTTGCGTATATGTCCGAGAGATCCACGTTCAGGCTGGGTGTTGAACCTTCCGTTGGTGGAGTCGCTGTAGATGAATGTCCCAGATTGTTCATGGTGATGCTCGCGCGTGACGTCGATATTTCTCGCTCTTGATTGTCATGAATCGCATCGAGTTTTTCAAGAACACGAGGAAGACTCGACTTCAACTGCGTCTGCATGACGTCCAGGATCTTCATTATAGAGTTTCCCTGCAGCTGGACAGTGCTGGAGGAGCCCTGCTGCTGAATCTCTCCTACCCTGGCAGCCAATGCTTGTATTGTGGAACTAATAGCCTCCTTGGCCTCGGTAGAAGACTGGCGCGTGGTGTCGGCCAACAAGGGTGCCAGCTCACTGGGAAGGTGCTGGATATCGTGCTGTAACGCAGCTATTTGTTCGCTAATACCTGTCGTCTGATCTAAAGTCATTGCTGCACCCTCTTTGATCAGGTCCGTAATAGGACCCAGCTGCAGACCCTTGTCTGTAGATGGAGAGGGAGATCGACCCGGTAAACCGTCCCTGATAACTCCCGGAGTCTCGAGAAGAGTCGGAGCAGGGGTTAGATATGTTCCACTACGAGCGAAGGCGCTCCTCGACCGCGAAGAGTATGTTTCGATTGATGATGGCGATCTCGGTTGTGGGCTGGGTCCACCACTGCTCAACGGTGAGTCGCTTGAAAAGCCTTCGTCTTTGATCTTATAAATTTCCGCAAACGCCCGGTGAGCACGCGCAGGGCGGATTGTCTGAGCACCTTGTAAGTGTGGCATGCTAGAGTCACTACTCGCTGATCCTGGCGAACTCGTCTGATCAATCTGCGCCAAGCGTTGTGTGACAACGGAAAGGTTTCCAAGTTTGGCAATGGAGGGACTCTTAGGACTAGGACTCCATGGTGATACTTGTGACGGAGGTCGTGGAGGCAAGATAGACATGGGGGAACAATTCTGTGGCGAGTCGTGTAGACTGAAACGAGCCGGAGACTGAGTAGACAGGGGTGATTTGCTGCTCGGCGACGGAGGAAGAGACTGCTCCGTCGTCAACGAAGTCTCGGACTCAACACCACTAGACGAAGCGTATTCGGAGGAAGTATACTCTGATACTGACGGAGGCTGCAAGTAGTATTGATCTTTATGTGGCAAATTTGTCTGTATCGTCAACGCCCGTACGCGTGTTGTTGTTGTTCCCTGCGACTGTCTTTGGAGTAATGTATCCCTGTGAAAGTTGTCAAGCCAACTGTACCGCTAATTCTGTATCATCACTATACCATATGGCGCTGACCCATCGTGCCCGTTCTTGACTTGATGATGCCACAAATTTTTCTCTTCGACGACCCTCGAACAGAAGCTCGAACACCTTCGGCTCGGACTGGTCTATTGGGGTCGGAAGAAGAGCCTTCTGGTCAAGATCCAGTCGGTTCAGAGAAATAGAACGGACGTCAGTGCAGCCGTCTAGTGAAAGGACATGAGTCGAAGGATTGTTGTGATTAGTATACCATGTTATAAGTATATGCAGGGTATGCAGGGTAACATTGCAGGGCGTCCAGACGGGCAGGATAGGCGAAGTAGTGGAGGATGATGGCATGGAAAGATATAACAGCGCACCAGAATGAAGTGCAGAGGCTCTACCAGCTGACAGGACTACGGCACCTGTATCATGGAGGAGGGGGGTGCTCTCGGTGTACATTGAAGGAATTTGCGCCATGCTCGGTGCGTCGACCACAACTGTAGGGACGTCTTCTTCTTGGTCATCTCCGTCCTTTCCTTTCCTTCCCTTCTGGAAAACGGACAAGAAATTGCGCAACGAGGCACTCAGAGACCTTCTTTTTCCCTTTCCAACAGAGCTAGCCGATGATGCGCCATGAAAACGGGCTGCGCTTGGTGGCCTACGGGCAGTTGATGGTTCCTCCCGCGAAATGGACTCGTATCTGTCGATGAGCTGCTTGGCTGACTGACGTCTTTGAACGGTCAGGTGGTCATGAGAACGAGAGAAAAAATGTGGTTCTGCATCGGCGTGGTCACGGTATGAAGATGCGTCCATTCTCCTTGGACCAGCGACAGTCGTCCCGAAATTGCGCCTCATCGGTGCCAGCTTTGTAGATTCTTCCATAGTTGTGCTAGTCCATGCAACCGCTGATGTGTGCATTGAGAATTCGAGAGGGCGCTGACGCAACACTAGACATGGCAAACCGTGACGCGGAACAAGTGATGGCCAAAATTGGGGTCAGGCCGTTTCATAATGACATGAACACACTCAGCAAGGGACTCGGAAGGTGGTACTGTCGCAGTCTGATACACAATCAATTGACGTCCTCTGTGGATAGCAATGGCATCAACAGAGTCAGATCTACCCACCACTGCGCCTCAAGTTGCCCCGGGCCACCCAGTCACAGCAAGAGTCCAAGTCACTAGTAGTACTGTTCCTGGGCGAGAATTCAACAACAAAATTAATTATGTAAAAACGGCTTGGCCAGCCGATTTTAGTTTCGGCTACAGCCGGGTTCGAAGCCAGCGCCGCGGCAACCAGAATATCAGGGATTTGGCCAGTCTGGGACAACGTCTGGGCCAAAGTATGGGCCGAGGTATGGGACATGCTGGCAGTCAACGGCACATCGAGCGGAGCTTAAACCTCGCTCGCTGTCTCGAACAGCCATGCCAATCAATTAATCCCGCCAACGCGCCCGCCGCCTCTTAACATTCCGCCAATATGATTGGTATGCTGCATGATTAAGCTCTGCCTTAATTCTTAAGCCCACCCACCTCCCTGCCCGCCCACCTCCTTACCCGCTGTCAGGGGCAGCCATGATGATGTCATCCTTGAGGAGGCTGGCATATCGAAGGAACCGGCTGAGATCGATGTAGGACATAGCAGCGAGTTCACGGTGTTGCCGCATAGCAAGAAAAAGGCTCTTTACGCCCATCGAGCTATGTCGAAGTAAATTTTAAAAGCTTTGGCGCTGTTGCAGACAACGAGCAAGCGTGAGAAACAGTGACGGACAGTAGAAAACTTTACACTCCGCTTGGTGGTGCCGATGTGCCTGCCGTGTCCCAGACTCTGTCCCAGACTTTGGCCCAGACTTCGTCCCAAACCGGCCAATGGATTTCAGAGATGCCCTCGCGGCAACAGACTTGGACTTTCCATTATAAAACCGGTTAATGCAGAACAATATATATTGAAGTTATTCATTATGATATCTAGTGGATACCTCGACAAGCACCAGAAATGGACTCTGCTGGAATGGCTGGATGGATGGAGTGATCTTCCAAAACACAATATTCATTGTAGTGGAATTCGCTACCTACGACGGCTTCACCTTCGAAATTATCAGTCCCGATAGGTAATAGTTTACAGAACATCCCCCAAAAAGGCATACAACAAATCCAAATAGCTTATCACCCAGAATTCGCCTCCACCTCCGTCGCCACCGAACTCCTCCATCCAACCCCAACTATCAAGGACCTAATCAAGGCTTCACGTGACTCGCCAGTGCATACACTAATCAGCGCAAAACAAGGCGTACTATCGCATCGGTGAGTCATGCGCTTAAACCCAGGACGCAAACTACTCACGCAGACGTCACCGCAGCATTGACGACTGTGAAAACAAAAAGTAGGACAGTTTTTCCTGGTAGATATTGATGAGTCAACGTCAGTAGGTCGAGCAGATATCGACACTGTCAACGCAGCAACGACAGCGAGGACACCAGAGAAACGCATGTTTGTGGGGGTGTAATTTGGGATCAAATCAATCTGAAGGGAAGATAGGAAGATGTCTTGCTTTATATGCTGAATATTGGAAATTTCGATCTGCAATGCCAGCAATCTGCCAGTGCCAGCACCTTCCTTGTGAAGCAACGTCTGATGGAGATTTGGCAGGAAATACCAGATCTCAAGAAGAGTAGTGGTGGCCGAGTTCAACCCAGAATCACGGTCAGAACCCGAACCGTTGAAAATTTGACCTGAATCCTATTCAAGGTTGGGGCGATGAGAGGAACCATCCAGCGGTTCGACGAGGTGCAGAAACTGCCGAGACTGTTCGAACCACTTATATGAGACCGGAAGAAATCTGAAATTTAAAGCATTATATCTTAGCCCAGTACTATAGCTAGTATCAGCTGTACCTTCATTATTGAAACTCGATATGTCTTGTCATCCTAGATCAACATTGGCGTCTATGTTATACTTCGGCTTGCGACATTGTTCATCGTTTAGCTAAGCTTCCTCAGATACTGAAAGTCGCTCGGATGAGCCCATGTAGTATGGAGTCCAGACAAAGTCCAGAAAAGGCATGCATCAGGAAGAAGAACTTGAAATGAAAGAGATTCAAGTAGTTGGAGACTCTCTGGCAGACTCTCTGTGATACCGTCACCACGGCCCAGGTCCTCAACAGGATTTGAGGGGAGGGGGGCTTTTGGTACCTCTTTTCCGAGTGGTGCCAAGGGTTGCCGGTTTGAGGGTGTATGTTGGAAATCAACCCGCCAACTCATGGTAGTGCAGTGACCATATGGCGATTGTTTGAATTCGTGTGAAAAATTGACGGGCTGTTTGCAGTCTCGCTTAAGTACCAAGACCGCAAACGTGACACGTGACGCGTGACGACTCAGCCACTCCTTGGGCGCGATTTTGACCACCGATGACGATCGACGATCAGCACGATTGGCGTCCGCATGGTAACAGGTGCGCTGGAGCCTGGGAGAAGCTCGTGAGCAGTGAGCACTCCATTCATTATCTCTGTATCTATATGCTCACCTCTTCTTTATCGTCCCGTCGCGCTGGAGAAGCTCGTGGGCACTCCCTTTATGGTTACAGGTGTGCTGGAGATGGTAGCTACGGATGCACCGGAGAAGATCGCGGCAAGCATTCCATTCATGGGTATGTGCCTCCGTCTGGCTCTCGAGACTCACTTACTTGAAATCCCTGCACCAGGTCCCGCTTCTATCACCGACTATCAACGACGCGGATGCAAGACAGGCTGAAACGGTCGAGCGCCATCGCTGCCCGCCATGACTTGAATTCTTTGGACACATTCATATTCACTACGCCAGCGGAGTTACCATATTAGGTAGCACCACGCCACCGAAGTTTCAAGGCTAGTGAAGTTCAACTACTCGCTCTATCTAGCCCAGCGCCCGTATTCTAACAGGTAAAACAGTTTAACTTAATCCAGCAATCTGGGGCGTACCCATGGTGAGTTTTCATTATATTTGCTTCCCACTTTTTTTATACTTTTTGACAATACCCTAAGAACAGCATGCGCTCGATCTCCCACTGTCCTTCCTCCGAATGTAGGTACAGAGCTCGTTCTTTTCGATAAAGACTGGTTCTCTTGCTAGACCATGAGGAGTCTGAGTACGAAATAGGTGCCAGACAGCCTTTCAGAGGCCTACAAAATTTAAAACCGATTCAAATGATTTTTCAACATTTCCACATTTTTATGACCCTCCCAAACATGAGTGAGTCAAGACTTTCTGGATATTCACTGCTAAATAGACTTAGATCTCAACGGAATTTGTGTATCGGCTTTCGACGACGCCGCATGCAATCCTGGCCTCAGGTCGAAAACCAAAATTTCCACCGCGCTTCAGGTTGTTCCCATGTCCACCAGCTGCTGCTTACGCCGGCAATCCATCTTGATCCCGCCCTTCCTGTACATGGATGCTCGCACAGTATCCCAGTTCTTCAACTTGAAGTAGGCACTAGGTTACAGGGCATCTCTAAAAGCCGATACTATCTCGCCGCCTCTGCCACCAAAGTACTTCAGATCCCACCCCCAAATGGTCGAACATCCGATCGAAGCTCGCCACCAACCATACAGCACTAGAGCGTGAAAGCAGATGCACAACCCGCTACGCATATACTATCAGGTGCACATTGAGGCGACCTATACGCTGGTGAGTCATGTGGCTGAGTCCACGGATACAAACCACTCACGCATGAAGAGTCAATACAACCTGAGCAGTCTCTATCGTATACGCAAACGACAGCACATGTTGTTTCCTCGGTGGCAGAGATTGATACTGCCAAAGCAGCAACGACAGCGAGAACAAAGGAGAAACGCATTGTTTGTGAGGATGCAATTGGAGTTCGAATAAATCTGAAGGAGACAGTAGGAGGTCGCCTTACTTTATATGCTGAATATTGGTATTCACATGAATTGTCCTTTGAACAGTTGATTTTTGCAATGCCAGCAGATTGCTACCACTGCCTCGTGAAGCATAGTTCATCAGCAACCTTACAAGGAACAACATTTCACCCTGCGAATACGGTCGATGCCAGCAGCAGATTTGGCGTCTCCTCCGGCTTGAATATATGATCCTTTAGCGCAAGTACCAGTCCGAGTTTTCGGAGCTCTGCCTCAGGCGTGTAAGAGCTACCGAATTGCTACTCTCGGGGGCTCCCCCAGATGTCGTGAAAGCTCTGGGTCGCTGATCATTCAGCGCCCCCAATTCGTGCAAGACCTACTTGCCTCGTGGCACACTGAATACCTTCCTGCTGCTCAGCGCAATTCCCCGCCATCTTTAGTTTGGACAGCGTGTCTCATTCCTCATCCCCGCTGCTCCGCTGGCCTCTGTCTCTGATGATTCTCTCTTCCCCTTTCCTCACCTCCTTGCCATGTCAAAGCCTGAAACAACGAGTGTATTTCTTCTGAGGCACAAGTGCGTGTGATGTGGCTTTCGGGCTGATCTGTTGTTGTGCAGTTCCTCGTGTTCCTTATTCCAGCTTGTTGGATACCATGCGGACGCGCGTTTTTGCTGTAAGTATCTGCGCCATGCTGTCTATGATTTGCAATTGACTAGGAACACTGCCCAAGTGGAGGGTTTACGTTCATAGGAATGGAAGAGGTAGGTCCTATTGTCAACGCAACAGGAGAAATAGTTAAGTCTGACGATTTTCGTAAGTATCGTAACATATCAATCACACACACCACTCATGAAACAATGTCAGAATTCAGACAGACAACCTGAAAAAAATTCTGAGTTTGCAAGATAGGAAACAACTGGCAATATGCAAAAAGATCGTTGGACTCATTATCATATATCCTTGCCGGCATGCGAACAGATTTTTTTTGGTGGAGCGAGGGCAAGCATGATCTAACGAGTGGTTGAAGTACTTTGGGTACACAGGCCGGGTGATCAGTGCATCACACAGGACATTTATCCTGCCAGATTTTTAGCTCTAAACGGTAAGCAGTTTGAATTTCGGTGAGATAGCTAGTACAATAATTGAATATCTCCCAGTGTACAAATTAGCAGTTGTCGTAACCCAAAAGCGCAAGGGCTGTCGTGGCCGAAAAGCTGTGTCCACTGTCCAACCACTTTGTCCTTAGGGAGAAATACGAAAAAAAAACTTGGATCACTATGTAACTACTACTCGGCATTCGTCGAGAGCAGTGATGACAACCACCTTTAACTGACCGAAATTACAAGATGAATTTCAAAGCTGGGAACCCTGATCTTTAAAAATAGGCACATACTATGCATACCCACGGACTTCAAGTTGATGGTGCTCTTGCCGACGAGTTGCAAAAATCATTTGCATAGATTCCTCCCCTCGTAGCACACTTTGATAACTAGGACTGTCTCCGAGTCGGGTTCTGAATCAACAACTACTGAGTACTGACGAGGAGGTTTATGGAAGAGTTTGAAATCCGAGCACGAGACACGATAAGCTGACCAGCTGCAGGAAAATGATGGGGCAGGTGATGTGCTGGACATTCCAGATCGCAACATTATTGACTGGAGCGAGCTAGAGAGAGTTGACAAAGGAATCATGCCAACTGGCTTCGTCAGAGATCGATGTATTCAGTCGAGGCTCAGAGACTCGGAGACTAGGGAGTGCACCAGGGTGCGCTACTGAATATTGATGGGTAGCCTCGATGTAGTGGTCAAATCTTTAGTAGAAACACAGTCGAAAAGAACCAAATTTGAAAAACGCTCACAATACTTTTTGCCGACTTCTACCATTCTGCCAGTGCCAATTGCCGATTCCTGTCCAATACCGACTAGCTCTCACTCCAAGTCTGCGTCATTTGCAATCGGTTTGCCCTGTCCAATTGGAGGACTTACTTTCATAATAAGATTGGGAGACTTTCGGCAGGCAGGCCATATTATCAGCGCAACAGGAGAAATAGTTAACTCTGGCCCAACTCTGTCCGGGACCGTGCTGGATTACAATTTACCAGTCACTCAGTGATTTCAATCACATGTCATTCAAGGATCCACTCACGAGTCACGAGACATCCTGAAGCGCTGAAATTTGAATTACTCTAAGTTTGCGACAACTGATTAGTAGTAATGCATGAACTTAAGATCCGAGGATCAGAAATTCTTGCAAGCAAAGTCCATGTGTTCAAGTTGGACGCTCAGGGTGGCAAAATATCAGTGCGTAGCGCCGGACGTTCATTCTCACAGGTTTTCGACGGGTCTAGTCCCAGCTGCCCCTGCTACTAGTTGATCCGTTGGGTTGACGCGTGCATTCAGGCGAAGATGAGAGACCGGTCTCTCTCCGTGTGTTCGGTTGATGTCGTGTAGTTTAGTTTCGTATCAGAAGCGCATACACTATTAGGCCATCTTCTATTTCTCGTCGTGAGTCATGACACTCTCATCTAGGTACCCAGCTGCCATCTAGGACGCACCCCGCCAACAAAGCCCCAGCAGGGGGCATCCCCCTGGTCTGAGGCATTGTGCAAGACACAAGTCCCAGAGCCAACACCGCCGTGCGTACGGCTTTAGAAACTGGCCACGACGACTGATGAGCAGGACACTGGCAGACTCTCTGGCAATGTCCGATGCTAGATGTCCTGTTACGGCACGAAATTGCAAAGCTCACGTTCTGGCCAGTGAACAGAGGGTAGGCTTCGTTTTGTGGGTAGATATATATGGCATATATGCACCTTGCACGTAAATCAATAGATACTTCATCCAAACTCGTGATGCTCACAGGTGCCGGTGAATCATATTTTATCGACGCGCCTTACTGATCCCCGTTTCAATCCCTTCTTGTGAGCAAGTACTCGTTTCCAAAGTGAATTCGAATTGCACGACTACAACAACCGGCGGTAATGGCCGACTGGCGGGGTACATTCTTCACGTTAGGGCATTCGCAAACTTGAAGTGCATCAGGGATTGGTATCCCTTAGATTAGCATGTATCGTTCTTCACATCAATGCATAGGACAAATACGGATATGACCAAGGAGATGATATGGACAGGACAGCGTGAGTGTGAGCCCACGGAAAGCGAGGTCAGACATCGCGTAGAGTTTGATCGCTTTCAGTCATAGCGAACGACTGCTGTGATAGGTGCCTGAACCTATGGGAGAAGTTCCACTGATCGCGTCGGTAGCGCTTGGGAGAGTAGAATCCGAATTAGTGTCACAAACTATGAACTCACTGAGCTTGGCCAAGAGCACGATCCATGCTGTGGTTGTCCTTCTCGTGCACGAGTTTCCTACGCGAATTTGCAAGGTTGATATATTAGTCACAAGCTTCAAATCTCGAGACTGGAAGAACTCGATGGTAACAGATCATACCAAGTCTGACGATCAGTAGATTTAGTACTATGCATTGCATTGCAGCGCGAATATACATTGAAGAGGGTAAGTGGGCCGTAGGGCAGAGGAAGACATCTATTGTAGTATAGATTGAGGGGCAGGTATGGAGCTAGTGTCCTGAGGGTTGTGGCTGAATAGTATCTGGTACTGTGGACGTGACACCAAAGACGGATTGATAATGTATGGCAGGGAGATGAAAAACAAAGTCGTGCAGGTGAAAACGGTCAGGAAACGAAATAAGGTAGGATGACGTGACGTACGTTGCGGAAGCTGTGGTCGTGTGCCCTCGCTGAACACACGGGAGAGAAGGACACCGACACCCTCGAATACACCCAAAAGAATACCACATGCAATTGCAGATCCTAGTGCTGATTTTGGGCCACCTGGCATCCGATGCATTGAAGTCAGAAAGAAAGAAAGGAGCATCAACGAGGGGAAATTCACTTCGCGCAGCCAAACATCCACCAGTCATGAACCCCGAAATAATAGCATTCCAAGCATCTTCTTTTTGCCGCCAACCTTTCACGGCACAATCAAAAGTGGAGAACATGCCTCCCCAAACGCCGAAGTTGCCACCTGTGACTGGGGCACGTGCTTTGATAGTAGATATAGCACCGACCAAACGTTCACCCTGTAAGTGTCCACGTCAGCGACGTTTGTTCTGGTCGGACTAGGAAGAGATTTGGATATGAGAGTAAGGCGAAGAACTAACCCTAGGGGAGTTCCGTGCGCCCTTGATACCGTGCCATATACCGCCGCCGACAGCGCCCATAGCAAATGCGCCTCCAAAGTCATTCAATATGACCCATGGACTTTACAAAATCAGCACCTAGACTGGCCAAATCATTAGATTAGTACGCACCATGGATCTCTAGTATGGTCAGCATGAGACATGGTGAGGGGTCAAAAGGGAGGGGGAAGGGGAACAAATGGAAGTATGTGAGCTAGCTGAGCGTGACAACTCGTCAGGATAAATTTCATTCCCACGACATTCGTCACAGCCACTCGGATGGTCAGCTTAGTCCTTCACTAGGTCGTGCACCATCATGTCCCTGCAGCTGGTTGCTCTCACTATCTGGCGAGAATCGAACTGTGATTCTCGACCGAAAGTAATAGCAACTGGCCAAAGTCTTATTCGAAAACACATCGCCCGTGAAGCATACATAGGAAGGTGAAAGAACAAATCATGGGGCTGAAACTGTTGGAATCAAAGTTCCCATGCTAGTTGAGATCTGGGGGGCTGTGAATCAAATAATTGTGATATCGCACCACAACGTAGACGTAGACGACGGACGCCCTAGTTCAGCAGCAGTAGTTCAGCCGCAGTCCATTTGACGTCGACCAGAAGGATATGGATATCTCGTGAGTATCTTCGTTCTCGACGATCTCACATCTAAAACGCAGATTCTGCTCAGTTCAATCCTCCAGGGTGGATATCAGCACCCCCTGTCACGATCATGGCAGGGCCGCAGGCAGCTCACCAAGTCCATGTTCATGTATCCCATATTCATCACCGATGATCCAGATGCCAGCGTTGTCATATCTTCACTGCCCGGCCAACGCCGCTGGGGTGTCAACCAGCTCGAATCCTTCCTCGGCCCATTGGTGAAGAAAGGACTGAAAAGCGTCATCCTCTTCGGCGTGCCTTTGAATTGCGAAAAGGTGAGCTTCCGTCCGTTGAAACTGCACGCGGCGCCCTTATATATCTTGCAGGACGGTCGTGGTACCCCAGCAGACGATCCATCTGGACCCGTCATCCAAGCTATTAAAAAGATCAGACTTTTGTTCCCATCATTGTACATCGCCTGTGATGTCTGTCTGTGCGAGTACACCTCACACGGGCATTGCGGTCTGCTCCATGCTGACGGCACAATCAACACCAAGCCATCCGTCACACGTCTCGCAGAAGTGTCTGTTAACTACGCCAAGGCCGGCGCCCATTGCGTAGCTCCCAGCGATATGATGGATGGGCGAATCAAGGCCATCAAGCAGGCGCTCATTGATGCTGACTTGGCCAGTAAATGCACACTGATGAGCTATTCAGCCAAGTTTGCGAGCGCATTGTACGGCCCCTTCCGCGATGCTGCTGGAAGCGCGCCATCATTCGGCGACCGCAAATGCTACCAACTCCCTCCTACTGCCAAGGGACTCGCACGGCGTGCAATAGTAAGTCCTACCCTTCGTCTCTTACACAGCGCGCTACTGATCGTCGTGTTTTTTAAGCAACGAGACATGGTAGAAGGAGCAGACATCATCATGGTGAAACCCGCGCTTCCCTATCTCGACATTATCTCGGATGCTGCACAGCTTGCACCAGACCATCCCCTTGCTTGTTACCAAGTCAGTGGCGAATTTGCGATGGTTCATGCTGGCGCTGCTGCGGGCGTCTACGATCTCAAAACCATGGCATTCGAGACCACGGAGAGTATGGTCCGGGCAGGTGAGCACATCCTTATTTGCTTTTCGGTGCTCTGACATGATTTGGTGAAGGTGCTACCCTGATTTTGTCTTACTTCACGCCGGACTTCTTGGACTGGTTAGAGACATAAAAAGTGACAATCGATGCTACAAATTCTATCAAAGATCGAAGGAAGTAAAATATATTTTTATTCGATTAACTATAAATCTGGCTCACTGTAGGTGGAATAAACATCTTGTTAGCTGCTCATGCTTTAAGCCTCGGTTCATCTCAGAATGATACCACCAGGTAATATGCATCGCTGACGCGTCTAGCCTGGTCCTTTGGTTAGCCTGTACTTGGCCCCTGCGCTTTTACGCTCAAGAAGCACAGGGCCTGTGAGACACCTTATAAGGGTGCTGGTCAAAAGATTCACCTCGTGTCTCTTCTCTCTTCCCCCTTCGTTATGCGACACCCTCATATTTTGCCCGCCCTTTCCCCCCGTCTGTTCGCAACGTTTGTCAACAGCCTCCCATCGATATCGCTCTCGGACGTGTAAAATGCAGTAAGCCGGCTTATTCAGTGATGGTGACTTGGCAATATCATCGGATGTACTGACTTACTGCAGGCGCCAGGACCCCGCATTGTCAAGACTCGACGAACGGGTAGCATGCTATGAACTGCACACTTGATGAGTCGTACGAGGGTCAACTGGAACTTCTTCACCATGTCCAGGCTTGGGATTACATCCACTACCATACCAGTATCCCAATGCCCATCAACGTTGAGAGCAAATAATGACGCGGGTCCGTCCAGGATGTCTGCCGCTTTGCCCTGATATCGGTTCCCAAATAACACAGCAAATCATTTGGGATGTGAATGTCATCACACAGTAGCTCATACTTTAATTGCATCATGTCATGTTGTTTCCACAAGCCGGCTCGAATAAGAAACCCGTGTACGCGCCATCATGTGACCAAAGCAATATTTAAAGACAATTTGTTTATTGTACGCGACTTCTCATATAGAACCACAATCTTCATCGATGGCAGGCCAGCCAAAAGGCATCGCAAGGCGTCTATCTCAAGTCTTTGTCGAAATTCCTTCTTCCGCGTTGCATAAGCCTAGTATTCCAGCTACTAGCAACACCACGCGCACTGTATCCAGCCGTAAAGAAAACGCGTTGCGCGCATCCATCTCTCAAAACACCATCATGAACAAGTCGTCTAAACGCAAATCAGACGAAACTCTCGACAAGCCGGCAAAGAAATCAAAGCTTGAAACTACAGTTATCAAGTCAACCGCTGCGCGTCACCCCCTCCCGAACGCTACCCCCGACTTCCCAAATGGCTTTGTTTATTGTCATCAATGTAGCAAGAAGCGCGACGCAGCTCTCGCCGTCCAATGCACGCGCGAAGACCCGAAATCTAAGCGACGGTGTAATACCAAGTACTGCGGCCCCTGTCTCAAGAACCGCTATGGACTCGCACTTCAGGACATCTTGTCCACCAGCACTGTCCCAGCAGCCGAGAAAAAACGGCATGTTTTGGGCGAGGGGCACTTCTTCAAGTGCGTAGTGACTTTAATGCTCGTATATGCGCTTAGCACTGACTATATGCATGGTTTTCCGGCTTTGCTTGGGCTCGTTTAGGTGCCCCCGATGCGAGAAGACCTGTAATTGTGTTCATTGCAGAAAGGCAAAGGGCCTTCAGCCCACAGGGTGCGTACCACGCGTTACGCCACGACTTCACTAATTACATCCCCGTATAGGAACCTCACTGTCGCAACGCGTAATTCAGGGTTCCAGTCAGCCGCAGAACTTCTCCTGCAAGATCCAACTGCGGCCGTGTGTATCCATATCAGTCCTAACCTGCTGATGCTGACAAGTGCACAGGGCCCGATGGCAGGTAAACCTGTTGTTGAGAAGAAGGCGAGAACAGCCAAATCTGCGCTCCAGTGTACTGCAAGTGCAACCGGAATCCCCAAATCAATATCCACCAAGAATCCCGCTCATACACCCACTCCTGCACCGCTTCCAGTCCCGAAACCTCTTCCCAAAGCTCTCTGGACACCGGTCCGCACTCATCTCTCCTTGCAGGGAGCGGAAGCCCGCATCTACATCCGTGAATTTGCACTTCGTTTCCTCCCCCTGTCACGTTCACAACACGACGAGCTCGAGGTTCTCTCCCGCTCTCGACGAGATTTTGATGAAGACGACGACGAGGATGGTGATTTAGAACCCTGGGTCTCAGAGGGATGCGTGAAGGCACTACTGATTGCATTATTAGGCATGATAGAAGTGGACGCCAAAGTGTGTTACAGTCTTCTCCGTCCCCTCCTTTTCTCTGATTATTATGGCTCCCCCAACAGATTCTTTCCACAACAGCCAACGCGCTCCATCAACAGGCGTTCCTCTTTAAGATTGTTAATACCCTAAGCACCTTGAGCACACTTCCTTCTCTCGCTCTCCCATCTCCTACACCTGCCCCTGAGCAACTCCTTCAGAACGCGCCGATCATTAGAACCCGTTCCGCCCGCACTTCGTCTCATGCCGAAGAATTGGGCAAGAAGACAGTCTGGCCCGAAGTAGTCCGCACCTCGCAACTTATACCTGTTGTCAGTGTCCTTGTAGACCATGCAGCACAAGGAAAGGTGGTCAGGGATGCATTAGAGGAAGGCGCAAAGGATGCGAAGGAATTAACAAGGGAAAGCTTAGAGATGAAAAGAACTTTTGATCGATTTGAGAAGGAGAGAAAGGAGAAAGAGAAAGCGGAGAAAGAGCAGAAGGCTAAGGATATGAAAGTGCAGACCAAAGCTAAGAAGGCGAAGGGGAAAGGCAAAGGTGGCGCCAGTGTCATAGAAAAGGAGGAGCAAGATGGCGCCAATGTCCAGGAGAAAGAGAATGATGCGAAGGACTTCAAGGACACACTAATGCATACGCTGACTCCCCAGACGGCCTTGACGCTTGCCTTATCCTCCTGTGCCCAGCGCATCATACCACTAGGTCGGGACTCAGAAGGCAGGGTATACTGGGCGCTGACTCCAGGACGAGGAGAGAGAGACGCTTCACGCGAGTACCTCACCTCCAATACCGAAGTCGGAGAACGGGACGATGGCGCCAAGACTAAGAGCCATAAAGCTAAGTCAAGATCACCATGGACTCCCCCCTCCCTTTCAGAACGTGCGTCACACAAACGATGGAGTTGGTTCATAGCTGTGTGGGGAGTGCGGCCAGCCGTTGAAGAGAGAACAGATCCGCCAAAGGATGAGGATTGCTCAGAAGCCGATTCTGAGGCTGAGTCCGGCCTTGATTCAGAATTGGATGAGGACGAAGACAATAGCATGAAGACGGAGACCGAACGTCCCAGATGGTACGCCTTCTCAGATCCCGTAGAAATCTTCAAGCTTGCGGAGTGGGTCGAACGGAAAGCTGGACTTGATTCGCGCTCCAGTTCCTCGAAAAAGTCAAAACCACGACCTGTATCAGCCTTACCTTCTCGTACAGCATCCGCATCCACGTCTCATGCGGTCTCGTCTTCTAATACCCATACGTCACCATCCACTTCCATTGCAGCTTTATCCTTTGATTCGTCCTCCAATAAATTTAGCAAAGCCTCAAAATCTGCCGCCTCGCTCTTAACTGATGAAGAAGTGGTTTCGTCATCCGAGGTCGACGAGTCAGAGTCCAGCAATGAAGACCAGAGCGACGACAAGCGGGATAATAACATGGATGTGGATTCACCCATAGACTTCGATGACACGCCCCGTACACCCCAGCTCCAGTCACTCGTCCGCGAACTTCGAGCGTATGCTACGCTATTGAAGAAACGAGCTCAAGCATAGGCTGGGGCGTTTTTTTGGACTTTGCAAACTGGCCCATGCACATCCACCGTCGCTTCATTTCCCTCTGTGACATGCTTTGCTTATCTCCGCCCCATAATTTGTCGGCGTCTTACCCTTACTCCCTTACAGCTAATTGACTCGTTCGTTACCTTGCTCGACCAGTTGTCCCCATTCATATCTTACGAGATCCCGCATCTGCTGCCCTCTTTCTACCGCTGTCTTCTTTTTAATTATCAATTGACTTTGCATTACCTCGCATAGACAGCAGCACACCTGGACGTTGCACAGACTTGGGCGTGTTGATAGAGGTAGTAGATTCTGATTCGTTCACGTTTAGACATAGAATTTCGATATCCCGACGGCGTTGACATATAATACGGACTCGGTGGTTGGTTGCAAGTTGATGCCGCTGCACTCAGGCCTGAGCGCATGGAGATATCTAATACTTAGGTTAGCTAGATTAAGTTTGACTGCAGGAACCTGCAATATAACCCTTATAAGATGACTTCGACGCTGTTCCCTATTAAGTGTGCGATCAAAAGCCTATTCGTAACCGCAGCAAAAGTCTTACCTCAAACCATTACTACCCGCTGAATCTTTATTGGCACTTGACACTCAGGCTGGACAGTGACTCAAGAATGTCGAACTCGCGGATAGCTGGCGGACCTTTGACTTTGGGCCGTGTGTCGCGGATCATTCGAAGATAAAAGACCACAACTTGAAGAATAGTTATGATCACCGTCTCGACTCACTCATCGATGCCACAACCAGTGTCTAGCAAGCACGACTCTATGGGCCTTCCCACGCATGACAGTCAAATTATCAGAATACCTGCATTATTAGCGCATCATTATCAAAGGCCCTTCAAAAATGTGATCTGATATCTGGGGTGCATGTCAGAGTAGGTTGCTTAATTCGTGCTTCAAGCTTCACCGGGCTACTAGGATCGTGTCAATCATTTGACCATTCAATCACTATTTAATGCGTGACGCAGCCTGAGCGCACGTTCGCGAAATGCCATAGTCCGTGTCACCACAGAGCATCCCTGCCCGAACTTATACATCACCGCCATTTTCCGACCAATGGCATTTCTGCCATAGCGTACCGTGAAGACAGGTATGGATAAATGCCAGTGGTATCATGATGATATCTCCTCACATTCGATATAGGGTCAGACTCCAAACTTGAAGGACGACAAATTTGCCGAAAAAGTGACATGATGTCCTGTCCCCGTAACAGGCACCACAGGGCACTATATAGTTCATGAGCCAAGTTAATCTGCGTAACCCTGCAGGTTATCTTCACTGGCTAAAATGTTGTGTACAGTTTGCCATGGAGGCATGTACAAAGGGTCTTCCTGCTTCATATATAAGGCTAGTCTTCAAAATCTGAATCTGAAGCCTACCCTTTCCTTGTTCACCAGACATATCTGATGGCACCATTATACCACCACTCAGCTCGCCTGATCGGTAAGCGGACAGGAGCTAGTACATGTGTTGTGATCTGATGTGTATCATCACATGCAAAGTGACGGGGTCGGTGTCACATGGCATTGCTATACTCTGCACCATCGCCAGGCTTGTTTATAGAGCCTGGACACGTCACTTCTGGTGGGAAGATGCATGGGTGGTGGTTGCACTGATAGCAGACGGTAGAATGTTTCTCGTGTGTTGCCTTGTTCGGTAAACCAACCGCATCCTCCCAGTTCTTTGCCTGGCGTCTCTCTGGCTTGACGAAAAGATAACTTGTGAGTAGTACTCGACTTTGCGCTCCAATATTATTCGCGTGTTCATGTCACTCCCAGCCTGGATCCTCTCAATAACGTTCACCTCCGTCGTGTGGTACGCATCACAGCCTCCCAGTTACATTTAAATTTTACTCGCTGGTCCAGGGCTGCGCGCATGAGCATCATTTTCTCTGTCATCCGCATCGCCAATCACTCGGGCTGTAAGATCCACAAACAGATCACGTATCTCATTGCAGTGTCCTTCGCGTGTATGTGGGCCGCGCTGATCGCCCAGAAGATGAGCGTGTGCGAAGTTCACTCGTGCTTAATGCCGCCATCGGTGGCACTTTCGCAACTGATCAGTCAGTACCTCTTTGCATTTTCTGTGGTTAGGATGATCCTCAATTTTTTCTTCGCAGCGGATATAATCGCGGACGTTTCCCTCGTTGCTGCGCCGCTGTATCTCTGGAGTAACGTAGGGCTCTCGCGTAGCAGGCAAATATTAGTCCAATCAGCGTTCGGCGCATCTCTGCTAATCACCATCATCACCATCCTCCACTCTGTATACCTCACGATGGGCCACACGGCGACCACACTCATCTTCGCATACTTCAAAGTAAGCACGCTTTCGTCTTCGCACTACTCCGTGAAATCTGATAGAAATTAGGCTGCCCTCAGTCTCTTCATCTGCAACCTCCTGGTGATCGTGACTTTCTTATACCGCATGTGCTCAAAGGAAACGGTCGATCTCGATCAATCATTTACATCCAGCCAAGTCTTCACGAGTGTCATCCTGACGCAGATGCCCAGTAGCACGAACCCCGAGACGTCACTCTCTGTACAAGACGGGACAACCTCGCGACAGAAAACCGCGGTGCAGACCAGAACGACGAAGCCGAAGGATGAAGATGCAAATATGCGTTTTGCCGAAGAGGGCACTAGCATTGAGTGATGGTTAGAAACATTGAGAGGTGGCGGGGAATGATCGAATGAGAGGGAAGTTACGAAACATGATGGCAGCCCGCGTTTCCAATCCATGTACTTGTAAGAAAGTGTTAAATTCATTTGGAGTCGTGTCTTCGTGTGATTGTCACAAGGCCGAACACGGAGGTTCGGTGCCGCGACTTAAGTCGGGATTTCTGGAAAAATATACGATTAGCTAATGTAAATTCTGTAAAGGGGATTCGTCAAAGATTCGTCAAGAAAAAAAAATGGAATCCAAAGTCACGTGACCGACGGTTGGAATTCTGCATTGTGCTGACGCGTGCACCTAACTTAGGGTTCGGGACGCAAGTTGGCTGTGTTTTTGGTGTTTCCACCAATCACGACCCAGGACAAATAGCCACTAACAATCGTGTTCTGGCGCATCATCTGTGGTGAATATAAGCGCGACATTTTTTCAACCACCGACATGGACTCATTTTAAGCAGGACATGAGGTCACTCAAAATTCCATCTACAGTAAGATAGGCAGAGATCCGGAACTGGTACTAGCTATCCTACCGACCAGTTCTATTCTACATCAATAATCATGGTGCAATAAAATGGCTTGGTGAGTTATCGCAATGCTGGCTAACGTGTCACGCTGACCACAATTTGATCCCATGAAGTTACAGTAACTTCAACTCCTTCGAAGCTTCGTCCTAGGCTCGTCGTGGTCACGAAGCTGTTAAAGCTCTAATTACTACTAGATAGCTATTTGTGTCTACCACTCATACGTTTAGGCTGCTAGTACTATATATGTAAGTATCGGATATTTCTCCTATTCTCCATTGTTCCAATGGCAAGACATTGACCAATTTAACTAGTAATCCACGAGAGTCATCAGCCGCGATGCTGATTGAAGTAGAAACATGACTCACCGAAGTTCACCAGTACTTTCACAACATGGCATTCCTTCCTTGACACACACCATTGTTGGCTACGACGCTGGTGAGTCATAATGATGTGGTTAAATCCAAGACGTGACTTACAACAATCCCTATATCCTACGACGCTGGTGAGTCATCATAATGTGGTTAAATACAAGACGTAACATACAGGTCCTGTGTACAGCGGCACACAGCGCGACCCAGGGCAGCAGGGAGATTTTGGTAGTAAGCACCGGTCAGGATTAGAACAAATGGTTCGGATGACAGTGGCACTGGCATATATTGATGCTGTCAAAGCAGCGGCAACGGCGAGGACAGGGGAGAAACGCATTGTTTGTGAGGATGTGATGTGGGGTGAAATTCGATCTGGATGTGACAGTAGGAAAGCGGCGGCTTGTTATATGGGCTGATATTATTCTTCGTGGCCTGGGTACCGGGTGATGTGGCAGGAAGAACTTTCCGTCTTAGCAAATTGCTGCTTATGAAGCAAGGTCAGTGTCAGCTTGAATTTGTTTTTCAGCTAACAACTCGTGGTGCGAGTAGCTACATGCCAGTTTGCAGGCCATCGTGACTGAATATTAGTAGTGACCAGTTGCGGCCCTTGGATCCGGACCTTCGAAGCCGATGTTGAGCATGAATCCCGAGACGTCACTTGCTGTACAAGAGGGGAGTACCTCGAGACAAAAGACTCTGGTGCAGACCGGAACGACGAAGCCAAAGGACGAAGGACGAAGATGCAGATGTACGTTCTGCCGAAGAGGGCACTAGTACTGAGTGATGGCTAGAAACATTGATGGCGGAGAACTATCAAGTGAGAGGAAGTTACGAACCATGATGGCAGCCCGCGATTCCATGTACATGTATGAAAGCGTAGAATTAATCTGGAGTGATGTCTTCATGTGATCATTAGAAAATGAAGACGGGACGTTCGATGTCGTGAAGTTGTACTGTTACATTGGAGCCTATGAGAGGAGGGAAAGCTTTCCAGCCCGGATGCCACAGTAGGCGTACTAGCCAACAGAATCACAGAACGCAAGCACTGAATTTGAATGCGCGAGTAAAGGCTGAGAGATAGGCTAAAAAGGGGCGAGAAAGCGCAAGTGTCTTGTTTGAGCGGTGAGCTATAGATGGCGTTTTCCCTGGTTCAATGGCGCAGCAGCGAATACTATTCCGTCCTTGTGAAAGACAAGAGAGAACTTACAATTACCAACGCGTCTAGTCACCCAGCATGGCCAGCTCAGATTCAAATGTCGTTCGACGTGTGTGAGACGGAGCCAATTGAACCTGCACCAATAATTCATTAGTGCTCAAAAAGAGGCACTGAAAAGTGCAAGAGATCCCAATGCTGGCAAACGCGTCAAGCTGACCACAACCCATGTTACGGGAACTTTAACTCCTTCGAAAGGTCCTGAGCTCGTCGTGGTCGAAGCCAATTCGAGAGGCTATTTGTGTCTGTTTTGTGCAACCACTGTTACCACTCATCCTCACGGTGGAATCGTCACCCCCAGAAGTCGTCAGGTCACACTTTTGTCACAGCAGTTCACTGCTGCCGCTTTCAGAATCCGCTCGGCAATGCCCAAGAAATTTGTGGTCTGATAAGTCGTCACAGCCAGTGGTAGTATTTGTTTAGAACTCCGCTACGGCAGCGCTCGGCTAGCTGTCACCAGCGTGACTTTGACGCTTCACCATTTCTTAATAAAAATTGATCGCAATGACAGGTGCATGATAGAAACATTGACTCAAGTTCTGAATTGTGTGTGGAAGTAAGAATTGAGTGAGATATTTAGGTCGTGACGACTTTTGGGGGTGACGATTCCACCGTGAGGCATAGTATTTCTACATATTGTAGCCTAAGGACGAGGTATTTGATCCCACGGAACCAATTCGTGTCGTCACCATGTACATGTGCGCGCTCCACCTGAACCCCTCTTCTGCTCACCCATTTGTGCTTTTGCCATGTGCGAGCTCCACCGCTCCTCTCCTGTACGCGGAACCAATTCGAGCTCCCTACAATCGAGCTATACTATCCATCCGCAGGCGAATGGATCGCTTGTATACATATATAGTACGTCTAGGCTACCAGTATGACTACTAGTATGTATTTCCCCATTGTCCCAGTAGCAGGCAAGACGATAACCAAATCAACTAGTAATTCACGCGAGTCATCAGCCGCGATGCTAATTGAAGTAGAAAGAAGACCCACGGTAGTTCACTAGTACTGTCCCGACATGGCACTCACTCCTTGACACACACCCATGAGATCTACGACACCGGTGAGTCATCATGATATGGTTAAATCCAAGACGTGACATACAAATGGTTAGCCCCGCAGCTCACATTTCCGCCCAGGGCAGCAGTGATAAAACAGGCACTCGAAATCACTACACCGATCGTCTTCCCTTTTGATGGCAGCACTGGCATATATTGATGCTGTCAAAGCAGCAACAACGGCGAGGACAGGGGAGAAACGCATTGTTTGTGAGGATGTGATATGGGGTAAATCCGATCTGGATGTGACAGTAGGAAGGCGGCTTGTTAAATGTGCTTCATGGCCTGGGTATCGGGTGATGTGGCAGGAAGAAACTTTCCGTCTTAAATCCCTTTTCGAACATGCAATGTGCAATTCTAGTAAATTGCTGCTTATGGAGCAAGATCAGTATCAGCTTGAAATTGTTTTTCAGCTGACAACCCGTGGTGCGAGTAGCCACATGCCAGTTTGCTGGCCATCGTGACTGAATATTAGTAGTGACCAGTTGCGGCCCTTGGATCCGGACCTTCGAAGCCGAGTTGAGCATGAATCCCGAGACGTCACTCGCTGCACAAGAGGGTAGTACCTTGAGACAAAAGACTGGTGCAGACCGGAACGACGCAGCCGAAGGATGAACATGCAGATATGCGTTGTGCCGAAGAGGGCACTAGTGCTGAGTGATGGCTAAAAACATTGACGGCGGGAAATTATCAAGTGAGAGGAAGTTACGAACTATGGTGGCAGCCCGCGATTCCATGTACATGTATGAAAGCGCAGAATTGATGTGGAGTGATGTCTTCGTGTGATCATTAGGAAATGAAGACGGGACGTTCGATGTCGCGAAGTTGTGCTGTTACATTGGAGCTTATGAGAGGAGGGAAAGCTTTCCAGCCCGGATGCCATAGTAGGCGTACCCAGAACCTGGCCAGGAGCACCATAAACCGCAAGCATTGAATTTGAATGCGCAAGTTAGGGCTGAGAGATAGGCTAAAAAGGGGCGAGAAAGCGCAAGTGTCTTCTTTGAACAGTTGGCTATAGATGACGTTTTCCCTGGTTCATTGGCGCACCAGTGAATATTCAGCCCTTGTGAAAAATGAGAGCGGACTTGCAATTACCAGCGCGTTTAGTGGCCAGGATGGCCAGCTCATATTGTCATCCGACTGTTATATATCAATGTCACGGCGTGAGACGGAGCCAATTGAACCTGCACCGTTGGTGCTCTAAGTGCTCTAAAAAGACGCACTGAAAAACGCAAGAGAACCAAATGCTGCCAGTGGCCAACGCGTGAAGCTAACCACAACCCATCATGATGTACCGAGAACTTGGGTGCATTCCTGCCTGAGGCTCGAGTGCGGTGCCACTGCGTGGGATGCGAGGTTTTGGGCTGATCCGTCGTAGCGCAATTATTCGTGCGCTATATCCTGCGACTTCGTAGTTGTCTGCACTTCGGTCGGTAGCTCGCTCGTACAGAACTTCAACTCCTCTCAGCCAATTTGAAAGGTTGTTTGTGTCTGTTTTGTGCAATCACTCCGCATCAACACATCACGATACAATGATTGTCACATCCATAATGCCACATAGGCCGCTGACCCCTAGTAAACAGCGCCTATGAGAGGAAAAGTCGTGATGCCATCGAGGGCTTCTATGTTCAGGCGTACACGACGAGACTGCAAACGTAAGTTATATACATGCTATTTGAGATTTCCCCTACTAGTATTCTCCATTGCTCGAGTGGCAAGCAGGTCATTGACCGAATCAACTAGTAATTCACGCAAGCCGTCAACCGATGCCTAATTGAAGTAGAAACATAACTCACCGTAGCTCACTAGTGCTGTGGTGGCATGGCACTCACGCATTGACACACACCCAGACGATCTACAACGCTCGTGAGTTATCATGATGTGGTTAAATCCAAGACTTTAACACACAATAAATATGCCCTCCGGCGCACATTTCTGCCCAGCACAGCAGTAATCCGAGCACAATATAGGACACCCTCCGTCACTATTAATGACAGCAGCATTCGCAGATATTGATGTTGTCAAAGCAGCAGCAACGGCGAAGACAGAGGAGAAACGCATTGTTTGTGAGGATGTGATGTGGGGTGAAATCGATCTGGCTAGAACAGTAGGAGGGTGGCGGCTTGTTATATGTGCAGGATAATGTTTTCATGGCCCATGTGATGTGGCAGGACGAATCGATTTAGTATCCCTCGCTTCTCGAACATCTCTAGTAGATTTTTGCTTGAAGCAAGGTCAATGTCAACTTGAATTTGTTTTTCAGCTAACAAACCGTGGTGCAAGTAGCTACACGCCAATTTGCAGGCCATCATGCATCATGACTGGATATTAGTATGGCCCTTCCGCTTTGAAGTCGATGTTGTGGCCCCCTGTTAATGATTTGGATTTGCGGCGTTAGACAATTACACAAGACGTTATTGGTGCTTAGAATATGCGATTGAGAGTTGTATGCTTGATTGTCATTGGTCAATGCTGCCGGTTACAGAAACGGATAGGGCCATATAGCTGCAGTAATTGGTGAGCTATTGCGGGCTGCAGCTGGCAGTGGGGGTACTGGTAGGACAATATTTATTATATATATAATAAATAATACCAATATCTAGCGTACATGTGCGAGGATTATAGACCGAACGAGTTGCACAAGAACCTACGTAAATTGAGACACGGATACATGAAAATTGCGACCAATCGTTTGACATTACAGTGACGACGAACCTCGCAAACATCTCGCACGGGTTTGCTACGGATCTGGAGGTTTTTGCCACATCCGTCGCCGACATAATCTGCCTTTTTCTGCAGTGCAGGGTACAACCTCGCGCTGCGAATACTTATGGAGTAACCAAGATCGAACTCGATGAGGGCATTTTTTCCACGTTCAGATAGCACCGAAATGTCGCATTCCTGTGCTGTACGTGTGTTATCGCAGATGACAAGGTCCCTAATCCTCACGGGGATGACTCTGTGATAGATAAGTGAAAAACTAGGGCAGTTTGATACGTTGTTCGATCAGGTGCTCCTTTTTTCTATAAGGCCTCTGACAAAAGTGAAGATGTGCCTGCGATCAAGAGTGTCTAAGGAGAGACATATCCAGCAAATTTCAACAGTAAGTCATCATCTTCGATGGGGCGCACAACACAACGAGACCACCTATCTGCAAGGTATACCGCCAATACATGTTTGCACTACGAGCGGCGTCATTCACCAAGCTATTACCATTGAGATGTAAAATCGCACCATAAGATGGTTCTCGGATATCAATACCGCGTATGCGAATGATGGGCAGGTGCAATAACTAGACACAGCTGTCGATGCAGCACCGAGGTGCGGAAAGACAGTATATGTTGAAGTGGTGCCCACAACTTCGTAGTGGTGCCGACCCCAAGGGGTTTTGTACTTCATGACTGAAGACCCACCATTCAGCTACAAAATCTGTAGCGTACGGAAAACCATTGCTCACCACCTTCGCGATCAATAATGTCCAAAGCAGCTATAATCATCGTATCTGGGAGGACAGCGCGAAGCATCTCAATGCCTTCTTCGACTACATGCGGAGTTTGTGAGCGTCCTGCTGTGAGATCTGAAAGATCTGAGAGGGCATACAACTCTCTTCGTCCGAGTCGAACGCTTGAATGCTTGCTTGTAGAACATGCCTAAGGTGTAGTGAACCTTGAAGTGCTTCAACGGGCATCATTGACTGGAGTAATCCATGGCCTGGTGATTCAATAATAAACTCAATTGTTTATCAAACGTTTAACCAAATAAAGCGCACGTGCCAACCGTAAGGATGTCAACAAGCAAGTTGAACTGCAATAAATTGTTGCAGAGCTTGTCGTGCGGCTCTTCGTGAAAATGGTCCTCGAACGCTTTCCTTACGACGTCCTTCGTCACATTTTCTCTTTTCTACAGCAACACAATTTAGGCACTTTATCGGCTCTCGCGCGTACTAGTCACTCAATCCACGAACTTGCTGTTGACCTACTTTGGGAAAATCAACAAGCGCTCTGGCCACTTGTGCTTCTGTTGCCATCATTTGTGATCGAAAGGGCTTCACTTGCCAACCAAAAGCTTTCATCATCGGCTACAGTAAGTATATCATCGTGCCCGGGCGTTGAAACATTCACTGAATATTTGATTACCCTAGTTTCTTACTCATGCTCTGCACTGCTCGACGTGGGATAGGGCGCTTCATTACGGCTCTCGCGTTCGGCGGGTCTGCTTCAGTGGGGCCTTTCGCATGGCACACTATAAGCTGCTGGCAGAGTGTCCATCACCTCTTCTTCCAAACCTCGCCCACCTTGAAGTTCATGCATCCCATGAAGCGGAATCGGATTTACTTTCGTGTTTTCGACTGCTTGTTGATGGATCTCAGGGCTTGCAATCCTTGACAGTAAAATCTTGTGTGAGGGGAACTCTGGTGTCAGTTTTAGGTGACGCACTAGGCTGCCTCACAGCAAAGTGCTCTATGCTGGAGCAAGTTCACATCTCTTCCACAATCTGTTGTACTGGTGTCGTTGAACTGCACGCGCCCGTGTTCCCTAGTGGGCAGAACTATAGGTTCCTCAAGGTTGTGGATCTGCTGTCAGACCATGATCCCTGGAATACCCATCAGCCAAGGCTGACGGTATCTGCAGAAATTGTCAGAGAATTTGGGAGGATGCCTTGCCTTGAAGAGGCGGGTTTCAGTTTGGTTTTGGGTCTTGACGAGTCATTCGAGACAATTTCGCAGGGTTTTATTCTGGATAACCCATATTCTAGGAGGTTCGGCACCCTCAAGAAGCTCATGCTGCACGTGACAGCTGTCGAATATACCACAGCGATGTTGGAAATCGTTGATTCCAATTCAATAGAGGACCTTACGCTGTGGGTGAATGGACCCGTGTCAGTCTTTGCCTTCTACTCAATTGCGAAGTTGTTGTCTCCCAATCGGACCGACGGAGATCAGCCTCCCATTTTCACTTACGAAAATCAGTTGAAGTTTATCAACATCAAAAACTTCAAGTTTATAGCAGAGAAATTCTTTTCAGAGCCAATCAACTCCGTACCATTCAGCCAAGGGCCCCCAGTCTCTATGATATCTCCTTTATTCGCACTCCATGGCTTACGTAGCTTCAAGATCAATGTCATGGACACGGTGGCTGCTGGTCATGCCATTGGCGGACTGATGCCTGCGATTTGCAAAGATGACCTGGAAATTATCCCTCAGGCATGGAAGGATATCGAGGAGCTGGAGTTGCAGTGGCTGAGAAGTGGCAAAGAGGCGGACACACGTATCGACGACGACGGCGAGGCATGGGAATCAGAGGGACCTACTCTGGCCGAAGTTGCGCTCCTAGCCAGTCGGTGTGAGAAACTCTTTTCACTAGGAATATGGTTCAACGCCCAGGACTGGTTTGATGACGACTTGGAAATGGATTCCAATGGCGAGATAGAAGCAGAAGATCTGGCAACGTTATACGAAAATCAAGAAAGACGCACCAACACCCACGGCGCATTGTCTCATGCTGCTGCTATCAGCGCACATCTGGATCACTCGAACGAAGGACCTTCATCCAATGCGCTTCGTCAACTCTGGGTTGGGTTGTCCCTAGTTTCAAGTACAGCAAGCCGACGCGTATCCAGTTTTGCTCACAGCCGATTCCCTCATGTAGCTGGGTTTGGATGGGATTATCTACGAGCAATCTCTACTCTCGGTAGTTGGGAGACGCAAGAGTGGAACCTCGTAAACGATACTTTCTTTGCAATGTATCCCCGCCAGATGTTCATATGACCTTGTTAGAGGGCCATATGCGATGTGGTGGATGGGTGGGTGATGATGAAGTCTAATCATAACAACATCGTCAGAGTTCCCCTGTACTTTAATCCAGTTATACTGACTTATTGGGTGCAGGCGCGTCAGAACCGCATCAAAATAGCTGCGCCCATAAGCTTTGTAAGGTCGTACATGGCCATATAACTATCGTACTGTTTTAATGATGCCGAAGGAGTTGGAGTTTTGTAAGAGCGAGCTACTGACTACAGCGAGCAGTGCATCTTCAAGCTCAAGTTCATCCTCGTCTTTTCGGTCTGCACCACAGTTTTCTGTTTCCCCTCTTGTACAGAGAATGACGTCTTGGGGTTCGTGCTCAACATCGGCTTCGAAGCCTTGGATACAAGGGCCGCAACTGGTCCTTATTCATATCCAGTCACGACGGTTTGCAAATTGGCATGTAGCCACTCGCACCACGAGTTGTTAGCTGAAAAACAAATTCAAGCTGACACTGACCTTGCTTCATAAGCAGCAATTTACTAGAATTGCATATTGCATGTTCGAAAAGGGACTTCAGACGGAAAGTTTCTTCCTGCCACATCACCCAGTACCCAGGCCATGAAGAACAAAATTTAGCACTATGACAAGCCGCCTTCCTACTGTCACATCCAGATCGATTTCACCCCACATCACATCCTCACAAACAATGCGTTTCTCCCCTGTCCTCGCCGTTGTTACTGCTTTGACAGCACCAATATATGCCAATGCCGCTGTCATCAATACTCACGGAGGGTGTCCTGTAGTGTGCACAACTGTTTCCTGCTGCCCTGGGCAGAAATGTCTGCCGCGGAGCATATTGGTTGTATGTTACATCTTGGATTGAACCACATCATGATGACTAACTGGCGTCATAGGCTGGAGGGGTGTGTGTCCGAGTCAATGAATGAGTGCCATGTCACGACAGTGCTAGTGAACTACGGTGAGTCATGTTTCTACTTCAACTAGCATCGCGGCTGATGACTCGCGTGAATTACTAGTTGATTTGGTCAATGTCTTGATTGCCACTGGATCAATGGGGAATACTTAGGGGAAATTTGAATACATAGTATTAGCAGCCTAGACGTGTGAGTGGTTGCACAAAACAAACACGAATAGCCTTTCGAATTGGCTTCGACCTGACCACGACGAGCTCAGGACCTTCCGAAGGAGTTAAAGTTCCCGTAACATGGGTTGTAGTCAGCTTGACGCGTTGGCCAGCAATGGGTTCTTTTGCGTTTTTTAGTACGCCTTTTTGAGCACCAAAGAGTTATTGGTGCAGGTTCAATTGGCTCCGTCTCACCCCGTGACATTCGTATAGCACTGTATCACTGTCGGGCAACCTAACAAGCTGCCTAGGTTTCAACCACTCCGGCAAGTATAGATGACAATATGAGTTGGCTATCCTGGGCCACTAAACGCGCTGGTGATTGTAAGTCCTCTCTCGTTTTTCACAACGGCTGAATATTCTCTGCTGCGCAAATGACCCAGGGAAAACGCCATCTATAGCTCATTGTTCAAACAACAAGACACTTGCGCTTTCTCGCCCCTTTTTAGCCTGTCTCTCAGCCATTACTCGCGCATTCAAATCTGTGCTTGCGGTTTGTGGTGCTGCTGGCTAAGTTCCGGGTACGCCTACTATGGCATCCGTGCTGGAAAGCTTTCCCTGCTTTTGTAGGCTCCAATGTAACAGCACAACTTCGCGACATCGAACGTCCCGTCTTCATTTCCTAATGATCACACGAAGACATCACTCCAGATTAATTCTACGCTTTCATACATGTACATGGAATCGCGGGCTGCCATCATGGTTCGTAACTTCCTCTCACTTGATAGTTCTCCGCCATCAATGTTTCTAGCCATCACTCAGTACTAGTGCCCTCTTCGGCAGAACGTACATCTGCATCTTCGTCCTTCGTCCTTTGGCTTCGTCGTTCCGGTCTGCACCAGAGTCTTTTGTCTCGAGGTACTCCCCTCTTGTACTGCAAGTGACGTCTCGGGATTCATGCTCAGCATCGGCTTCGAAGGTCCGGATCCAAGGGCCGCAACTGGTCACTACTAATATTCAGTCACGATGGCCTGCAAGCTGGCATGCAGCTACTTGCACCACGAGTTGTTAGCCGAAAAACCAATTCAAGCTGACACTGACCTTGCTTCATAAGCATCAATTTGCTAGAATTGCACATTGCATGTTCGAAAGGGACTTCAAACGGAAAGGTTCTTCCTGCCACATCACCCGGTACCCGGGCCATGAAGAACAAAATTTAGCACATATAACAGATCGCCCTCGTACTGTCCCATCCAAATCGGTTTTACCCCAGATCACATCCTCACAAACAATGCGTTTCTCCCCTGTCCTCGCTGTTGCTACTGTTTTGACAGCATCAATGTATGCCAGTGCCGCTGCCATTAAAAGGGAAGACGATCAGTGTAGTAAACTCGTGTGCCATTGGGATAAGCCCTGTTGCCCTGGGTTTGAATGTGTGCTGGCGGGCCAATTGACTGTATGTAACGTCTTGGATTTAACCATCATGATCACTCACCAGCGTCGTAGACCTTCTTGGTGTGTGTCAAGAAGCCATGAGTGCCATGTCGCGACAGTACTAGTGGACAACTGTGAGTCATGTTTCTATTTTAATTAGCATTGCGGCTGATGACTCGCGTGAATTACTAGGAGATTTGGTGAATGTCTTGCTTGCCACTGGAGCAATGGGGAATGGGGAAAATCTTCAATACCTGAATACATAGTAGTAAACGTACGAGTGTTGCACAAAACAGACTCACACAAATAGCCTTTCGAGCTGTCTTCGGGGTGATCATGATGAGCCTAGGACCTTCCGAAGGAGTTGAAGCGTTACATGGGTTGTGGTCAGCGTGACGTGTTGGCCAGCATTAGGATCTATTTCAGTGCGCCTTCCTTTATAGACCGCCAATCAATTATCACACGCAGGTTGAGTTAATTGGCCACAAGGAAGGAATACAGTAGACTTTTTCATGATGCATAACGTCGGAACCCCTCCGAGGTGTAAGTATGTTAAGACTGTCGTCCCTTAACAGTTACGCCAAAAGGCAGTGATAATCAAAGTTCATCTTGGACTATCGCGGACAGTATTTATGGGGATGATGAGAACTCAGGTAAGCACCAAGCTTACACGAGGCTATGCATGACCACCGCTCAGCTGCCAAGTGTAAATTTAGTCAACTTATTTCAATGTTTTGATCAGTTGCTGCATGTTTGGATCAAAAGCTCTTGCCAAACAACACCTTGAAGATAAACCTGTTTTGGAAATGACGCCTTCCAGACAAATTGTCCAATAATGGAGTACCTCTTCGTATTCGCTCAATCACATGAAGAATTCCGTGTGCCTGAGCTCCTCTCTATATCTGAGCTTCATGGCTTTACGATAGGCTTCGATCGCTACGCCAACGTCCTCGACATGGCCATCAAACGACCATTCATGATCCTGATGCTGGACAAGGAAGAGCATGCACATATTTTGGCTCAGAGATGCATCCTGATAAAGTGTGTACTTTCAATCTTCACTGATTATCTACTCAAAAGTTGTCTCATCAGGTCTGTTCATGAGTTCTACGCCAAGGGCTCATCCTATGAAGTGCTGCATGAACAAAACGGCCGAGCTCGTCCGCAATGGGAGCGATACATCCTTGACACATCGTTCAAATTTTATGTTCTAGGATACAACTTCACCATCAGCCAACGTCGCCAGCGTCAGATCATCGAAAGCTTCGCATACATGGACTTCTTGGGTAAGATTGAAATGAAGAACCCAGAAGTTAGTCTCACGGTTTTCGAGGAGTGTATGTTTTCCATACCTTTATGTAGCGTTGTCGCACAGATAAAGCTCAAATTTGCGCATGATCACCAGACGAGAGTGGTCGGGCACCCGATGGTGGACTGCACAAAGATGGGGAATTCACCCAAGTCTACTTCGGCAGGTTGGTGCGTTTCGCGTACCTTCTACCTATTCCTTAGCTGAATAGGCACTCATCTTTAGGTCGTAGAAGGAACTGCACGCTCACTGATGGGAACATTTGACGTAAAGAAACGCCAGTACTTCGGAAACACCAGCATGGAGGCAGAGATTTCCCTCTTGATGGCGAATCAAACGCTAGTATGTTTGTCCTGCACTTGCTTATGATCACGCTCACATTGCCGTTAGGCATCCCCTGGCAAACTTATCTACGACCCGTTCATCGGCACTGGTAGCATGGCATATGTTGGTCGACTATATTCCACCCAGCTCAGTCCTGACAATTTCATCAGACCACAGCCTACTTCGGCGCATTTGTCTACGGTTCGGATATCGACGGGAGACAAATGCGTGGAAAGGGCATGTAATTTCCCGTTGAAAGTATCTTTGGGTACTAACACCATCCCGCAGATAAAACTCCAGGCATCATTCGGGCTGCCGCACAATACAGCGTAGCCTCTCGTATCATGGATCTTTGCACGTTTGACATCACAAACCACCCATGGCGTTGTGGCAGCTTCTTTGACGCTATCATAACCGATCCACCATGTATGCACCTTTCTAATTGACAGGTATCGGTCCCTCTAACAATGGCGTATCGCAGATGGTGTTCGCGCAGGAGCAAAACGCCTCGGGCGCAAAAAAATACGTGAAGATCGGCTCCAACCCGCCATTCCACGACCGTAAGTTCTTGGCCTCCGATATTCCTTGGGCTCACTAGAACATTTTGAATTAGAAATGAACCTTATATACCCCCAACTAAGCCCTATGAGCTTTCCCAACTCGTTACAGATCTCGTTCTTCTTGCGCGGTATCTCCTCCGCCCAGGCGGACGACTCGTGTTCTTCCTGCCTACGGTAAGCGATGAGTACGCCCCACCTGATATCAACACGGTATTGTGCGAGGGGATGGTACTTGTAGCGAATAGTTTGCAGGATTTTGGAAGTTGGGGGCGGAGGGTGAGTCGTGGCCCTCATTTTTTTTTTTCGGGATGCCTGGTATTAATACGCTCGAATAGCTGATCACGATAAAGAAGACTGCGCATTCCGAGTGCCTACCGCCGTCTTTTGCTTCCGTGATGGAAGCGGAGGTTAACAGGGACACGCACGTTCCAGCGCACAAAGATTTCAGAGAGAAGTATTTCCAGGGTTTCAAGAAAGATAGCATCTCCATTCCCTCAAGTCAAGCCCTTGAAACACCTGCTACTATTGTAAGTTAGTAATAACAAGAACTGTCCCGTAACTGGGTCGATCTTGAGGCAGGCAAGAAAGAACAACTATCAGCCCTGGAGAAGCGCCGCATGACCGAAACTTCTGAAGCTGCATGGCTCGCGGGATACCAACAGTGGGGGTTGACCATCCAACATTATTCAATAGATAAAGGCATGCGTACAACGAATGATTATAAGCTAGGTTGTGCCGTATAGGCAAGTGATGGAGTATCTCTACAGTCTCAGAACAACAGTAGAAATGTAGGTTTAAACAATGCTAGTGAACACTCAAGAAAGGAGAAAATGAAGATGTCATGCATCTGATTGTACAACAGTCTCAATCGCATCCACCTTCATATCATCTCTTTTGTCAGGTAACGGTACGAAGTCGTCTCTATCCTGTATGGATCCGCTCTCCTTTTCTATCGACCTGATGGACTGACCTGAATAAGCCGTGACCAATGGATACATTGGCACCCCCTCCACACGCCGGGTTGAATTTAGGTGCTGCGCCATGCGCTCATCCATCTCCCGCCGCACTTGTTTTGCACGTATGAACACCACGCTCGCGCCCACCACCATCACTAGTACGCCGTGCAGCACAAACGCTGCGTGCATGTTGTATGGCGGGGATGCAGTCGCCGATGCGCGGAGAGCGCCTTCCGCTACACGCAAAGGATGTCAAATATGCAACTCGTCGCTAAATTGAGGCGGGTGGGACATACCGATTATGAATATAATACCGAATGCGTTGCCTCTTATGGAGGGCACCGAGTGAGCATGAAGTTATGGAGCGTGATAGATAAGAAAATGGGACTTACGCACACCACAAAATTGCGGCACTGCCATCTGCATTTCGGGTGACCTCGACTCCCAACTCAAGCCCGACTGGGAGCATGATCAGGGAGCAGACACCGATGATGACCATGATCGCGAAGAGACCGCCGGTATTATTTGGTTTGACTGCGGGGGGATCAGCTCACGTATATCGAAGAAGGGATGTATAGAAGGTGATTGGAACGATCATCAGAAGGCGATCGACTGCGAATCACAAACGTCATCGATTCGCTGCGGGGCAATGCACAAGACTGCGCAAAAAAGGAAATTGTCTATGAATTGAATAGAGTCGCACTCACCAGCCCAGATCAAACTCAGCCACGCTCCTGCAGCGATCGGGACAAGAACTTTTAGTGTGATGCCCAGGTGGTGGGTCAATACCCGGTCGAACAGAGGAGCGGTGACGACACTGGCCAAGACCCCACTAAGTAGGAGGGTTGCACCAAGGAGGCCTGATACGGTGTCGCTGTACCCTTCAGGTTCCTGTGGGCGCTATGTTTGGTAATGATGATTGGTGATAAGAAGAAAGACTTACAAAATATTGCGCGGAGAGGATGCTGAGTGCGTTCGCCCTGTGCAAGTCTCGTATGTGCGCTTATACAGTGAGATAGAGAAAAGAGGCTCACGCGCCAACAAATACACCAAAAAGTAGCGTGTCGATGACGAAGTCCAGCCGTTCATGAGGAGCCATGTAAGCAGGGTCGTCAGGGCGAACTTTCCCGACCATCGCACGTAGGAGGGAGTAGAGTGATTGTGGGGCCTTGGAGCCTGCATATGCTGTTTGAGAAACTTAGTAACGCGATACATGTGAAACAAATGTGCGGCACGCCAGACGCACTGGGTGGGCTTGGTGGTTCACTCTCGATGAGAAAAAGAGCAGGAGTAACTACAGTAGATATGATCGCTAGGACCAGTATCTGTCCAAAAATACTATCAGTCATGCAATAATAGAAAGTTTTATGGGACTCACAGATTGTCTTGCAGTGCCGATTAGGGGACTAAGCAGTTGACCGATTGCACCACCTACAGGGTTGGCTGGCGAACCCCAGTTGAAGATTTATGATTTCAACATTGATGAAAGATGCTCACCGACGGCGATCACCATTGTTGCTGTTGTTCGCCCTTTAAGGTCAAACCACATCTCGGAATACTTTGGACCGAGAACTTGGAAAGCAGGTTGAGATATTGCTGAGAAGAGCTGCATGTGATGACCCAAATTAGCGATTGAGTGACATGGATATAGTTAAGAAAGGGGGTGCATACCTGTCCAAGGATGAGTAGAGCATAAGCGCTCTCAGGGGACAAGGTCGTGATAGTGCCCGCATAGCGCAACCAGCCTGATATGAGGAGCGTTACTACACCAACTTCAACCTGTGGGAAAGTTCTATAATGGCTGAAGCACGATTGATTATATTAACTCACACAACGGCGAACGCCGAAGCGAGTACAAAGAACGGGAACGAGGAGGGAGACAGGGATGTAGACACAAGATATGATGTTGCCAAGCCAATTAACCTGGTTGATGGAAATGTCAAAGGCCTGAGCAGCTATTGAGGGCTATCAAGTAAATATATGAGCACTGAGGATGAACACGCACTATCCGTCGATATGGGCCCGAACCATGCCCAAGGCATACCAGTTACGAGGGCCAGTAATATCTACGGCGCGATGAGCATCACAAGGGGTTCCAGCAAGAAATCTAGTAGACTCACGAAACCAAAAAGGCCTGCGAAGCGACGCTTGTATAGGCGGTAAACAGGAAGTTGCTCGCTCTCCTCTTTCGACTGTTCGATATGAGTGACGCTGATGCGCCGAGTCAATTGGCTGGTATCGGTGACTTTGGCATCGGGGTATAATTCCGAATCATGCATGGAGATAGCGGCGAGTGTTTGGGAAGTAGAGACGTCCTCAGGCTCTACTAGTATGAGCATATTAAGTAGAGTTAGGTGAGTAGTCACTAGCACTGGCCACTATCGTAAGGTCTACAAAGGGAGCCCACCTGAGGCCTGAAGGCTGATAGAGACCGATGTGGGGATCGGGTTTGAAACAACCTGGCAACACTAAAATTATAGATTATGAAACACGATGCGGTGTCTATGACGGTCCCCTTTTCGCTTCTAATTCAATCTTGGTCCGGACCCGAAACCAGTTCCTATTGATTCTGGGCCACTCATGATATTTTTTGTACACCCTCATGAGCTAGTCTCTTTGCCTTAGTGCTCACTAAGTGATGAGGAGACATAAAATTTGCAAAATGGACCCTTAAAGCTTAAGTGGCCAGGTGAGAATTGGTATGATTTGCAACAAAGTACAAGTTATGTAAACGAAGTTAAGCCGCTGGTTTCCTAGACCACCTGATCATTTACCCTGCCAGTGCGCATGGCCATTGACAGCAAATTTGTGCATTTGTAGGTGAAGATACTTTTCAGCTGCCCCGCTACTGTCTCTCATACACACATCCTGTCACTGGCAACGGAATTGCGATGAGTTCTGCGACAGCGGCTATTTCCAAATCGATAGGTCTATTCAATTTTACCCACTCACCAACGTGGCAGCAAACCGCAAGACACAGCTTCAGCATCGAATGCCATCATATACGCCGTGGTGCTAGTAGAGCGCAACCCAGACATTCCACTACCAGGCGTAGAATGACTCCACGAAGACGTCAGGTATGATGATAGGACCCAGCACCAGAGCAGGAGTCTGCCAAACGAGCAGTGGAAGGCCAGAACGACGCTGCGTCGGGCGCGCAAACTCCATTCATTCAACCATGGGACCACTTCCCTCAGGCTACCTCGGAGCGACACAAGTGCGAAGAGTCGAGACTGCAACGACTATTACTGAATCCAAAGCTGCGCCTACCGTCCCAGTGCACCCGTCTCACAATCGCATCTCAGTCCCATTCACGCTCATGCTATCGAGATCTATCGCAAATTGCAATGCTTTTTTTCACGAGTAGCACAACCGGCTACTAGTAAACGAGGCTCTCCGTCGCCGAATCGTTTGTTTGACAGAGACGACCCGGAAATCTAGGGCTGCTGGATCAATGTTTCCTGCGTTGTGGATAATATAACTTCACGATATAACGTGGTGAATGTAGTATCCGCCTCCGAGTCCCGAGGCTAATCATGATGCTGATCATTGATGCTGCGGAATCGAACCAGACTACCAAATACGGCAATTCTGCTCCTGGCGTGAAGCTTGCATCACTAGGTAGGCTATAGCAACTTCTCCTTCGTCGTCGAAACATGCTCATTTGCATACAGTAAACAGTACACTCGCTAAAGAGACCGGTATGTTCAGGCATGTGAATAAAAGATAACAAAAGTCAGTTCTGAGACCCCAAAACCGAACCGCATGCGGGCCCTGAAGCCAAAATATGACATGCGGTCACATCGATATCGCTCACAGGAGTTCATAGTTCCTATCATCACCCTTATACTTAGAAAGCCGGTTGCTTCCAAGATACATGACAAGCCTTCTCACATGCTTGAAAGTCAACCGGTACCGATGATCTTGAGAGCGTTCCAGCTGGGATCGGTTCAATATAGATTATTAGCAGATTCCTCGACGCTATGTCAAGCAAATAAGTAATCGTAAAACGTCCCCTTCCCTGCCTGACGCTTCACTGCTCTTCGCATAGGCGGCGGTCTCCTCGCAGGGGACCTTGATGGCGACGACCCGCTCCGGGGCTCGTTCCACGCACTAAATCGGGTACGCGCATTCCGCACGTATACACCGCCGCTTCCTCGCACACCAGCTGCGCATGGGGTCCTCTCCAAGTCATTAGTGTCCACGTCTAAGGAGAGCGACTCTACAGACGCTGCGAACCCTTCGTCAAATTCAAAGTCTGATCCACCGATCACAGACCATGCCGCGGGAGATGAAGGCGCCTCTGAAATTGCTGAAAGCCCTCCGGCATGAGCTTCATGTTCTATGTCGGACGTAAAGTCGGATTCCATATCAGACGTGTGAATGTCAGATACGAAATCTGATTCGGTATCAACCTGGGAAACATCTGTCGCAGGTGGCGTGTCGAGTGTTGAGGCCATAACTTGAGTGACTTGAGGTCGCAGTAGATATGTCAGGCGTTGGCCGTCGACCTCCTTACCTGCGTAAATAATTCAGCCGACCAAAATATTCAGAGCCCAGTCAATCACTTACTGAAGCTAACAACCCCATACCACCGAGCCAGGCAATGTACTACATACCTCTCAAACGCACCATCCGCGCCATCTTTTCCAACAACCCACACAAGACCGAGCGCCCGTCTACATACCTCTAGTACATCTTCCCTCCCACCCACTTTCTCCCCCGGAAAAACAATACCCTGTTCCTCTCCCAGGTACGTCTCTCCCTCAAGCCAGGTGCACAAATGACCCTCGATCGCGTCGACTATATTACGGGCACCTGGCCTGGCTCTCAAAGCTCGTCGGGCGCCCTTCAATGAGAGAGAAAACAGGCCAGCAGAAGCACTCGCAGGGTCCCGAGAACCGGGAACACTAGACGGTAGCACAGAAGACCGAGGAAGATACGGAGGTAACGGAATGGGAAAGGTGGAGAGATTCGAGGGGACTGGCACCGCATGATCACTGCGCGTGGGTGGTGCAATATGAGGGTTGCCCACGAACTTGGCTATGATCGTAACGAGAAAAAGTCAATGTGTGCCTTGCATGTGAATAGCGACACGACGCACCATTTTCCCTCCTCCGTATCCAGCGTTTCCCCTCATGTTCGTCCCGGCGCGCTTTAGAAATGGAGGCCTTGGGGGGCGCAGCTCCCGACTGCTCGTGAAGGTGGGCATATCTGTCTGCGAGCTTTGGGTTCCGCAAGATTGCAGGAAATGAGAGCGGAATGGGGCTGTCGTCCGGCGCCTGAACCTCAGTTTTCCCAGAAGGTTTCTGAGATGAAACATCGCCTATTTGTTTTGCACCTGGCAGTAAATGTGATGGTGCAGTCATTGACGGAAGGGACGACTCTGTAGTTGCAGGTTCCGAGTCATCTATGATACTAGGGAGTGAGATTGTAGTGCTCGCTTCAGCCATACCGACAGTACTCAGGCTGGGTTGTTGCCTATGTGGTGCCCAGGGAATTGAGGCTGCAGAATATGTACGGGATGATATTCGTTTTAGACTCACTGTTCGTAATTTCCGAGTCAAGACCCTTGAAGTGCAACGTACGGGACCGTGCGCGGTGAGTCAAACACCGTCATACTCACAAAAAGATAAGATTGTATATGACCTCGGGTGCAATTGCGCGCTCGCTAACTTGAAGCGTCAATTGAGTACTATGTATGATTACGAAATTCATTGACTTCAAAGTCAACATCAAATGCCTGCTCCTATCAAACCTGTTAAGCTCTACCAAACGACCCGCAGCAATATTCCATCTGATCACAACTACGGGATGGTTTTCATCCTTTGCAACCTTGCCCAGAGATGCGCCTACGCTGGTGGGCAGCAGGATGGTGTCCCGAAAGGGATTGAGAAGATCAAAGCGATGTTACTTGATTCAGAGCACGACCTCTAACAAGAAACTCGCTGGCATCATCAGCGTAGCAAGATCTTTGAGTTCCCTGTCGCTTAGAAGTCGTGAGTGACATCGCTAAACGATTGATCAACGATAGTTTATGCCATGCATAGAGGGTCCAAAGGTTGATTTTTCAATTTGACCACCAGATTGAGCATCTGGATTTTCATTAAAGGCGGGGGCGAGATGCCTTTTGCAATCAGTGCTGATCTCCAACCTAGATTGAACTATGGTCAATAAGCCGCGAGCGACAAAGATATCTGTACGAGATTCGGAAGATGACCATGTGATTGGTTTCAGCGAGGGGGTCCTCGATGAGAGCAAATACTATTAAACTTTAGCGTCGAACATGCTAATCTATAACAATTGTTGGGTCATGGGGAAAAGCTCAAGGTGATGGACGTACTATACCGTACGCCACTGAAGGTTCAACTTGAATTCAGATCATGCCTATAATATAGCCCTTCTTTGCTTTGTCCACTTCCCAGTACCGAGCCATGACATTTTGATAACAAAGGAAGTTTAAGGAACATGTCACGTCCCTTTGTTACAAAAATGAAATAGCTCTACGCATTCGTTCAAAATACAATGTCCCTTTAAAGGTCTCCAGGATATCTGTGATAAGATCACGAGTAACGAGGAAGATAACGATCTTTTGTGCGCAAGCTTAAGCACGAATACTTTCATGATGGTGGCTCGACATAATCAGTGACTTGGGTATCGCCGGGTTTTTATGAAGGGCTCGGAAAGAGCCGGCAGATGGACGTCCTGACGCTAAATATTTTGCCGCGGGTCTAATGCATCCATACGTGGTTTCGTTCCGAGGTCTGGAAACGATGGTGATTGACACCAGTGATTGAGAAAGTTCCGGGTAGTACTTGTAATCAGCTTTCCTGTGTAGCGCGAGAAGTTGAATATTATTACCAGGTTACAGCTAGAAACATGGCGGCGTGCACTGCAGTCCACGAAATGCGATTCGTGGTCATTAAGTTTCGGGCGCTTCAGCTGCATGTGCAGTCTTGGTCTCCCCTAGCCAGATCGTTCCTAAGCCTAGATATAGTAAGCTTTGAAATGAATATGTAGCATTTGGAAAGACTAAATTAATTCGAAGTTCCAGTATAATCATGTCTGAGTTGACAAACGCTCCTCGTTCACTGTTGTTGTATGAAAACTGAGACGGAGATGTGCACATAAGTTCATTATGTCTTCACCCTCGCAGAGGACAATCAGCGATAACGCCCAGTCCAGAAAGTTGAAGGACGTCCCCATCTTATTGATGGCATCATACATGCAGACAGCAGATGATGATTGAGTTGTTCAACCGACTCGCTGCGGGTATGCAACTTGAAGAGATAGAGGAGTGGCGGGACGAAGGAGGTGTACACGTGTGAACCATAGCGTTGTCCTCAGACGGTAAGAAAGTGGTTCGTGGGAGTGACGACGGTGGAATGATGTGATAGAAAGGGTCGACGGCCATGCCATCGCCAAATAGATGGCATACAAAGGAAGTGACATCTGTCTAACTGGAAGGAGACGACCGGCGAGTGTTAAGCGTATGCGATGCCACATACGACATTCATTGACATCAAGTCAACGTCAAGTGCTGGCTGAGCCCAATCCTGCTCAAGCACCACCAACCGACAACCTGCCACAATCGGCATTAGACCGACCTTCAGCAACGATTTGGCAAGACACCCGTTACTAGGATCTAGGAGGGAATCTGGGACAAATCTGCCCCGATACAAATTGAAATATATCACGTCAACCATGTGTCGTAGTTGAGGTTGCATCGCGACTGTCAGACCCATACGAGCGGCTGATGAGAACACAGTCACTAGTATCTTAGGGCAGATAACCCTCGCCGTTCCTGTGTACGAAAAGAAGTTGATGTAAGCCAGTCGACTAATATTCAGAAAAGCCATACATACTTGTTGGCAACAACGTGGTTCCGGTTCCCTTTCTACGTTTGTAAAAGAGTTAACATACATACAAAATGAAACTACATTACAGACCTTGAAGGCGAAATCTGGTACGGACTGATCCTCTAAAATCGACATCTAGCGTCTCGTGGGTAGCTTACGTTTGCGAAAAAGGCTTGTGGGCGCAGGAGCCTCTAGAGAAGGGGAAATCACTTCCTCCTTTTTTGCAGGTTCTGGTGGTATTTGAAACTCGGGTTCAATTTTGGCATGAAGAACCTCTTCTGTAGCAGCTCCAAACTCCTCGGGTTTCACCTTTGGATCACCTTCCCCGCCAGAGTCTGCCTTTACGCCGTCAGGGGTAGGATCTTCGTCTGCCGGTTGAAACGCTGCGCGTTTCCATGCTATCTTCACCTTCACATCGGTAGGTAGCGCGTCCTGAGCGTCCGCTTTGATATCGTCGACAGCAGTCTTCGATGAAACAGGCTGCGGTTCTGTCGACTCCTCTTTCTTCGCTCTCACTTTGATGGGTATAAGTCCTGGGTCGTATAATTCTCCCAATCCAACGTCGACCGTTTTCTTTCTCAGCTTGAAAACACGCTCGTCATCGATGTCGTCCACCGGTGCTTCACGTTTCCTGTCAACATCAGAAGATCTTGCCATCTCCCCGTTTGCATCTTCGGACACGCTTGGAACCTCACTCTGTGTCGGTGCAGGAGACGCCGATGTATAACTCTGAACGAACTGCCACTCTCCTGCGACACCCATCGTCTGCCTCATATCTGCCTCTGCCTTAGCTCTCTCCGCATCAGGATCAGCATATCCCAGCGATGCAGCCGTTGAGTAATTGGCATACGGATTGCTTGGTTTCGTTGGTGGCTTCTTCGGCGCTGGTGCTGCAGCGGGAGCATCACGTGAAGATGATCCGACTCCCCCAAGGCCAGCACCTACGTCTTGAGCATATGCTGCGGCTGCGGCCTGAAGTATAAATTAGCGAATGGATCTGGGAAATTGCGTATTAACGCACTTTGCTAATTCGCTCCATCTCACGCTTCTCCTCGTCCCTATCCTTCACGGCTTTCTCGCCAGCCTTGTACAATCCGCGCACAAAGCGTTCGACATTGCCTTTATGACGCATTCCATTCTCGTGGTGCTGCCTAGATGGAACATCGTCTGCTATATAAATGTTGCAGTACTTGCAGTGGTAACGTTTATGCGACACCCAATATTCTGACATCGCGGTCAAGAGTGGAAGGTGACAAGACACTGTGTGACAGTGCGTGACAAACACCGAATCCACTGGCAGTCACGCAAATGTCACGGTGGGTCACAATATGTCACGCAGTGCACAATTCTGCTTTAATTGTGGTCGTTCAACCTCGGAGTCATAATGAGTTGCAGTTTGTGAAAGTGCCGAATTCTGTGGCCCCCGGTGCTGATTGCAATGGAAGGTATAGTACATTGATTTCCACACATGCTTGGAAACAAGATTTTAACTACATATTCGAATAATGATATACCTTCTGTAAGATCCGCTTCGTCACGCAGTGAATATCCTAGTCAGCAGATATAAGGTTGAGCCGACGAGGCGCTGTGATCCAACTGTGAGTGATCGTCTGGCTAGGCGAACATGAAATACACACCACTGAATTTGTGATTGCCGCAAATGAAAGGATAAAGATCAGATATGCCTTCGTTCGCGATACTCCTGCATCGGGATTGAAAGTACTTGATGAATCGGAGCCGGAGAGAATGATGAGCAATAGTACGCCCTGCCGGGAAGACATCTCATCAACAAATGGTCTAAATTTCAACTCGAGGGACTCACATTCGACAACACCCAAGCCAACAGTACCTATAAAATTTTAGCCTCCAGTTCTTAAATAAATGAAAGCAACGCACATTGGTTCTGACATTGGCGTAGTAATCGATCGCCGCCACCTCTCGCTCCCGCTCCGTAATCACCTTGCCCTTGTCTTTATTTGCAGGTTTCCGGTATTTCAGGTTATCGATTGACTCCTCGTAGATACCATTTACGTCTGCAGCTTCGGCAAGCATGGCAATATCAACTTGAGAATGAGAGTCTTGTACTGCGGCACCGAGGTCCGCGTCTGGAACCGCATCTTGTTTTGTGCCCCATGATATCTAGGGCGCCATCAGATTATATGCCCGTCTAGTGCAGACTGCAACCTACATCATCGAGGTTCGAGAATGCGTATCTTTTGAATTTATTAGTGATTATTACGCTCACATCGAGTCGATGAAAGTGACATACATGCTCAAGATGTTCATGTATGTCGGACTCAGTAGAAGATATTGCACGAAGCTGGTAAACATATGCCATGGGTCGAACGCCAGGAGGCTGCTAAGCATATACACTGCGCAGATCGAGGTTGATCACAGGCGAAAGGATAACGTAGCAAATGATACTCACCTCCGTAGGTTATCGCCACGCTCAGAAGGACCACGCCTCCACCGGCCTGACTATATACAGCTACACCGCATAGCACAGATGCAATAATGAGGTACACCATCAGGACCGCGAGGAACAGCGAGGCTAGCAGGTATTTACGATGAGCCCTGCCTAGATGTCAATATCAGTACAACTTGGACGTAGAAGGAAATATCTACGCTTTAGGCTTGTTCCCCATGGACAAAAGGAAGCATGCGATGATTATCGAAGCCAAAAAGTACTGAACTATGGCATTGAAATATTTGATGGAGGGCACACCGAAGGACTTGTCTTCTAATGACGAACTCAGGACGACCTGCGAAAATGACTCAATCTCTGCACCGGTCATGAATGGCCTTGAAACTGACGAAAAACAAGTAAAAGTTTCCCTGACACTTGTCAGTCAACGTTTCATCCGAGCAACTATGAAATGCTCACAATGCCAAACCATGAAAATACCATGTTGATGATATTATAAACAGTCTCAATCATGAGGGTTACCTTTCGACTGAAACTGTGCCCAGACTGCATAATTTGCCCCACGTGTGCCACAGCATATACTGCCGCAAAAAATGAGCCATTTAACCACCGCCGGCGCTGGCTGATGAACTCTGGTAGCGCATCTGGCACGTCGGTTTCACCAATGGCACCCTTGACATACTTCAACACCCTATTGAAACCAATTAGTTAGCAGTGCAAACCCGTGAAAGGTTTAGCGTTACCAGTTCGAATTTGCTTTCGCTATGAGCTCAAAACAAAGGATGCGCTGGGGGTTGAAACAATCTCAGCGCACAGAATCATCCAGAAGCAGGGAGGCATACATCTTCTGCAAGATCTGCGTTCGAACATTAGAGAAGTAGCAAAGGGTGCCTGATGCAGATACATACACATGTTTGATGTGAATATGTCGGTGTCATGGCCATGAAGAACTTCGCCTTTGAAATAAGAAGCCAAAGGTCCTGTTCCGTCCTTGTTATTTGCCAAAGCAATATACCTATGTAAAGCTGTAAGATGGACATCGCTGATAACCGGCGACTCTAGTTTACCTATAAGCAGAAAAAGCGCCAGGCTGTGATTATTAGTTACATTATTCACGGTAGGCTTAGCACATCAGCATACCAGGACACTGATGTAACCGAACATGCTTTCCGTTGGCTTATCCAAAATATTGCTAAGCTTGTACTCGAAATTTTGAGCCGCGACTGGGAAGACACTTGTCAAGAAGCAACATTTTCAAATAAAAGAAATATCAAACCTAATGGATTCAGCAGGTACTGCCAGTTCTTGCCCTTGTATACTGCAATCTCGCCACAAGCGCCACCGACGTTTGAGTTGACGTCAAATGTTTTCCACAGCCGATAAATACTATTATTGCCTGGACGTGTTCCGACGTCGAGCAAGACGCAGATATTGGGCTGAAGACACACTGAGTACACATTTGTTGGTGATATCATTGCTTACCTGTAACATGGGTGCAAAGGCATTGAAGAACCATCGATGACTGTTGATCTTTTTCTGGTTCTTCTCCTTCATACAAAACATAATTTGCGTTGGCACGATGCCTTTGTCTGGATACTTGAAGTGAAGATTCGGATCCAATGCAAAGGAAGTCGTATACTCGAATAGATGCGCGGTGACTTCCTTGTCATTAACTTTGTTCTTCATGTGATCTCCAGGCTGGTAGACTCCAAGGAGCGTTAAACAGTCAAGCACACGTGGGTGGACTTTCTTGCGGCCATCCGCTACAATACAAACGACAACCTGGAGGACATGAGACAGGTAGAGCAGCATGGGACAGCGCTATGATCACCTTTTTCCAGGCATCGGGTCCCCATGTCTGGGAATTCTTGCGCGAGCCAAGATGCGCTATGTTGCGCATCACTCCATACAATGTCCTACAAAAGAGGACCTCGTCTTCCTGCAGTAACACGTTAAAAATTAGATGCTTAAATCATCTTTGAACTCACGTTATACATAGTGATAACAATAAATAATTCAGTTGTACGGCCATTTTCGTTCTGTCGTAGAAAGAACTTCTCTTGCTCGAAATCGTCAGGATCACAAGTAATCGCTGTGTATCGCGTCTTGGTCATCTCTGGCTCCCCTCTGTAAGGGAGGACGAGCTTTGGAGGCACATTGAGGTCAACGACGAGATTGCCGTTTGTCAGTTGCACCCGTTTCTTTTTCAGGCGTCTACGAACGCGCCCGACGGGTGCAGGTCCAAAGTGACGGGTCTCGACAGGCGTCTCTGGTTCTTGATATCCAACTGAAGCATCAGGTGTCTTTTCGCCATCGTCATAATACTCTTCAGTACCGGGAACATCAGCATACTGCGAGATATCATACTCGTCATTGTTCGTCGTCTTCTCGTCTTCGTAAGGATTATACTCGCGGGCTTGAGAGTATCCTGTATAATGAGTATTGTTGTTGGAATCAAGTTTGTAGTCTTCATCCATGAATGGAGTGGGCGACCGTGATCTCGGGGGACGGTATGAGGAGCGGGTGAAGTTACCCGACGCATATGCTTCTGTGTCATGCTGGAAATGATCGACGGAGCTGTCAAGTCCAGTAGATGACTCTGTGCCATAATTTGAATAGATAGTAGGGGTAGAGCTGAAAGGAGTGGCGACGAGGTGTTCGTGTGATGTATTCGATTGTGGTTGAGGGAGTCCTCGTGCGGGGGACAGTTGAGTGTATGGAGTTTGTTGATGTGAATGTATGGGAGCATGGTGGTCTGAGAAAGGGTCATGACCCTGCGAGGTCGTAGGTTCATCAGTTGTGTACGAGTCTTCGAGATCTAATGTTTCTCCGGTCATTATCGTTGGAAGTAGTTGCCCTGGTTGATATCTTTCTGGAGGCGGGCGAGAATCAGAAGAAAGAGGTCTGTTTGTCGCCGCATTTTGTTCGAAGTGTGCTTCACTGATATCGCGCACGGTCAGAACGTGACTCACGCAGTATGACACTAGGACATTACCTGTTTGCAGATTGGTGCGAACCGACTGAATGGCGAATGAGCGTTTCATCCACCTGCTGATTAATAGGTACATATGACGCGGCGTCCACACTACGCATATGCATCAATATGTTCTTCTTTTGTTAGTGTCTTGACCACTCACGAGTTGTTTGGACTTATGAAAGGTCGTTGATGATGGTCAGCGTCCCCGCCGACGCTCGGCACTGGCTTTCTTCGCGACGTTGCGCGCTTCATTCTTGGTGTAAATAATCGTAGAGGTGCAAAATGTGTGCTGCGGTGCAAATGTTCAAGGGACGATGTCACAAGAAGCTAACAGAGGTTCGTGTCGCGTATTAATCACGTGATCGCAAGTAACGCAAGCTGCGTGGCAATCTTGCATCTGCCAAGACTACTTACTAAACAGCAACATTCGACTCTGGAGTCTGCATCGCACAAAGCGAGCTCCGTTACAACTCGCACATGATTCGGATGTCCTGATATGAAAAGCTCTTATCACTATCTCCGCTGACGAGAAGTTTTTCACCTCCCCGTACGATCACATGTTGTCTTCGAGCAACGTCTACCCAGACTGTCCAACCAACTGTAGTTCCTCCTTTCCCTCGGCGTGTCGTTCGTGCGGACGGTTTATCGTAACACACAATGGATGACACCGCCACGCTCATGAGTGACCTTGACGCACGATACTACAAATAATTCTCTACTCAACGTTTGAGCGGAGCGGTCGGGGAGGGAGGCATAGAAGATGCAGAACAGGAGGGCACTGGTCGGTTTGGACGCTTCAGGTGTAGGTTTGGATAGAAACGCGGTACGGGAGAGTGGATTGAGCTTCCAGAGGGCATTGAGGTTGAATTGGAGTCTCAACTGAGCGATAAGCAAAAGGCTATCCTGAAGAAATGAGTGCGTCGGTGCCTCGTCTCTCTTGGGCTCTTGGGACTCTTTGGGTACGTTTCCCCTCGGAATGATTGAAAATCTTATCTAACTGGCGTTTTTCAGTTTCTCGCATCGGACTCCGTTGCAAGCCTACTTTAGTTGGCGCTTCGTCTAATATCCTGTATAGACATTATTGATGTGTCTTCTTCGCTCTATCTTCGTGGGATGACTCAGGTACTGGTTCTTGGAGCTCCAGTGGTGTTTAGAACACTTCTGTTGGGATATATCACTCTGAGTGCGTCTGCTAAAATCAATGGACTTGGTTTTTCTTCATCCCCTTCCAAGCTCAGCTGTCTGGAACAACACGCGAACACCATGAGCACCGATATATCACTCTGACGATTTTTGATCTTACAACCTGTGCTTTCATCAGCTATTACTATTATGCTGTCGGTGCGACGTTGCTATGATGGAGTACGCCGCAGTGCACAGATGGGCCACAAGTCAAAGCTGTCTGGATCATCTGGGATTGACAAAACTATCGAGTTCGATGGGCACAGTTGGATGAGTCCCGCTTCTCATTTGGCGTTGATTAAAGTGGCGGTGGTCAGTCTAGGTTCCATGATGCAGAAGGCATCAAAGGCTTGAAGCCTGAAGGATAGATGATATGACCAAAAGCCGCAAGTTAGCTTGACTGGCTCGGCTCCTATCATCTGAGTACCCAAGTAGAAAACGAGGCTACAAACGAGTCGAGTACCCAAGAACTTGGTGAACAATCTAGACGACAAAAACACGACAGAGCATACGAAAATGAGATAGCTGGAGCACAAGAATATCAGGGTCATGTGTCCAACAGGATGAAAGAGAACCACAGATCAACTTGTGAATATGTACCAGGGTCCAGACGGCAGCAATATTAACACAACGTAGAGCTACACACCGATATGAACAAAAACCATCCTCTGCTCAAGCGGAACTTTCGTCTTCACGGTGTGCGTAGCACGGTTGAGGGCCCAGGCTGCCTTCGTGCAGTCCATCACACCACCGTCCTTCGAATCCTTGAACAAATTCTCGTAGAAAGCTTCAACAACGTGTTTTGCGAGAGCATCGTTGACCTCCCACAGCGTGCCAATGACGCTCTTGAACCCCGAAAACTGGAGTCCAGCTGCGAGGTGAACGACTTCGTCGGGCGTCTCCTCATCGCCAACGGCGGTGCGACAAGCGGATAAGAACGCAAACTCGGCCTGTGGAATGTGTCTCTCCATGATATCGAGCAACGTCAAATTTTCGTCTTTCATGACGAAATGCGAATTGTAAGGCTGCGTGCGGTCCTGCTTGCCATGACACGCCAGGTGCACCCAGGTGTTCTCTTCCAAAGCTTTGAGTGCGCCTGCTCGTGTGGCTGCGTCGTCAGAAATATTGGTGCAGTTGGCTGTCGCAGGGACGAGCTTCTGGACGAGCTCGAGCTCGCTGTCGACAGCCAAGAGTGCCTTGCCTTTCCCTGCACCCGGTTTGCCCTGTCCGATTGTAGCGAAGGACGGAGTTACATGCTTCTTCATCATCTGTCTAGATCTGACGAGAGCCGAAAGCGTCGGCGTGTAAGAGCATATGTAGAGATCCTCCAGGCACGGCTCCTTAGAGCAATCTGCATTCGTTCGAAATGGGTGAGCTGCGTGGAGAGGAATAGACGTGAAAGCTGCAGTTGGACACAACCAGATTCGAGAGTGCAATTCTAATTTCAGATCATGTTGGAGGACGTTGACGATGGGCAACATGATCTCGTCCCATACTGCCCGCAAGAGGACTATTAAATCGTTCCGCGGTGCTTTTGGGCCCAAGACAGGTGCATTTTGTATTGCCCTGGCAAAGCGATCCTTGAGATTGGTCAAATCTATGAGAGTGACAGATGGTAAAGGAACATGATGTGGTCCTCCTGACGTCGGGACGATGATGGCGCTGCATGAGTATTGACTGGCAATGAGGATGATGACCGGGCCCTGGCGTGGTGCCACTTGCAAATCTTCGTACGAAGGTGGGAGCAAGAACCGCGAGAACGCCCGAAGACCACGTATCTCAGCTACCGCAGCATCCCATTGCCTTGTAAGTCTCCTATACTCTGCTGCTGCTCGATCAGCAGCAGCACTGCCGGTAATGGTTGCAGAGCTCTGGGCGGCATCGGAGACGCACTCGCTCAGCTCCAAATAATTGAGCGCCAGTGTCGGATTTGCTGACTCAAGGTCTTCCACTGGAGTCTTCAGTCGAGATGCCAGCGACCATTGTTGCCCACGGCCCTGCTCCATGAGTTCCACTGCATGTCGTAGATTGTCACGACGTATGGCACATGATGCTGCATCTACAGGAAGTGTTCTGGCATAATGAAAGGCAGCGGCAGTTTCACGACGTGAAGCTGGCGATGATCGTGTTGCCAAATAAGCATCCAGAAGCTCGAGAAATGTCGAATAGGCCTCCAGTGCAGATCCGTGACCATGCAGCTCCGCTGCAACAGTCCAATTATATGCAAAAATGATGCGTTCTGGGAATCCTTGAGTGGGGTGCCGTGTTCCCAGTCTGAAGTTCTGTATAGCAAGCGACAAATCAGTAGGGTCGTGTAGAATCTAGTAACGAGCCAGATAGGCCTTCTGCAGCCGCATGTAGCTAAAAACCTGCTCGGGTGCAGTGAAGATAAAGATGGCAATGACGCTTGGCAAAGGCTAATGGCCTCGTCGACATCTTTTTTCTCCTGACTTTGCGTGAAATGAGAGCAGAGCGCCGAGCTCAAATTGACAAGAGTCACATGGCGCTCTGGATCGTCAAGCTGCTGTAATCGAAGGGATTCGCGATACCGATCAATGGCCTCGTAAAGATCCTCGCTGACATGCGATTCACGATATCTGGTTACAAGCGCAAGGGCAAGGTTGCCAAGCGTGGTGTGACGACGTGGATGCCCAGGTGGGCGCAACGACAGTGTCTCGCGGTAGAGGCTGACAGCTCGGGTGATGTCATCAAGGTCGCCGTGTTTGATGGTACGTGTGATGAGGGCGCCCCCTAGGTTGTCCAATGAAAAACTACGATATTCGTGCCCAATAGACCACAGGCACAGCGCTTCTTCGTACAATGAGATGGCCTCATCAAGGTCATTAGGTTTGCCTTGGTGAATGAAGCGTGACACGAGTGAGAAGGCCAAGTTGTTCAGGTAGTGACCGCGGTCAGCATGTCCCTCGGAACACAGAGACACAGCTTCACGACGGAGTTGTATGCTCGTGTCAAGTTCATCGATGCTGCCGTGCTGGTCAAACCATGCTTCAACTGCTCGTGCAAGCCCGTTGAGGGCTCCGGGACGGAGTTGATGTCCCAGGGGACAGAGCTCGAGAACGACTCTTCGAAGGTGGATGCCTTCATCAGATCCGTGTATTGGAAGACCGATGCATCTGCAGATCACATAATCGACACCATCTACCCCTGCCGCGATGCTACGAAGGTAGGTGCCCTCTGGTAGTAGCTCACGATAGAGTTGGACGGCTTCGCGGATGTCGGCAGCAGTGCTTTTCTTCTCGTGGCGCCAAGTCAGCGCTTTGGTAAGATTATATAGAGATAAGAGATGATCGGGATGGCGCTGCGGACGCAACGCAAGGGCTTCGCGGAAAAGAGAAATGGTGATATCAATGTCTTGATAATCATTTCGAACATAGCCTATGAGGCGGGCCCACGCGAGGTTGGTGAGAGCCGTTGCGCGGTCGAGACGGCCGACCGGACACCGGTCCAGAACCAACTGAAACAGCTGCACAGCAGCATTCAGGTAGGAGACGATCTTGCTCGTGATATATTTAGCAAGTCGTGCGTGGCCCGCATCTGTGTCTAGAGCAATTTTACGGACTGAGAGGGACTACAGCCAACGTTCTGTTATAAAAAGCTAAAAGGACAGAGACCAGCATCACTCACATCGATCAGTGCGCCGTTTTGATTGTCGCAACCATGTACAATGGCAAACTTTAGTGTGAGGGAAGGGTGGACACCACGCACGGGTGGGAAGGATATATCTATGAGATGTTGATGTATGTGCATGGATGAGGAGCAAGACACTCACCGAATGGCTCGTCTCCATGATCGAGTAGCCTATCCCATGAAGTTTTAAGTTTCCTGATGACCTCTCCAGCGCCTAGCATTCGACCAAGCTCATAGGAAGCCCTGATCTCGACTGATAAGGCAGGTGAGGCATGTGAGAATCTATAAACCCAAGATCGGTTCTCGCATCGTATCAGAAAGTCTCTGTAAACTTTACAGGGTAACCGTATCCCTCCACGCTACGTATTTGTCGGATGACAAAACATTGATGACCGAATTCCAGCATCTCCTCGAGTCGACATTGATGGACACGTAAATGCCAGCAGGAATGCGCTTGGAAGGGACTAGAATATTCTTTCCGTTAATGACTGTAGATGGAGTGTAAGGATCATGAAACAGACACGAAGGTAATATGGAGGGACCCGCCTTCAAGTGCGATAATGCGGCGTTGTGCGCTACCAGACATGATGGTGCGATGGAACAAAACAATGAGGATTACAGAAGGACGGAATGAGTGGGAGATGGGGTAAGATTGGAGGTTGCAACGTCGAGGGTTCAGGTCGTGCTGCACGTGTATTCCCATATTTTGTTGGGCACGGCCACCGACGCTGGTATGATTGTGGCATCAAGCGCTTGGAATCAATATCATCAACCAGGATTAGTGGAGGAATTTGTACTAAAGCAGATAATATTATGATGATGATCAGTCTTCAGCAGTGAAAGTGGCCGAATGATTCGTGCTGATACTATCGTGCCATGGGGGACGAGAGCGACGGTTTGCGAGAACATGACATGAGAAGTGCAATGCGTGACTGTGAGTTGGACCAAGAGTCAATGTCTTTACCTGGGCAGCAATCTGCCGACGTGAGCAGCGTATTCAGTCCATTTGTTTTGCATCCCACAAAATCGACCATGTACGCGGTTGCCGATGAGTGTCAGCTGCAGTTACTTTCGCGAAAATTTAATTTTAGCGTGAGACAAGTTGGTTTTCTACAATTTTCTCCTTCGTCATATGCGTTTTCCTTAATATTTGCCGCACGGATGTATGTCAGCGAGGGTGAAGATGCAACCGAGGATGGATATTATACACGCCCACCAAACGCTGCAGTGGACAAAACCAACTCAATTGAAGATTGTCACCTGCTGGCACTTCCGGATTCATCACTCACACATTCTCATCGCCGCGGCCTCCTTAAGTGTCTTTACCACTACCCCTCTCAATTCATTGTCGATCCGTCCTGCCTATCTGCATATGGCAGCAGTAGCTTCAAGGAGGGTTGATATAGGTCACTCAGCATCTGTTCTCGCTATTCGTTTCGTGTTATTCATGCTCTACTATTTCTGTGCCAAAAGTCTCAATGTTCACTGCAGTTGAACTGATTGGGTCTAGAATCTTGACTTGGAAGAGAAGCATTTAGAGCGGCACAAGATCGTTTTTATTCCATTCAAACTAGTGCCTGAGCAAGGCGACCCATCAGACTGAATAACATGCTACTAACAGTATTCCTTGACAAACGAGGCACTTTTCTCCTGGTATCCATACCTGCCGACGAATCGAACTTTTTGGGGGGAAGGAAGAGCAGCATATTAATGCATGATATCTGGAAGAAGGCCGAGAGAAGTCCGCTTCGAACACGGGGACGTGCAATGTATCTGTGTTTGTCTCACAGGTTCGTGCATTCGACGTTTACAACCCGCCAAAGCACTATTAAAAATTAAAATTTCTATAACTTAGAGTGACAGGCATCACGACTATTACCAAATCACAATACTCAAGAATTTCCTGTGTGCATGCGGTTGGTTAATCAAAAGGCTCTTCAAGCTTATATCAACATGAATCCGCCCTCCAAGCTTACCAAATGCCCTTCGAGCTTCCTAGCCGACGACAAGATCAGCGATCGCCCGACGCAGCGCAAAGCTGCTTCTGCCTTTCATGCGAGGTCAACCGGGCGCGGGGAATGGCACAACGCTCGCCGCTGTCGACGAGCTTAAACTTGCTCCCCAGACAGTAAGCTCAACTTTATGTCTGTGCCGAAGCCCAGGAAGCTTTGTAAATCAACACCTGGGTACACATCACTTATCACGGAAAGCAGGACCGCGAGCAGCCATACAATTCGCATTTCGCCATGAGAGGGTGTCTCTTGTTGCTTGATATCACAGAAGTGACAATGCACCGCAAGCCTTATCCACATTCTTATCGGCGTGTCATTCCGCTTCCTGGGATGAATAGACACCCAACGAAGTCATACACTTCGCAGTTGGTCTGCAGGTTTCTGGGTTCACAAAACACGTCGCCGAAGCTCCTTCGAAAAGAAGTTCAAGGTCGCGGAGGGAGGGTGCATGGACTGTACGAGGGCGTCTTCGGCACTCAAACATACTATGTGTGTCGTGAAGACGAAGGTGCTGCTCAAGCAGAGAATCGGTTTCGTCATAACGGTGTGTAGTTTTATGTTGAGCACAGTTCTAGAACTTCTACTTAGCCACTTACTAGTAATCTATATCAGACCATCTTTCATTGTGCTTAGTAGTAATTACCCTGACATCGATACCGTCATACTTTCAGCTGTCTGTTAATTTTATGTCTACTCCAGAGACTGAGCCAGATTCGTTTCTCAAAGACTGTATACTTCCAAGGTTGTTTGCACATGTATCATGCTGTAGCCTGAGTAGTATGGCATAGACTCGGAAAGGAACTCGATTAGGTGTTAACCTAATCGACGATTCAACGCACAACTCATGCATCGGGCTCTGCTTATTTCCGAAGTCCTCTCGGAGATATTTGCGCATGTGAATGAAGATCCGGGGCCAAAGAAGCCATCCCTTGAAGCGCTTGCCAGGACATGCAAAGCTTTCCACGAGCCCGCAATGGATTTGCTTTGGGCTGATTTGGATGGGATGACACCACTGCTAGGCTGTGTACCGAGGCTGCATCGATTAATATATCCTAGTGGTGCAAAGGTCAGTCCGGACTGGTCATACTTCTTTCCATGCATTGGCTCACTGAGCTTCCAACTAGCCGCTTACCTGGGACTGGTCTGAAGGCGTGGAGCCATTATCTGAGCATGAAACTCATCGATTTCTGGATCACGCTGCCCGTGTGCGCTCATTACGTATATCATGCAGCGAAGATCTTCACCTTTTCGCAGTCCTTCCCATCGAGACATGCATATTCCCGAGATTGCTGTCACTCGCCTTTATAGTTCGACGTCTGCAACAAAAATACTTGTGTCTCTTTCTGTCTCCCACTCTGCGCCATTGTGTCCTATCGGTCATTAATTCGGAATTGAAATCTCTTGCAACCCGCTGTGCTGCTTTGGAGCACTTATCTCTCAACGTTCCTGAATGGGAACGGCAGTCAGCAGATGATCGGACTTTTCTGTCAGACGGTGTCCGTATGTGCAAGCGGCTTGTAACTCTGTCCTGTCCGCCTCTCGACTGGGCAGCATGGAAGTACCTATCCGGCCTCCCCAGCCTTCTCAGAGTATCAGTCCGTGAACCACGCAGTGCCTCCCGTTGGTCATTGGACCGGGATATCGTCAATTTTGCGCCTTTCCTCAACGTTACGACTCTTTCTTTCAATGTGAATACGGCTTCGTATGCCATCACAGTCATGCAACACTCGGAATTCCCTTCGCTTAAAGAGTTTGAGATGGTTGCCGATGTTTTGCCTTGCGCAGAGGCTGAGCAACTCTGTCGTGCGCTATCCCAATGCAAAGCAAAGCAGACCCTTGAACATATCAGCATAGCCTCCCATGTTCCAAAAGTCGAGGAGCCTCCATGCAACTCTCTGGCAGCGGTTACACATCTTCTTTGTTTCACCCATCTCCGGACTGTGCGGCTCAATCTGCATTACTGCATCCACATTGACAACCACCTTCTTTTGCAAGTTATGTCAAATTGGCCGCACATCCGCTCGCTGGAATTAGTGGACTCGCAGATGCTACCTGAAATTACATTCCGCGGATTATTCACAGCACTCCGTCTATGTCCCCACTTGCATACGCTGCGCATATTAATGGACGCCGTGAATATCGATATCGATCCCGCGGCCGAGACATTTCAACACACCACCCTGCAAAAATTGGACTTAATTCAGTCTGATGTAGCGGATGCTGAAGCTGTCGCTCGCATCATATTTTCTGTCCTCCCTTGCATCAACCAAATTCTAACTCGGCGAGACCATTGGGATGACCGCCTGGTCTTCCAGAAGGAATGGGACGAGGTCAATAGACGTCTCGATTATCTTAAATCTTCTGCGGTCGTTGGTGGCGATAGTGCAGGAATAGTCGCGAAGTCCTGAGTGCGGGAGACATTCATTCGGGGAATCTCTGCCCCAAATGCGCTATATCCTAATGTTGCGCCGAAGTACACGACGATGCGCTCATGCAACGTGATCAATAAACTGTTTCCGCCTGTGGCGATGTGCACAGCCGCATTGGCTGCATCTTTGGTTCGCTTTTCCTATTTTGTGGAAGGGCCTTGGTGTGCGGAAGTTAATTGCTGGGTCGTGCGTGTGGATGCAGAGATCAAGCGTTCTCGAAGTGTTGCATGAGTGCGACAGAGACTTCCAACAGCCAGGACCTGGGTTCGTGATGCAGGCACAGGCTGCCCGCCATCTAATAATCGCAGACACCTCAAATCTAGTGTCCAAAATTTAGGGCAATGGACATCGTCTATCTTGTGTACTTTAATCGCCGTCGTCGAAATAAGGTAAGCTAATTGATGTGGTGGGTGCCAGCGGTCACTGGACCATTGAAAGTAATTACGCACTCGGCTGACTCGATAATGCAAAAAAACGATTTGAAGCAGCACAATGTGATCATTCTCACAGCCTACTTTACCGTGCAAGTATGAAGCAATCACAAAATAGTTATTAGCATGAAAGTTATACTTAAATCCCCACCATCTGACAGCATCATGAACGTCGAACTAATCAGACCTTATATATATATTCCCATCTCTGGTCACCTCGTTGCCAAGCGTCCGTATTCTCCCTGTTCGTAGCAAGTTGGTACGCAAATATCCCATAGTCATCACTGGACTTGAGGATTCAGCTTTGACGGAAATGTTCTCAAAGTCTACTTGGTAGCCCTTTAACCGTATCCTGCGCTTCTTGTTGATGCTCTGGGAGAGCGACGCGTCCAGTACTTGGCTGAGATCTTTGGATATCATACGTGAAGATGATTGCTTAGTGTTCGGGCTCTCTCTGTGTGACTCCGTAACATCCAATGCGACGGCGTGGTTCCTCTTGCCGTTTGGGATGGTAGACCTTGCTCTTTCGTCTGCTTTAACAGGTCTTGCAGGTCCAGGTTCCGACATTTCATCCACCGCAAATTTCCTGCGCTTGTGAGAAGCGAGTGGAGACGAAGATGTGGGCGACGCCCGGCTTCTTTTGTACGGCTCGGATGTCTTATCAGGCACTTCTACAGCCTTGCCTTTACCCTTCCGAGAGATCATGAAACTGGGTGCCTTCCAAGCCTCTGCATCGTGTGAAGGGGCCTTGCTTGTTGGTTCGCCTGGAGGTGGGGAGGCTGTTTGAGGTATGACGGAAGGTATGACTTCGGGCTGTGATAGTGAAAGACTAGGAGAACCGGAGAACAATGAATGCATAGATGAATTGGAGGGTTGCGGTGAAGTGTCCCTTATGGGTTTGTGTTCTTCCGATGGGTCTTCGGGTGCTTGTGAGGGTGAGGTATGCACAACAGCGGGAATTTCGACACTATCGACCACGTCAACATCCATCATATCAGGATTTTCAGCCGTCGATTGTTGTAAAACTTGGTGCGCATCTGGATTGGTGTCGGATGGTTGATGATCGCCATGAGCAAGTCTCTCATTAACGTTCCAGTTGATAACACCCGGAGAAGCACGATCACCGCCCCAATGACTTTCGGGCTGGTCACGATCCGTGCCTGAGATGCTCTGTTTGACGGCAGCGGGTGTCGACGTTGGTCCTGGCTTGAATTCTTGCGTCAGCTGAGATGGAAACGGGGGTCGATGTGACTGTGATTGGGAGAGCAGTTGTGATGGAGGTTCTGACTGTGGTTGAGACTGAGATTGAGTGCCCGAAGTATCAGAATTGGGGACGAGGATTTGAGTTGGACCTGAGTGATCGGCAGGTAACGGCGGCACGCCGGGGTGAGGAACTCTTCGCTTTATATTTCTACGAATGGGCACAGAAAACGATGAAGGTGGCGCAGATATGGGGGAAGAATCTAAAGGGGATGGTGGAATAATTAACCGTCTGATGCGCTGCGCAGGTGTGGGCGGGCGAAGAGGCGAAGTAGTAGGGGGTGTGGATGGTTCGTGGATGGGACCGTTTTCCTCCGCCGAAGCTTCTGCATTTACGGAGTTAGTTGGAAACTTATCGTCTCCGTCGTGCGTTGGAGATGGCAGCACTCCAGCGGGGCTTCCGGGCGCAGATGAAGGCCATTCTGATATTCTGGGTGTTGTCTGCTCATTTGTGTCTCGCTCAGGTGTACTTGTGCGCGGCGGGGTACAGGGTTGAGACCTTACGACTGTATTTCAGTCAAAGTTAACGCTACTGCTAATATATTTAGGTTGTGATATGGGGCTTACCAGCAATCACAGGATCAGGAGGTAAAACCTCTTCGAAAGGCAGCTGTCCCATTGGAAATTGTTCTACGCGTAAAATAAGCCTACGAGAAATGTGTTAAGCTGCACACGTACCACCGGCGAGTATTTGCACTTGGCTGACAATGGGAGGCTTCATTGTACACGTCCAGATGTCTTTCTCGACATGCTGACAAACAAGGTTTAATGGACGAATTTTCACGAATTCCACATACTTACCGCCCAGCGCTTGCGATGCTCCCTTATCAGATCGATCCTTCGAACCGTTTTTTCTGGCGCGATACGGGTTGAATTGCATTCTGGTTCCTGAGCTTGAAGTGTGGGAGGCGCTTCCACATGGTTGATGACTGGACAGATTTCCTGAATTTGTGGATCTCCACGCTTTAAAACATCCCTGTTGCATTTCAGAAAGTGGTCATGCAAAGATTTATTGACACTCACCCACCATCACCACCTCGTCGGAGTCCGCGGACCCATGCCTTCACTCGAGAATTCATCTCGACGTCCTGCGGGGAGCCGAAAACGTTTAAGCCAGAGCCAACAAACTTAACAACACCAGCTTCTAGAGCTATATGAGGTTCCTCGCTCAAATTTGAACGATTGTTCCCAACGGGAATTCGTACGAAGATGGGGCGAAATTGCCCTATGAAAAAGATGGCATGTTTTGCTTCTGTAAGTCTGCGACCTTGCAAATCCCTGCAGTAATACGTCAAATAGCAGTTGACAAGAGCCAAGTATGAGACTCACTTCATGTATTGCAACACAGCGTCTTTAGTGAAACACACGGGAATACTATATTCCTTGTCGGACACTCTACCCCATATTTCTGAGTCTGGGTTATATGTTAAAAACTGCAGCAGTCAGTACTGAGCGCAGAAAATGAATAGAAGGACGTACTTCGAGTATTTGAACTCTCTTCTTCTTACTCGGTGAAATAGCGTCAATAGGAACATCGGCAAATGACTTTCCACATGTTTCGGCAACTTTAATGATGTACTGCGATATCCATTGGACAGGAATGGACTCGGACATCACGACGCGAAGGGTGAAAACGGACGTCCTTTGGGCTCCTAGGGGGAATTGACTGAACAACAACAACGCGGTATGTCACGCGTGTTGTCACGTCTTAATTTTAAATGTGTCACGTCACCTTGACAGTGGCCACCAAGGCCACTGGCCAGTTTGGTACTTTGATCTCGAACTCCCCGATTTATGTTTCTGTTTTTGTGGTCCTGAGATAGCATTGATCTTGTGGCATTTCTTGCGAGGTACGAAAGCTGCAAATTTCTCGGCAGTCGGAGTCCAGTGACATTCGAGCGTCTAACAGAATCCAACAATCCAAGAATACGTTTCGCCGCTGTTCAGCTGATCTTGTTGACAATGTTGGCTAGCTCTACTGACAGGTCACGAAGTGGTATTTCTAATAGAACATGAGAACATATCACTGTGAGTGAGTCGGAGGCCTTCATGACTCCCTCGGCCACGTTCACTATGCACGGCGTTCACTACCCTGCCTTGAATATCCAGATTATTTTGGTTTTGATCCTCGGAGGTCTCACATACGGCTATATTTTCAGTGTCATCCTCAATACCTTATGTACGGAGGCTCATAGTACTGGCAATAAGCGCCTTATTCGCTCCTGGAGGTATTATTGGAGTCCTCACAGCTGGTTACATGCGTGACAAGTACGGTCGTAATATTTCTATGAACACAGCTGCTCTGATTGACGGAGCCCTTCAAACAGGCTCAATTAATATTGCTGTGCTCCTTGTAGCACGCTTCATCCTGCTCCATCACTGGATGTGGGATTGGAATGATGGTGTTCTTACACCTATTTTCCACGCAGAAATCTCCCTTCCCATGGCCTGCTTGTCGGCCAACATGGTATGTATTGTTTTTTTCGCCCGAACCAATTATCTGACCATGATACAAGGGGCTTATATCATTTTCGTGTATACTATTGCAAGCTGAGTTGGGTTGGTGTTGAGACTTTCTATTCCTCCGATCAATCTTTCAGTGGCGCTTCCCTCTTGTGTGTTTCCCCTGGGCTTGTTCTGCTGCATTTCATGAGTTCCCGAGTCCCGCGTTAGTGTAAGCTGAATTGTTGTGTATTTAGGATTTCTCAGCTGATGGATTTATCACCCATGCAAGGGCGCCCTGCAGAAAGCTGTGATATCCTATTTCGTTTTCATGTCGACGGAAGTATCGTGGAAGCTAACAAAGTTTCACGTGCCCAAAAAGAATTCCATTAGATGTCGGCAGGTCGCACTCGCACTGGGTTATTGGGTGTGATTCTGTTGATGCCTACCATAATTATGGCTTGGGAGGGGTGCAGCTTAGGCAGATGGATCAATTTACGCAGGATGCAGGGCTGGAAGAAAGGAATTGAGTGAACTAGAGATTCAGTCCGACTACAATTCACACGACTACAAAATCAAGGAGTCATCCGTTCCTTGATGACTGCGATCTGAGCTGTTTGGACCACGTGACTCAGGTGCAAAATACTAATGGGTTCCTTTATCTGGCGTTTACTTGGACAAATGGTAAAAAAATATCATGTGTTTATCTTATGTTCATTCATTCATTCCATTAATTGACGAGGCACGCAAGACTCAGCTCCGATGTCTCACTCGTATTGGCATTAATGACACTTCACCTTTATGCATTGATCAGCCGCGGCGCTGCCGTCGTGACTAGTGATCTGATGAACTTATCCACACCTGGCGGCCCGCCTACGTTGGCCTCACAAATGCTGTTTGCATATCGATCATCTATTGGCGTATCACGCATTTTATCATGTCCTGCCAGTGGTTGTTGCGTTTTTCACGCTGTCATTCTGCAATGCTATCGAGACTCGCCCAAAGGTACAGTCACACCGCTCTGAGCAGTCTGCTGCTTAACATAAATTACACGCTGCCCCGAGCTGTATACCGAGGGGAGTCGGGGACTATCTCGAGCAGCCGACTTCACGGTGGGATATCAGGATATGAAAAAGATTACATAGGACCTTCCGAAGACACCCCCTTACTCTGCGTCACCAACGTAGCGGCTTGGAGCTTCTCGTGTGGAAATAGGAGGGGAGAAAGAGCGGATGCACCTTGAACTTTGTCGCGGTTGTCATGGGATAAATCGATGGTGGCTGGCGTAAGTGTAAGGTCGCTCTCGCCATCTTGAGTCCTCACCATTGCGTTTGCATGTGAAACAGGCAGACCATCAGCATGCTGACATGACTAAATCGAGATACAAAACTCATTCTCAAGCTCAAAGTGCGTTTTGACCTCAAGGTCCATAATATAATGATGTTATCACCTTAGGTATTGGACAAGATCTGAACATGGTTTCACAAACGTACTTGTAATAAAGCTATGAAATGTCTGCAAGCGAGTTTCTTTACACGTGAACTGAGAGTTTGCATGTATCTCCTTGAAGTTGCGTTGAAGTTTCTCTTCTCTTTCGTCCCCTCCGAGCTATCATTGCGCTTGCGCTTGTAAAGACAGCGACGAGAGAAGTTAGAACTTGCACCTCGAGCGATGACCGGTTTCGTGCACAAATATGGAGTCGCCGAGGGTTATTGCCATCATTGTTGCACGGCCCATGGCACTAGAGCGCCTTCGGGTCATTCTGGAAGGCTCGCGGCACGAATGAAGAAGAAAAAAGAAGCCAAATATTTGTGACGGCTACCACTGCCTACGACAGTCAGCACTCGACGAGATGGTTATGTTGTTGGTCTTGAGCATGCTAAAATTCTTTCAGATCTGCAGGTTTCTGTGGCATCATGGGACGCTTTGCAGCTGGTGAGGCGTGCCAATTTGCCGTCACACAATACGCTGATACTCAGTTGGTATAGTGATCCGTTTGTTTGTGTGCCGATGATTGGCGTCGAACTGTGGTCACAACGTGCTTTGATTGTTCCACATCGTAGGCTTCCACAAGTTCCCCCCTCGTGCTAGCCAGCCCTCGTAATTTACACACAGATGTGGTGGCACAATTTGATCTCCACAATTACGCTTTGGGCGACGCGTCCACAGCTCATTAGTAAAAGATGCGTTGTGGCCCCTCCAGTTAACGCTTAAATAGTACGTCTACGTCTTTTCCTTCTCATAACTGTTCATCACCTCATCACCATGCTCTCTGACAATCGCCTCCGCCTAGGTCCAAAGGTCATCCTGAAATTGACCACACCGCCATCTCCGTCACCACCTGAATTATCAAGTGCTGTTCCCGGTGCGCCCGACGTCGTGCCTCACCTCACCCCCATCCCCCTCACCCCCGACTCTAAGCTCTCGATGGATCTAGACATGGCGAATCTGACTTCAAATCTTCCTTTTCCTCTGCACTCTTCTCACTTTGAGTCAGTCCCGGTTCACGCCGTTCCACCTCAAGGAACAACAGAGGCGTCCGCCCCGGACAACGTTGACGGTCCCTTTTGTATTTGGCGCCATTTGTCGTCGGGAGGTTTTGCGAAGGCGATAGGAGCTGATGACATGTCATCAAAACGCTTGCTGTGTCTGAAGGTTTTTAGGAAGGACCGTCTGAAGCGAAATCGCACAGAAGAGGGTCTTCTGAATGAACTCGAGGTTTACAAGCGCCTTGCGTCCTCGAAGGAGTGCTGTCCCGCAACCATATTCCTGATGGAATTAGAGAGGTGTTTTCAGACAAAGAAAAGAATTTGTTTCGCGATGGTATGTGCTTCTCCTCTGTGCGCCATTTGGGCTGTTTTAATCCGTTGCAAATTCCTAGGATCTAATGTCGAGTGATTTAACGTATTATATGTGCAATGAGTCTAAATACTGCCTCGAGAATGCTCGTAGGTGGAGTGCGCAACTGGTAAGTAGGCGTCGCTTTTGGTTTTCGATGTCTCACCACTGTCTTTGAAGGCGCTTGGCATAAACGCTCTGCACACCATGGGCATCATTCACCGCGACATAAAATCTGAGAACATTCTAATCGACAAGCAAGAGAACGTGCGGATCGCTGATTTTGGGCTTAGTTACATCGGCAAGGAGCCAAAGCCCTTGAATACAGGGCGGAATTATTCATTCGACGTCAAGGGAACCACCTATTGTATGGCGCCTGAAATCCTGTGCAACACGAAAAAACCAAATTCTGTCAAGTACGGCACGCCCATAGATTGGTGGGCGTTCGGATGTGTGCTCTACCAGCTCGTTTCACCGCCGAAGCATAAGGCACGTATCGTATCTTACTTAGTCGTCATCTTATTGATATCACCCCGCCAGGAGCTCTTTGTTTCGGAGGTCGACATAATGGAGTATGTTGATTGGAACTCCAAGAATTACGGAAAATTGTTCCCTTCGTTTCAGCGGCTTGATGCGATTGCGGCCCATTTGGTTGCAGGAGTAAGCTCGTTGTATATGTTATAAGTCCATCGCTTACCTTTGCCGCGACAGTTGCTTAATCCCATTACCATATTGCGGTACGGGTTCCAGCAGGTTACCAATCACCGGTATTTCTCGAACGGTGATGGCACGTCAGAATTCCACGGCGCCTGCTCTCGCGGTAGGTTCAATTCGACTTGTTTGCAGTGAAGATCGTACTAACATCTATTGCAGCTGTTCAACGCAAAGAGCAGCCCGATATAATGCCGTCCTTAAGGGATGCGGAGACTCGAAGTGTAAAGATCTGGCGCCCCCTACCTCCCGGGCAGCCGACGCACATTCCAAATATGGATTGGAAGAAGCCCAGGCCGTAAATTGTTTCTTTCTTAGGATGCCCTCCAGCTTGTGATGATTTCGTTACGAATTTCTCTTAACCAAGCTCCCAGTTTCACTGCCTCCCAGTTTCACTGCCTCCCAGTTTCACTGCCTCCCAGTTTCACTGCCTCCCAGTTTCACTGCCTCCCAGTTTCACTGCCTCCCATCTTTCTTGACACAGACGACTCCAGAAGTAATATACACATTAGCGTTGTATTAGCGTGTGTAGTTCCCATATGTCTGTTCGCATACATCTCTACATTGTTCGCCATCTCAATGATGCTTAGGTTTTACTCTGTAATAATAGCCGGCTCAAAAGGTTGACTAGGATACATAAGGAGAGCTGGGCCCAGCTGCTAGAGTACGTCGGCGTCTGTATTGTCTTTGGCCCGCTCACCGACTCAATACGTTCTGCGAGATAATACAACTAGGTGGATTTTTCAGTTCATGTTCATTGGAGACTGGAGACTCCACCCCTGGTATGTCGGACAACTTGAAAGTGAACCTACAAACAATCCCATATTCCATGAATGTATAACCTTCATTATGGTTGCCATTTGCCAAGCCAGCAGGTGGGGACGTAAGGTGAGTACTGCATCGACAACCCTTTTCAATGAAAACCTCATGAAAGGACTGACATGGTGATAGCCCTGTTACTTATCTCTGAGCCCTTCAGCAGGATTCAGATCGGCATGCCCAGAGAAGAAAATAGATCAATGCAATCACATTAATTTGATCAATCTAGAACTGCATACTTCCTCAGGCTTTCTGGTATAGCATCTCCTAACTCTTTCGACTCTAGCCATTTCTTGGAGAACAAACGGCTTTGGTATCGATATGCACCATCGCACAGCACAGTTACAACTTTGGAACCTGACAGACAGAGTTGAGCTTTAATATGGGCAACCTGAAATGTTGACCTCTGTGCTTACCCTTGCCTAGCTTTTGAGCAAGTTCTACGGCTGCAACGACATTCAACGCCGAGGATGCACCTACGTACAAGCCTTCGCTATCAAGAAGTTGATACACCATGGAGATTGACTTCTCGTCCGGAATGTGCAGAGCTCCCGTCAGGTCATTAATAAATGTGCCCAGGTTATTTGTGACACGGCCTTGACCAATACCTGCGTGGTTGCAAAATAGAGCGTTCAGCCCCATGGCGACTTTAGAAGGAAAAAAATTCAACCTTCCGTAATGGAACTTCCGCTACGCTCAACGAGCTGTCCACCGGTAGAGATATATTTGTACAAGACACTGCCAGGCGGATCGGCGAGCCATATCTGCGTCTTAGGGCTCTTTTCCTTCAGATACTTTCCAACTCCAGCCAGGGTGCCACCAGTACCAGTTGAGCATACAAATCCGTCAATGTCACCCTTTGTCTGTTCCCATATTTCGGGCCCAGTAGAGATGTAGTGCGCGTACGCATTGGCGGTGTTGTCGAATTGATCTGTCCATATGGCATTTTCAAGCTTTTCAGCATACTCCTTCGCCTGGTGGTTATAGTTCAATGGATTCTCGTAGGGAACTGCAGGTACTGGGTGCACTTCGGCACCGAGCATGCTGAGAAGGTCAATCTTCTCTTGGCTCTGAGCGCAAAAGCGTTAGCGAAGGAGACAGTAGTCATGTTGTTTGTATTACTTCACCTGAGTGTTAGGCATGAATATAACACATTTGTAACCCCTGGCTCTACAAACATGGGCAAGACCAATACCAGTGTTGCCGGCAGTACCCTCAACAATGGTTCCACCGGGTTTAATGCTGCCTCGACGTTAACACTTGTTGCGTTATGTGCTATTCCCACTCACCGACCCCTCTCCTCCGCGTCCAGAATTATGCCAACAGCAGCACGGTCTTTAATGCTGCCTCCAGGGTTTTGGAATTCGGCCTTCCCATATATCTTGCTTCCCGTCTGCTCCGAGAGTGTCTTAAGATAGATCTGGCCATGGTGTTAGAGAGGATTTTACTGTCTTTGCGCGGCGACCTCCTCACCAATGGTGTATTTCCCACTGCACCGGTAAAACCGTCAACAGCAATGTTACTCGTCGCAAAACCTCTAGCTTGCTGGGCAACCGTCGATCGCAAACCCGATAGCATGATGATTCAAAGAGAAAGTTTGATATGCAAGAGGTGGAGTACACTAACTCCCATGGGAGGATGGAGCGAGCTTGGAGCGAGCACGACATTAAGAGGTCATCATGTTTGCATCATGTGTCGTTGTTCCTGGGTATTACAGACTCAGCAAGCGGATCCAATTATATCTGGTTATCGACATCCTCATTGTTCGCTATGCCCATATGGCGAATTATACGGTAATCATGTATGAAGGATGGGATCAAAGAGCAGAACCATCTATTAAGATGCAGAGATAACGACACCCGAAGAACAGAAAAGCGCTCAGATGTATCTAGAACCGAGCAAGAAAAGTGCAGGGCTGGATGAAGAAGACGAGCTCAGACATAGAATAGGTAGTCTGTCATACATGTGGAGTCGTGCAGGCCATAATAGAGAGCATAACGTGGGTGTCAACGAGGCGAAGACGAGTTGTATCGACGTAGGGAGGTATGGACGGGGGTATCAAGGTCTTGCGCATTCTGCTGCATCGTTCATGGTTGGCGTTTCTTCACGTTCTGATTCAGCCACTGCAGGCCCTCAAACAAACCTTCGCCCGTCGTGGCACAACTACAACACATGGAATAAGCAACGTTCTCCTGGAGTGAACGGAATACCGACCTTGGGTGGACATACCAAGAGCGATCCCGCATGCGGTGAAGACCCAATTTTTCTGTCACTTCAGCAGGTGACATAGCTAGAAAACAAATGAGCCTTTGTCCAAAGGTATAGAAGCGACTCGCTGTACCTCCGGGAAGATCCTGTTTGTTCGAAAACACAAGCAGTAGACATTCCTTCATCTCTCGATCACTCAATATGCGATGCAATTCTTGTTTTGCTTCGTCGATTCTTTCTCGGTCTTGGCTGTCGACGACGAACACAAGCCCTTGGGTGCCTGTGTAGTAGTGTCTCCACAACGGTCGAATCTTGTCCTGGCCTCCAACATCCCAGACATTGAACTTCACATTCTTGTAGGTGACGGTCTCGACGTTGAAGCCAACTAAACGCAAACTATGAGTTTTTGAATTTGCCACAGTACACGGGTACTTGCCTGTAGGAATGGTGGTCACGGACTGGTTCAATTTGAGTTTGTAAAGAATAGCTGCGGCGAAATGTTCAGCACGGCAAGCGAACAACAAAGTCAGCTCACTAGTCTTCCCCGCGGCGTCAAGACCGAGCATCAGCAACCTCATCTCCTTGTTACCGAACAACCTGCCTGTAAGACATGCCATTCAGTGGATTGACACACAATAGACAACAATTCGTCAACGAAACACTTACCAAGCGCCTTTGACAAGTTAGCTCCCATGATGATATATAGATTCAAAAGTAAAGAGCGACAGAGGCGGGTTTAGTGCCACAAGCAATGATATTGAGAGACTGAAAGTAGGCAACCAGGAAAAGGAACGCTTGATGTAAACACACGCCATTCCAGACCCCGAACACCTCCCAATTGGCCTCCTAGTATAACCACCGCTTCGAGTATGAAATGAAAAACTGCTTCTGATACACACTATATTTCTAGTTTTATTCGTGCTTCCTGACCGGAAATGCGTAAGAACTTAAAAATAAAGGCCAAGGACCACGGCCAGTGTAACGATATGTAATGGGATTATCGATGGTACAATATTAATGCAAGAGTCCAGACCGATGAAACACATGCAAGAGTGGTATATCCTACTAAATCATCAACATGAGAAGAAAACTAACCCGCAGCAACTCCTGGCGATGGCGTCTGACTCTGGCTGAACACCTTTAGCCATCCATCTCCCATGTCAGAACGCAAGGCTTGCATTCGTGCTCGATAGAGCTCTGCATCTCGTATCTGACTCTGATTCTGACCCTCATCTGGTGGATCAAATACTGTGCTCACTCTTCGGTGGCTCGACTTGCCATTCGTCGATCGTGGACGTGGTATACGAACAGTGGCAGACGGTGAACGCAGCGGGCTCGCCGTGCGAACGGAAACCCCCGGGGCTAGTACAGCGCCTCCTTTAATCGAGGAACAAGATCGTGAGTTTCGTGAATGGCAAATACTGAGATAAGGGCCTCACCTATTCCATCCACAGGTGTCAGGTCGACGATGCGTTTGACTTTCCGCTTTCTCTTGCCTGCAACAGCACCTGTTAGCAGAGGAGAACCACAAGACGATGACGAGGGTCCCGATGGTGGAGTGCCGATGACGTCAAACGGCTTTGTCGGAGAGGGTGCCTTCGGGCTGCCTACTGGTAGGACAGGTGGGGAGGGGATAGTCTCAGCCGTATTTACTGATAACGGCTGGTCAGTCAGTGGTGCACTGAGACCGCGTTTCTCATAAAACCCTGGTGATGCCCCATCAAGTCTGATATTCTTGTCCTCCTTCAGGAAAAGATCAAAACATGCGGTGCGATAGTTGTCCTCGTACTCGGTGAGGGGGTTTCCTTCGATCCATACCTCCACGATGTTAGGTAATGTGGCTAATCGCCCAATCTCAGCGCTCTCCTCTATGTGGTTTGAGCGTAAGTCGACGCGCTCTAGCGCCATTAAACGCTCTAAGCCACAAATAGATTCAAGCCGATTGCGGGAGAGATTGATGTTGAGAACTTGGCCAAGGTGCGTGTAGATCCCAAGGACTGAATCAATCATGTTATCGGAGAGGTTGAGGGAGATGAGGTTGTGGAGCGTGGCAATACCATGCGGGATAGACACGAGAAGATTAGACGATAGGTCGAGATGGCTAAGCGAGGTGAGGTACGGTAACGGGTCGGTGGGAAGAAAAGTGAGAGCATTATCTGCCAGCGACAAGTGCTTCAATAATGACCATTTATAGGGCGAAAGGGGAGCGGCAGGTGAAGGGATGGGAGGCGTTAAATCGTCTTCATCGTCCTCGGGAACGGACTCAGGTAGGCGAGTACTCTGGAAAGACCGTTGTGAACGAGGTATGCGTCTGCTTCTTGAGTCGCTCGTGGTACCATCTCTCCGAGCCTGGTCATCCAACACGGCACCAATGAAGATATCAGTAACGTCCTCCAGGCCACTGCGCTGAACTGTTAAACTCCGAAGACTTTCTGCCAGCCTATCCCACCCAAGTAATGTCCGTGGGTCTATGTCAACGCACTCCAAGGTTTGAAGATTCTTGAATGCCTCAAGTGGGAGCGCATTCTGATTGGGTGGTTCATCTGCAAGTTCGGCGATGACTTTCGGGCCTGGTGCCCTGATGGATAGAGCAGGGAGCTTTGTAAAAGAGCTGTAAATATACTTGAGCTCCGCGTCGATACTTTGCAACTCCTGTCTTCCCCACCACCCTACTCCAAGTGACAATCCAGATACAGCCGAAAGGGACGAGCGAAATGACGCGAGAGACAGCGTGTCGGAATTGTCGGAATTAGGGTACAAATCGATATGCGTATAATGCATGGGCTTTGATGGGTTGTCGACTCTCACGTCTAATGTGCCAATGTCAATTCCGAGTGCCTCTAGGCGCATAAGGACGTAAAACAGCCTGTGCGTGTCGATAGTGAATGTGACAGGTTTCGGAGGAGCAGGTGATGACGTTTGTGAATCATAGGAGAACCAACCAGCAAGATTGAAGACAGAGGTGTTATTGGTAGAATGCCGACGTTGTATACGCCTTCGTCGGACGAAACCAGCTTCCGCAAGTCCCATCTCATTGTTTCTGATGAATGTCGCGATTCTGCGCAGATAATCATCGCCTGGCTGTGGTTCCATGATGGTTATCAAGTTGGGGCAGTGAATAGAAAGATAGGCCTGCAGGCAGCCAGGCAGCCCAAGCTTATGACTTTGTCCTATGTAGCCACAAGGGAAACTGCACTGAGCCAGGAGGCAACACTTGACCAGAACCGAGTAGGACCCCGTACACCCCATTTTGTGACATGACGTGACAACATATGCATCACGAAGGTGTGACAAGATTAAAACGCGTCAGTCCGCTCTTGAAGCTCATCACCATCGGTAACACATCGACAAGCTCAAGTATCAAATCTTGATCGTAGTCGTATTAGATTATTTTCCACCATGAAGTTAACGATAAAGACGCTCCAGCAGAAGATGTTCCAGGTGTGTAACGTTACCTAGTATTGTCTTTAATAATCCCTTATGCGAGTAAAAGCTCGAAGCCGAGGGGTCAGAGACCATCGCGGATTTGAAGCAGAAGATATCCAACACACAGGGCCATTCTGTAGAGAGTCAAAAGCTCATCTTTTCTGGTACGGCCTTGCATTCATTTCACAGCATCACAGTGTTCATCCAGTATCGCAGGCAAGATTCTTACAGATGACAAGACGGTTGCATCGTGCGAGATCAAGGAAAAGGACTTTCTGGTATTGATGGTATCAAAGGTTTGTAGTGTTTTTCATCTGTCTCAGATCCCAAATTCACCGTAATCTTCAGTCTAAACCTACGCCAGCTCAACCTCCCCCGGTAATTGCCTCGACATCGACGCCACAGCCCGAGGCTGCCGCACCTGACTCAGCCCCGACACCTGCAGCGCCTCAAGCGACATCACCAGCTCCTGCAGCACCAGCACCTGTTGCGCCACCTGCCCCTTCTGCTGCCCCCGCGGCAGCACCTGTAACGGCTGACGGCAGCTTTTTGACTGGAGAAGCGCTCCAGTCGACAATCAGTAACATGGTTGAGATGGGCTTCGAACGCGAACAAGTCATTCGCGCGCTGAGAGCCAGTTTTAATAATCCTGATCGTGCCGTCGAATACTTGATGACGGTATTTTAATGTTACTCACATTATTTGTTTGATATTAATTTAAGCCACAGGGAATTCCTGCGCATCTCATGCATGAAGCAGCAGGCCCTGCTGCGCGACCAGCACAGACGGGGGGTGTAGCACCTACTACTCCAGCCGCATCCGCACCTGCATCTACCGCACCCGCAGCCCAGGCAGCCCCAGTTGCCCCAGCTGGCCAACCCCAGAATTTGTTTCAAGTTAGTACCCTGATTTCTTTTTCAAACGTACTCTCATCAACCCTACGTGTAGCTTGCACAGCAACAACAACAACAGCCTGGTGGCAGAGGTACAGCAACCGCTGGTGCGGGAGCTGGTGAAATTGATCTAGAGGCCCTTCGAAACCACCCCCAGTTTCAGCAATTGCGTCAGCTGGTTCAAACGAACCCAAATCTGCTTGCCCCGTTGGTTCAGCAAATTATGGAGCAAAATCCACAGCTTGGGCAACTATTTGAAAGTAACCCTGAAGCATTGATGCAATTGCTTAATGGGGGCGACGAAGCTGAAGGCGATGGTGCTGTGCCACCCGGCGCACAAGTAATACATATTACGCCGGAGGAGCAGGCTGCGATTGGTCGGGTAAGTTCGTCCACACGCATCCTAGACTTGGGCTTATGATTGTACGTGGCTATAGTTGGAAGCATTGGGTTTCTCGCGTCAGAAAGCTGCTGAGGCATATCTGGCGTGCGATAAGAATGAGGAACTCGCGGCTAATTACTTGTTTGAGACTGGGTTTGATGACGAGGAGGACCAATGATGGACTGTGACGTGTTTGTGAAGTTCTTTGCATTGTTGTGATCCATGTATATACTCAAGGCTGACTCAAGCTACCTAAGTTACGACTGGATGGAGTTGTGATCCTGCAGCAAAATGAATTGTGGTCTAGATTCAAAATTTATTGAACTCAAGCTAGCTGAGTCATAGTACGTACGGAGTGCTTTACTGTGATGTGTACATATATATCAATTCTCTGAAATACCCCTAGCCCTGCCTGTCAAACCTCAGGCCTCAGGCCTTAGTGAGAGCATTATAGACTGCATTGCCTCCAAATCAACCCGCGGAGTCTATCAAATAATAAAAGTTTAATGCAAAACATTGTATAGACTGCGTTTGGACTGCGTGCGGTTTACCGCGTGTGAACGTTTGAACCTGGATAACGTACAAGCAAGACAGTATCCGCATGTTGTTGTGGTGTGTTGCTTGGCCGCCTTCCTCCCTCGCCTTCAATCGTCCTTCATCCTTCCTCTCTTTCCTTTCCCCCAGCATACCCAAAAGCTTTTTCAATACCGCAAGCATCATTACTGTTATTCGGTTCGAAAAGTTTCCAATTAATTTTACTGCCTGTTCTAGCTTTTCCATCCCATGGCATCCCAAGACTCGCCACCAGCGGGCGACAAGGACGGTCAGACGCGCGAGCAGGCGTCTCAAATTGTTTCTCAGACGCCAGTCATCGGGAATGGCTCTACAGGCGTAGACACTAGTGCGCAAGCGCACGAACAGTCACCCACATCGTCTTCGGAAGCGGACAAGGATGTCAACCCAAACCCTTCTAACACCGTTTCCACCTTCGTTTTACCGGGCGAACGCGAAAACGTAAAGCCTAGTGAGAAGGAGAAAGACAAGGACAAGGGTTCTTTAGCTACAACAACCCAGACTCACCCGAACACAAATTCTACCAGCGCTACGTCTAGCACCGCTCGTCGATTTTCTAGAAAGGCCAAACCTGCGTCAAAAACTACCAAATCCTCAACTGCTTCGTCTAGCTCTGCACGAGAGAAGACTGCTTCCAATAACCATTCCAGAGACGAAAATAAGTCTGTCGGAGGTTCTCAGAAAAAAGAGTCATTCATCGTCAAACTCGTGCGCAAACTTGTGCCATGTGTCGCTCCCAGTGATCGTACACATGCGATTGAGGTCGATGTCGACGACGCCACGCGACACATGGCCGCTGAGACGGCCAACGGTGTCTCGGCGCCCGTAGCCGATACCAGTGTGCCCAGCGAAAAGCAGGTTGAAGTCAAGGAACAGGAACGGGAAAAGCCAAATCTTGTGATAGAGGTGTCCCCTGCTGCAACGGAAACCGACCCCGCAGAAATCGAGGTTATTGTGCCCCCCACACCAACCAAGGCTCTTCTCCCAATATCCGAAACAGAGGGGATGACTAGCGGAGCAGTCCAACCTCCAGGATCGACTGGTACAGACATTTTCTCCCCCTCACTATCAACTCCTGTAGATGTATCGCACACACCATCTGCTGGTACCCCATCACATGCTGGAGACACCTCGCATACAGCAACCGATTCAGAAGGTAGCTTCACGGACGAGGAGGGTCATGGAGAATCGGAGGAGCCCGAAGTAGAAGAAGTGGAACCGATGGAGGAAGACGACGAAGATGCTCTGATCCTCAATGGAGGTGCAGGTATTCCGATAGGGCCCGTAAGTTTTTTTAGGACCTCTTGATGACGCTAACCACTGATTCGATTTCAAAATAAGGATGGCGAACTGCGCCCGCTCCTGCCGCCGATAGCGCCCCACCACGTGGGGCGCAAGTGTCTAGTTCTCGACTTGGATGAGACTCTTGTGCACAGCAGTTTCAAGGTAGATTTTTAGGCTTCTCGATCTAGTGCTGCTTCTGACACGTTTCTCGGCCGCTTTATAGTCCATTCAACACGCGGATTACGTTGTTCCAGTGGAAATTGAGTACCATTGGCACAATGTATACGTGATCAAGCGCCCGGGGGTCGACAATTTCCTGAAGAAGATGGGCGAAATTTACGAGGTGGTGGTCTTTACCGCTAGCTTAAGCAAGGTCCGAGGGAGTTATTTTTATCTCCTTGACATCGTCGACTGATTGTGATCGTGCACAGTACGCCGACCCAGTTCTGGATAAGCTGGATATCCACCAAGTCGTGTCCCATCGACTTTTCAGAGAGAGTTGTTATAATCACAAGGGGAACTATGTTAAGGTAATAGACACATTGTTCCATTCCTGTATGTTTCGTCGCTAACGCGCTCCATGCAGGATCTCTCCCAATTGGGCCGTCCTATTGCAGATACCATTATTCTAGACAACTCTCCAGCATCATACATCTTTCACCCCAACAATGCGGTCCCTGTGTCATCGTGGTTTAATGACCCACATGACACAGAACTGACCGATCTTTGCCCTTTCCTTGCGGACCTTGCTGAAGTGAGAGATGTTCGGGGCGTCTTGGATGGTGGTCTGTAGGGGTAGTGGGTACATGGGATACGAGGAAGAGGAACATTACAGGAGAGCAGTAGGCTCGCGAGCACAAATTCTCTGAGTGTTGTGATGCTGGTCAAGCTCTCCTGTTTTTTTATTACAGGTCAATGCAACGCACTTCATATCCCAATGTTGTGCACCACCCCACAAGTTCTATCGCATCCTTGCTCTACGTCTCGATGGCGCCTTTGGCCAATTATGCGATCTTTGTCTATTTCCACCCTCTCCGCATTGCCCTCATCATGACCCTTCACCCAATCTGCATCTGTTACGCTTTCCCATGCCCGATATACCCTACATATCTAACATGACTTTCAACGCCCAAGTGTATTGGCAAACTTTGATGATGATACCCTTTTGTCCTCTATCTCACCCCACGTATGTTCCCGCACCGAAACTCTTCTAGTAATCACTTCTGTGTTACAATTTGACATTATTGCCTCGTTCTATTACTTCTTGCTCTAGTGTGGCCGGTTCTATATGAAGCAGCTACTCTCGCATGTTCCTCTCACTCTTCCCATTCCTCCGCGGTATAGTCGCATGCCCTCACGGTGCGTCCGTTTGTCGACCTTGGTTCTCGACCAAGTATCTAACCATCCTCAGGCAGGTTTTCTCCCATTCATGGATGCATTTATACACGTCGATCGTCACTGGCAATCTCCATCTTGCGACTAAAAGTATTGCGATACATACTCTTTTTTACTCGCGTCGCTGTAGCTTAGCATTTTCCTTGTTTTATTGAATGTTTATTGCACTCGGCGACGCACCACTTTCCTTCCTTCCATTTCTTTAGTTTCTCTTCAGAGCTCTCTTTCTATCTTCTTTACACACAAAAGCACGATATCCTGACGAACTTCTATGACGATGTTAAATATTCACGATTATATACTATATTTCCTCTGTCATGGAACGCGACTGGTTTTTATCACGTGAGGTCTTGCGCCTTTGGGTGCGTGTGAATACTGGCCAGTCTCCGAGCTCTATCATCATAGTATCATGATCATTCTCCTTTCCAGCCACAGCTTCCCCGGGCCTTGAAGCTTGAAGGCTCGGAGCGCTATCTTCGTCTCCCTCATTCTCTTCGTTCTGATTCGCCACCTTCTGGTGCACCTTGCTGTCCACCGTCCACACTTCGATTTTATCACATCCTCCGAAAATATATCGTCACTCAAAGCGAATCATCATCAAGCCCAAAATTGGTTCTTGGACTCGTTCACTTTTAGATCTCGAATCTTTTTGGGGTGGACCAGTGGCCAGGGATACGCGAAATTTTATAATTTTCACAATCAGCGCATCGGTAGATGTGGCAGGTTCGCCATTTTTCAGTATCTAGACCTTGATACAAAGTCTATGCAATTCGGTTCTTCACTATGTTCTCAGCTTCCCATGCATCTACTGACAATCACATTTCAAAGTTATCTTTGACTGAACCGACTTGTTTACAGTCCCATTACGTTTGTATTTATCTGGTTGTGGAGTTAAAATGTTTAGCTGAAGTCCTCCCCTTTATCGTGACATCTGCACAGGAAGCATTTTGCTGTATATTCAGCATCCAGCGCTGCAGCACCTGGACCATGCCATACAGAGTGACGGCAAGTCCCGATTGTATGCATTTCAGGTTCGACACCTGTCCAGTTGGATTCCCATGCTTGTATTGACAGCCAATACATTCGCGTTGATTCATAACATCGATTGAGGGTTTGCTCCAGGGCTGCAGCTTACGCTCCCAAACGATTCATCGATACTCTTCGTGTTTTCTTGCAGTAAGGCTTTTCTTCTTCAATTTAAAGTCCTTCAATGACACACCCTAATAGTTGTACACCTCGGTGAAAAGCAGAACCCGGATGACGTCCAGTCCACATATAGTATGCTTTGAGTCAAAGTTTAGGTAGTCGTAATTATTGTGCCTTACTCACGCTCGCTTTCTTTTCCTGTGTCACGGTTGTCTTCAACTACGTCTTATTAAGTACGATGGTTTTGCTAACACCTAGCATGAGCTACCCACTTTCTCCCTCAGCCGATCCACAACATTCATTTTTGCTCCCCACCCTCGCTATTCGTGCAAGACAGGATTGAACATGTCTCGGCTAGAAGCCATTGATCAATCTGTATCTGAGTATTACTCATTGTCGTCTTCGGGGACTATCTTAGGGGAATGTCAACAACTTTCCTCGTCACGATCCCCTGGAATCACTCACCCTCAACATGTCATGGTCATGACACGCATGTCGTCCTTTAGCCGTGTGCTTGTTGACAGATCATCTCAACTCCCCTTTTCCACACCTGATTCCACCAACTGCGACATGGTGATGTTGTCGCCATCACCGTTGGGAGTACCTGCAACTCCAACATTATCTTTGTCGTCCTCATTGACGACAAAAATACGTACCACGTCACGCGTTATGGCCATACGAAGAGGCAATAATCCTAATAGAGACGAGTCTCCTGAGACTACATCTTCTTCTGATGCTGCACCTTCAGTTTCTTCAACGACCCCTGCCGCTGACGCTAAAGGTGGTAATGGTGGTGGTGGTAACGGTGACAGTGTTAAGGACAACAATGCAACAGTCAAGACCAAAGACAGCGGAACACCGCTTGGTCATGCTTCAACCACAGCTACGTCGGATACGTATGCTTGGACAGCAACCGTCACCCCATTCTATACTTCAAGTCAGCAGGATGCACCCAGTTCCCTTACAACAGCAATTGCGAGGTGCGCTCCAGGAACCAGGTTCGATATGCAGTTGATGTTCAAGCTTGATTTAGTAGCACCATCACTTCGTCTACATCAATTTCATCAGGTCTTGTTACAGGACCACAGGAACTCGTTTCACAATCATCGGGGGTGATGGTCATCATCACCTCCGAGTGGACCTCCGGGGGATATACTTATCACACAACACTGACACTGGAGAGCTCTTGTTCTGAGAGTGTTCAACCATCGCCCACTGGGACTGTCGCATCTGTTCCGTCTACATCTGAGTCCAGGTGAGCATTCGCGCGTAAATAGTACAAATTGTTTGCTCATTATCGTTCAAGTCTTCTTCCCTTGATATTGGGATTTATTTTTGGAGTTGTTTTTCTTGTCGCTTTCGCCGTAATAGTTCATAAATTTCGCGCTCGCCGGCGCCGGCAGGCTGAGTTGCTCCCCCAGCCTCTGATAGATCATGGGGACCATAACTACCAAGAGCGGCTGCCGCGAGACCCAACTCCGCCGGTTGCAACACCAGCTACGCTGGAAAGACGCCCTTGTGCTCCCCCACTAGTGGGAAGGATATCTGATTGGCGGTCAAGATGCCGCTCCCGGGCGGACAGTTCGGAGCCGATGAGCGAGGTACTATCAGACCCTTTTGCAGATGGATCTTTCGCTGTTTCTTCACGGACCAGTGAACCTGCACCGAGCAATCACTTTGCAGCATTTGGCGAAAACCTCAGTGTGCTACACACGAGCGATCATTCGGAGTTGAATATTCTTGCTCCTATTCCATCGAATGCTGGAACGTCTATACATTCGTTATACTTTTCTCCTTCTGGTCATTATCCCGAGAGGCATCTCTCCATCTGACGCATCGGCAGAAGACGCAACAGCTGTTATAGAATGATCATCACTGGATTTTCGCGCTGGTAGTGGACATTTTGAGGGCTCTGTTGGGTGGAACACTAGACAGAGACGGTTGAAATTTTTTGATAAATTCTCAACCCTGTGGTCCATTTGGTCGTAGATACGCCTGTTTCAACCTGATGGTGTGTGTAGACCCTAATAGTAATAATACTGCTATATTTTGAACAGCTGATCATCGATCATCGTTTGCATTATCGAGATCAAACTATAGTGAGCCCAAAGCAGTTAATGGGAGTTGATGCCATCTCTTGCTGAAGAACCCTAGCTTCCTTCCTTGGTATGGTAAATGTCGTGCGTCCATATTATTCCGTAGGTCACAGCCCGGCTGATGCATCAATGACTTTGATGTTGTGGTTATAGGCTTGTAGACCCAGTCATGCAATGCTGTTCCCCAGACATACATCTTACCATCGTGAATTCAGCACACCATCAAGCTTCAAGTGGGTGGTCAATATTTTCTCCCTATCCCGAATGCCGATTCTGAAGACCACACCCCTATCCCAGAGCGTCTACACTTCTTGAGGGACCAAGCTCAAGCATGGCATAGTTGAGGTTTGATGCTCACTATTAAACGGGTTTTATCCGACAATATTCTCTATGCCAGAACAATTAACCTTTATGACAATCGTCGATGGGCACCTTTTCCCTCGCAAACGCAGATCACGACGCATACTTGGTCAAGACTTACCAGAACCCTCACATTCAAGTGCCGAGCATAGCTGGTCTCTAGGATCACTTTCCAAAGCAGATCACCTCGATTGCTATTGCATAGCCACTTATGAAAGTGTTCAGTCGGGTTAGTTCACTACATCAGGAAAAAACATAGTGACTACATAGTGCTATATAGTCAGGGTAGCGCGAGTAGCCCCGTTGTCAAGTGCCCTCTATGTAGACACCATAGAGTCCCATAGTAACTACCAGTAGCTACGAGGTACTACCGTAGTTTGTTGGAGTGCTACTGCACGCAGCTATAAATTACTACCAGCAGCTATATAGCACACCAAAGAACCTCGTAGTCACAATTAAATTTAACCACCTGAAACACAAACTAGCATAATACGAACGTCTTACTCACTGCGTCCCTATTCATCATCCCCACCCTCGCTACTAGGATACTCATACTCCTCGACCTCATCCTCGACTGCCGCATCCTTCCCCTCATGCTGGTACTCTCGAATAGCGTCTTCAAACGCCGCGTCGTCAATGTGGGCCTGGGATGTAGCTGACAATGGAATGAGTGATGTGACACCTGCGTGGAAGCTGAGAAGCGCGAGCATTAGAAGAGTCAGTGAGATAAGAGTCCAACATACCGTGCTGTATCATGCAGATTGATACGAATTTTTAAAAGGAGTTTGTAAGGTGCAGTGCGCTCATCAAAGCGTTGCAGTGAGCTTAAATGATGGTTGTAGACAGCCCCATAACCAGCAGATGTGAACTTGATGTCCTCTTTGATGCCTTGCGACCACTCATCACTGGCAACACAACATTCTATCTATAAGATATTGTCAGCGTCATCAAGTTGAAAGTAAGAATGTGAAAAACAGCTCACAGCCGTAAGCACGAGCACAATAGTTTTGATAGGGATGGGGTCGAAGTATTTGTGGTAGATGACACCCTCGTCACTTCGGTTCAAGAACCACATGCTGTTGATACCCTGTTGAAGCAACTTGGTCTTGTAGATGCCTGACTTGGATGACGGGTCCTATTGCTCAATGTCAGCACTAAGTTATGTAGACCGTCGAAACTCACCTTGAAAACAAAGATCGAGCCAATTTTCAATCTCTCTGCGAGATCTCGGTTTGACCTTATCACCTCCATAGAATTACTTGAGCGGAAGCCGTGAAATGAAGCCGTGAGCGGACACATCTTCGTCTTGAGTTCGCCTCGCACGTGTGAAGCGCGTTTCAACAGCTTTGAACGAATAAGACCAGGAATGCACTAAAAATACTGTGCTCACCATATTCACCGCTGAAGGGGTCAGTTTGACGTCAACACCTTTGAGTTGACATGCCTCGCGCCAGGCCTCTTTCGCCAGTTTTGTCTCAGCTGCAACGGAATCCGGAAAAGGTGCCTGTGTGACGATGAGACACCGATAAACGGAGCAAGCAGTTATGAGAATCTCTTTCGAGATTTCGTCAAAGTCGCTGGCTTTCACGCGTCGACGCGAACCGTCAGCGTTTTTCTTGACCTTCGGCACCACGGTATCTTCATACGACATGTCATTGAATGATCACTTGGTCCCTCGAGCTGCAGGCAACTGTTCATCATCATCATCATCAGCATCGTTGGCAGCATCGTCGTCGTCGTTGTCTGTTGACTCGTCAACATTATGTGGTGCTGTTTGATGGAGGGTTAGTAGTGTAATTATATAAAGTAAAAACATACCTTTTGGTCCTTTGGTTGTAGGTATGGATGAGTTGCGCAACCTTGGAGGGATTTTCCCTGTACTGAATGTCAGGCTATTAGTGTTGGACAACCTTGTATCGACACTGTGGTCAGAGAACTGAAAAAAATAAATGTCAGCGGCTGATTTAAGATGAGGAAAGAAAACAAAAGCTCGTACCATTGTGTCTTCTTGCCTGTCCATGTCGCTAAGGAGCTCTGACGGCTCTTTCTCGAAGACGTCAGGATGCCCTTGGTAGGCAGCCTTTAAGGCCTTCTTCTTCTGTTTTGCCGTCTGGGTTTCCTTGATTTCTTGGCGATGGACAACATGTTGGGATTCACTGACTGTAGAACGAGATGGTGAGTGAGCGGAACATAATGTGCTGGTACTTACGACGGTAGTTCTCTTTTTCAGTTGGTCGCCGCTCTCGACCACTTGCAGTGCGTACCTGCTGTTTTGCGGCAGGTGGTGAGGGGGCGCGCTTTGGCTTGGAGGTAGGCTTACGAGGTGCCATGGTTGTCTAGTCAAAGTACGCAGCAGGTCAGTACAATTTATACCACTGCGAAACAGACAAATAACTCACAATTGAACCTTAATAGTTCGTTGATTGTTGATTTGAAGAATGAAGGGCTGAAAGCTGTGTCAAACGAGAGGGACGATAAAAAGGTATGATCATACCGTCACAATTTATTTTCACTGTTATGAATACCCCCGACTCGTCAAAAAAACGGTATGGAGCTTGCTTCAAAACTCACTGTGCTCTGATGAATCTTGCAGCCCGATGTCACAAATTGCTGGTCGCAAAGAGGCTGGCTGTGAAGACACGAAGATTGACGTCAAAAGGTTAGTTGCCGTTCCACATTACACTCAAATACTCACCGGCTTGCAGACCCAAGCTTGAAAGGCCTGATGCAGAGCCCATGTTCCTGCGCCCTCCGTTTCGTCAAACACCTGGCCCTGTCACAGCTTCCCAGAATTACATACAAAAACTAATTCTGGAGTGTTGGGAGGCAGAAGTGAAGGCCTGCGAGCAAGCAAAAAAACTGCAACTGTTAGAAATAGCACCAGGCCCAGCTATTAGTATCTTACAAGCGAGCATATGAAGGCTCGTCGTTGAGCGCTGGGATGCGGAGGTGAAACGGTGCGAGGAAGCCAAATGGGCACAGCTTTTAGAGGTACTTCTGGCCGCCCATGGTATTTCCAAACTAATGTAGCACATCAAATTAGCTAGTATCAGAGACGAGAATTAACATACTAGAATTGGTCATTGGCTCTCTTGATCTTGTTCTCTCGCTAGACGAGGAAGATTGTAATGGAGGTTGTGTGTTGGGAACTAGGCAAGATGTAAGTATCATTCAAACCGATCAGAATAAGAGCACGTACCTATCTTACTGTAGACGGAATGGCGGGCAGGATCTTTGCCTATCTTACTGTAGACGGAATGGCGGGCAGGATTTTTGCCTATCTTACTGTAGACGGAATTGTGTTGGGAACTAGGCAAGATGTAAGTATCATTCAAACCGGTCAGAATAAGAGCACGTTGAAGAAGAGGAATCTGAACCGTGGGGAAAACACAGGGGGATAATGGAACAGTAAGTCCTGAATGTGAGTGATGGTCTCGACCCAAGGACAGCTACTGAGCTAAGGGAAATCCTCTCTGAACGAGGGAACCACAAGAACTAGTAGGGAGTAGAACGACAAACGCGTGAAGCGCGATATGGAGCGGAGCGTGGGAAGCGGTCGTGCGCGATATACGCGCGAGAGCGAGAGCGGAGGACGCGGCGCGCGCGATGCAGAAGCGCGCGCTGAGATATGGGATAGAGAAGTCGCGCGAAGTGCGACTTAGATAGCTTTGTTTATGAAGTAGATCACACTAGTAGAACTAGAAAATGACCAAGTGATTGCTGCGCGGCGCGCGAGAGTGCGAGGAAAATAGATTTTAAGTGCTAGGCTATCTACTACACAGAGGCAGTAGCTGGGAGGAAAAAGCGATCCCGAACATCTACAAGAAGTCCAGAATATATGTAAAACTACAAGCGTCGCTAGACGCGCAGGTCCGAAGTTGCGAGCCGAGTAAGCTAAATATAAGTGAGCATACATGTAATAAGGGTTTTCGGTACCGCGCGCAGCGTGACGGCGTGAGTATGAGCTCGGAGATATGTTAGATAAAAGGAAATATCATGAGAAACGCACCAATGAACGCCAGCGGACATGGGATGGACAGGAAATGGATAATAGAGCGAGATGCGCGGCGCGCGGCGGACGCTCGCGCGCTGGACCTGTGAAAAATAAAATGAAGGTGCGCGGAGGCACAAGACTTGTCCTAAGGATAAGAGCTGGATGTTGTTTAGGAAGTGAAAGAATTCGGTAATGCACGCTCAGCGAGACGCGAGTCTCTACAACGTACCTATCTTACTGTAGACGGAATGGCAGGATCTTTGCCTATCTTACTGTAGACGGAACTTGAATGACCAGGGTAAGCACACCTCATGGATCATCCTCAAAAAAAAAAACCCGTACCTGGTTGCGACTTGGCGCATGGATTGAGTCTAAATGAGGCCGTAACTTTGGCATACCAATCGAGTCTAAACGAGGCCGTAATCTGTAGGTTTGTGAGGGTGCGTCTGGTGGCAGAACTGGGATAAGTCCCTCTTGCACTTTGTGAGGGCACGTCTGGTTGCAAGATCAGGATAAGCACACCCCTCCCAATCAACAAACCCAGCCGCACACCTCATGGATCGTCCTCCCAATCAACAAAACCAGCCAAGACTTGCCGTACTTTCCAACTCATTAAGGGTTGTGTGGTGTGATGTGGTGTGGTGCTCGGATCTAGTTGTGGCGCGGCGCCCGGTAACTGCGCCCAGTTTAAGTCTAGACCAGGCCATTGAAGAAAAAAAAAGGGCATACTACAATGAGACAAGTCACCTAAGACCAGGGCGAAACACTCACCAACTCACATACTATGTCGCACTGCTGTACATTTTGTGGCAAGGAGTTCCCTACGAGGGGGGGCATCAAGAGACACATAGCTAACCGGCCTAAATGCAGAATGGCATGGGAGTTAACGATTGAAGAAAAAGACTTGGAAGACAATGCACCTTCTATGGAGAACGACGATGCTGGCAACTCATTTTCCCCACTTCGCCGCTCATGGTCCAACTCTTTTGAGGCTGATGAACTTAATCCGCCGGCACCAAAAAGTCGGCGTGTGACGGTCGAGGATGTTGCTGATGAAGGTGAGGTAGTGGGAGGTGGTGGGCGCTATTTCAAGCAATGTTCTGATGGTGGATGGGCACTGCGGGAAGGGGAAACTGAATTTGAACGATACCGGAAGTACAAGGAAGGCATGGGTGAGGACGAGTGGGCTCCATTTTGTGACGAGTACGTACCCTTTCATGTTGATGGCCTCTGCCTGACTTTAGCTGCCAGGGAAGAGTGGGGTCTCGCTGAGTGGCTTGTAAAAAGCCTTGGGCAGACTCGAACCGATGAATTTCTAAAGTTACCGATTGTAAGTTTGGCATCAAGCACCGAAAAAATGTACTGACCATGACCAGTGTGATAGACCCGAAACTGAATGCAAGCTTCATTCCACAACAACCGATCATTCCTCAAGAAGGTTGATGAACTCCTGCATGGAGCCGCCTGGAGCTGTAAGAAGATTAGCGTTCAGGGAAATAGAACGGACGAAAAAGGCGAACTGTTGCACGAAGATGTTGAACTGTGGATGTGCAATCCTGTAGAGTGCATCAAGGACTTGATCGGAAATCCTTTGTTCAAGGATCAAATGGTGTACACACCTGCTCGCGCATACACGGACTCTGCAGGACTCCACTGGGTGATAGACGACATGTGGACTGCAGATTGGTGGTGTGACATGCAAGTAAGCACTATATCAAAAAAAACATCGAAAATGACAAGCACTGACCTGTGTTGTCCAGAAAAAGGTGCCGGAAGGAGCGACCATTGTGCCAATTATTCTTGCAACAGACAAAACGAGTCTGTCGCAATTCTGAGGCGACAAAACGGCATATCCTGTGTACCTCTCTATTGGAAACATTGCTAAAGAAAAACGGCGGCAAACATCAGCACGAGCGACAGTCATGATTGGTTACCTACCTTCAGGAAAGCTTGACTGCTTTACACCTGATGAACGCTCCCTCGCCAACTACCGACTATTCCATCATTGCATGTCCCTCCTCCTTCAACCCCTTGTTGCTGCAGGTGAAGACGGCGTTGAAATGGTGTGTGCTGATGCGTTGATCCGTCGAGTGTATCCGATCCTTGCCACGTATGTAGCGGACTTTCCAGAGCAGTGTCTGGTGGCGTGTTGCAAGGAAAACCGCTGTCCAAAATGTGTAGTTGCGGCGGATGAAAGAGGCGATCCACTGGATTTGCCAATGCGGGATCCTGCAGTCATAAAGGGGATATTAGAGAAGCGAAAGACTGGTCACCATCCTGCTGAATTTGAGGAATTTGGACTATGCACCATCTATGCTCCGTTTTGGGCTAATCTCCCCCACTCTAACATCTTCCTGGCCTTTACACCCGACCTCCTACACCAACTCCACAAAGGCATCTTCAAGGACCATTTAGTTAAGTGGTGCCTTGATATTGTTGGCGAAGAAGAAATGGACGCACGGTTCAAAGCGATGCCTGATTATCCCGGTCTGCGGCATTTCAAGAAGGGAATATCTATGGTAAAGCAGTGGACGGGGACAGAACACAAAGAGATGCAGCGTGTATTTGTTGGGCTACTTGCTGGCGCTGTCCCTAGGTAAGCTTCAATTGTTGCTAAGCACAAGGTTGGTGCTGACGTGATTGTTTTCATTTGCTTACCAGCCAAGTGTTAGTAGTTGTGTGAGCACTTCTAGATTTTTTGTACTATGCTCAGCTTCGAGTTCACTCAACTGAATCCCTCAATGGCCTGGAAAGCGCTCTGGCGATATTTCACGCCAACAAGGATGTCTTGCAGCAACTCGATATTCGCGACCATTTTAATATTCCCAAATTACATCAGCTCTCTCACTACGTTCAGTCTATCCTATTGTTTGGCGCTACAGACGGCTTTAACAGCGAACTTCCAGAACGTTTGCACATCGACTTCACCAAAGAAGTGTATCGCGCCAGTCATCAGCAAACTACCGGTTTTGGATACAAGATTCCCACAGCGACACAACTAGCACAGCCCCACAGTGGTACAGCGCACAGAGCACACAGAGTGACAGTGTGGCACAGTCTCGCACAGTGCACAGGGTCAGGCGATAAAATGTGATGTAAATTATAGATTAATATCAATATCTTGCTGGTCTTCATCAAAACACGAGATCTCGGAGAATGCATTTCACAGCGTGACAACTTATATTCATTTAATAAAGTACTTCAACAGATAGCTAAAATATAAAATGTGCAATGCGTATATGTATTGACAATCATGTACACAGTACAAGGCTATGGTCACAATGCAACATCCAACAGACAGATATTCTAATCAGCTGTACTCATCAGATTACATCCCGCGTGTGCGCGAGAGCACCACTCCACGCCCAAACAGACGAGTCTCGCCAGTGAAACCAGAGGAGCAGGTTTTAGGTGGTAGTTCAGTACATTCACTTAAGCAAGAGTTTTAACCATACGTCAGC
>JRHT02000005.1:397691-601377 GCA_011800875.2 Suillus brevipes Sb2 | reverse complement strand
ACCTTGTACGGTCACCTCTCAATCGCTTCTATTTCCAGACTGCTAAAGATCCAGGAAGTAACTTCTAATGACCAATTCCTACTCGTGCCACGACAAGGTCTAAGTAGCAAGGCTTTTTAGCAGATATGTCGAGAAACCGAGCACCAATATGACGATCGTGCACATTACCCCATATATGGCCGTTCCGCCTACGAGGTTCTTCTTCAATGACAGAGCAAGCAATGAAGATACCGCTGTTGGTCCAATAGCACGCATCATAGAGTTATGATGCCCACATTCAAGTTGTCCAGTGTCGTGGCTATTGATAAGGAACCGAGGGGGCATTCATTCCGCCTGCTCAGTGTCAGTGACATCCGTGTTGGTAAAACGGATTAGAAACTGAGTAGTCTAACAGACTTGCCATCAACATCCAACCCCAATGAGCCACGCTTCCATAAACCAAAAGGAATTGCATCTATGTACTCATGCAACAAAGGAGGCTGGGAGGCACCGTAAAACCCTCGCAAGGACGTCGACTGCACGACAATGGGCAGGGAAAGTTTATATCGAAAGCCACCGGCTGGCCATGTAGCGTCACGTTAGGCCCTGTTAGGCCTGAGGCCTGAGCGCTGAGCGCTAGGGCTGAGCTTCGTCACGAGTCGTGGCAGACACGTATACTTAGCTGGATGCAAGGTCATCACCGTGACTTGGAGATTACTAGATCAACTGAGTCGGGAATTCCCGTGTATTCCAAATCATCATCATCATCATCATCATCGATGACATTTACTACCGCAATCTCCAAGTTGCCACCCCCTTATTTTCACTCAGGAATTTTGTTGACATGAAACTACTCGAGAAACGCGAAATAGTGCTTTTCGCAGTCGTTGAAGGAGATACCACTTCAAGTCAAAGTCCGAAATGTAAACGATAGCGCAAGCGAAAATTTGCAGCACAGCTTTAATCTTTTGCCAACTCGGAGTCGGAAGCTTCAAGCATAAGTTCGTTTGGGACCGTTCTCTGTATCGTTTTCCAGCTGAAAGGTGCTTAGGTCCATACCAATGTCGAGTTTTGTGAACCTGTCACGCTTCTTCACCTTTGCTGGCAGGCCTCGCCCACGTTCCTTAGACTTCCCGGAATCTGCTCTTGACAGCTCAGACTTTGATGTGACAGAGATGGAGCACAATCTGTTGACAGTCGAAGACCCAAAATTACGCGAGCACCTGCTCTCCTCAATAGAAAAAGCATCTCCCGAGCAATTGCGCGCTCTTGTCCTTCGGCTCGCCGACGAGATACCTGAACTACAACGGTCCCTTGTTCAATCGCTCACTTCCTTGAAGGCATTATCAAAGGAGGTTACGGAGGTCTCACACGTTGACACGAGGTCTGATGCAGACTCAAACGAAGTTTCCTTCAGCCTAGAGAGTGTATCAACGGACTCTGGGAGTTGCTCCAGCTGGAAGTCCGCCTGTTCGGTGATTAATTGGGACATTAACATCGAGGACGTCCCTGATATCCAATCCGAGGTGAGCGTGGATGTTAGATCGTGCGCGCACTGGGATATTTGCGTGAATTGCGGGCAAAAATTTGATATGAACGCGTTGCGCGGGCCGTTCGAATGCTGCTATCATCCAGGTAAGTCTGAGATCTATCGTCAAGAAATTGTGTGTCATTTTTTTCGTTGATAGGGTTTCTCAAAAAAGATGTTGAACGGCACAAACGGCGCGATCCCCAGTCGTATCCAGAAGACTTCATCTGGAGGTGCTGTAATGAAAGCAACCCAGAGGGATGCGAGACTGGCTACCATATACCTGCCAGAGACATTGGACTGCCGCGGTTGTCTTGAAGTGACCATTCGCCTTTGAATTCGGATCATTTTGTTTATGTTCACATGGCGTCGAGTGGAATTAAACAGGTCTTTACCAAGCAAGAGTCTGAGACGGAATCAGTCCTAATTAAGTACGTGCGCCGATAAAGCTAACTCACTACTTTGCGTAGAGTTTTTTTTTCGAATTCAGTATTGTCCGTTGACCTTGGGTTGACCCTATACCTGAACAACATGATTCCTATTCGTAAGGCGGGACTGGCCCTTTTAAGGCTGGGCGAAGGCGGTGTCAGATGGGGCAGTCCGTCCCTGAATTTTTCTCTTTTGTCGGTCTGGGGCCCAGATACATTATATGTCAATCACGGTAGCTTGAGGTCGCTAGGATCATATATACGAACCACGGCACACAGCAAACAAATACGTTCGATATGTAGATGGGTGGCAAATAATGAATGTACAATTTCGATTGCGAAACAAGGTGGTGAAAAGGGGGTGAAAGCCAGAACTTCACGCCTGAGTTGACACTCCAGGTGCAGCATGGAAAGTTGCAAGCGAGAACGAAACAGGTTCTAGCAAAGCATGCCGCTGGTCTGCTCTCCAGAGTGCACGATACATCTTGGTCACAAGAAAGGCATGTACAGTGACTTGCCAGTTGCGTAAAAACCTCACAATCATGAAGCCATAAGACGCCTGTCAGGTTTGCTTGTCGTCAATATACGTGGTTTTGATTTTTGTGCACTGACATTGAGACGGGCTGTCGTCAATATGACACCGAGGGAGAAGACTGTGGGCCATAAATCCCTGAGTACTTTTCTACAACTGGACAATATGAAGGCGACTCACCGAGTCCGCAGGTCAGGTAAACCATGTTATGATGGATGAGCTGTTCCAACAAGCGATTACGATGACCTCTACGCCAGTAGCTTGCAGCGACTTTGTACAGTGCGAACAACCATATTTCTGGCGGACCGTCAATCACCATAGAAAATAAAACAACAATTTACTCACGAATCTCCGCCGTGACCAGAATCACGTAGAGGATTATGATGGTTTTGTCACTGCCAGTTTCAAGGCAACTCGTGACAGGGATGGGAGACTTGGTGACTACAAGTTGCAACAGTGTTTCAGTCCAGGAAGCACTATCCTTTTTGGGTATCGAGAGGACTTACTTGTAGGGGGGGATCGGATGATTGAGAGCACCACAGTGGCAGCAATAACGTACATCTAAATTCGCCTAATAAGGACGGATTGAAGTAGACTTGAAGTCTGTCACTGACCAGCGTGCCGATCGAGAACAGAACCACCACGCTCCTCTTAAATCCCCATATTGCACAAACCCGGAACAAGAAGACACCTCGCAAGTTTAAATCAATAAATCTATCAATGTAGTGTGTCAGAACAGCAAACCTTCGGCACACACTACAATGAAACCTCCCAGATCTGTGTCAAATCTTCATCAGGAGTGATTTTACTTCAACGAAAGAAGAATTGCACAGGTGTTTATGGAGTATATCACTTGACATGTCTATCAAACACCTCAGTTAAGATGTAATTTTGTGGTCGTTGTAAACTCACGTGAATTGACATCATGGGTTGGAACGCCACTGTGAGTGTCCTGATTAATGATGTTTATTGTTGAGATTGTTAATGATGCTTACCGAGCATCTCCAATGTCAAGTAACCGCAGGTAAGATATCGGCAGACAACGTAAAGCAGCTTCGCCCATTTCCACTGTGACTGCATCAAAAATTCCACCTGAGACGTTAAAATTAAGCCTGTATAGCGTTTGAATAAAAAAACTAAAATCACCTCATCGGCCATGGTGAGGAAAGAGTCATATGCCTGAGGTGATATATATCGATAATGGAATTGTGAAATTCAAGCAAAATTACCCAGGACGTAGTCACAGCCACTGCGATGCGATCATCAGTATGTTTTAGGTCAACACAACTTGAAGAGTACGCAGACCATTGGCATACTTAGGTGATTATAAGTAGCTAAAAGCAATCAAGGTATCACTGCTACTCACGTTGAGACCCCAAAGTACCCATCCGAGCTCAAGTACGTTCTCAGTGGAGCTCATCGTGGCCCGGGGTGCGCGTCTTGACTTGTTGAAATGGGTGTACTGTGCAATACAATTAGATAACTCGTGCATTTTTATATATTGAAAGCCTGGTACAGCTTTTTCAAGCCAAGGCAAGTAATTTGAAAGATCAAAAGCCAAGTTGCAAGACTTCAAGAACCATATACGAGCCACGGCGACATCTGAGATAACCAAAATAACATCAACGTGCTTGCCTGCCACTGGAATCAAGATATATAGATGGCGCGACTTGTGAAATGGGCGGCGTACGTGAACTTTGGAGTTCCAGGGCGAAGGCCACGTTCTTTAGTGATCAATTTGACTCCGCCAGTAAAGGTAGGAACGTACTGGACACTACGTGGAATCCCTACTGTTCAATGATCTGGGCACTTGCCACCAGAAGCACGGACTAGTAAGACATCAAGCTACCTGGACAACCACGATGATGAGCAAGTCTGTACATGTCACTGCACTCCCATACCGGCGTTTAACAACCGCATCCACGTATGAACCGGTACATGGGTGGGCAGCAATTGGAACGTTTAGAGTTGGTCCACCTTCGTTCCACGATAGCCCCATCCATTTTTTAGATACACTCAAATGATGAAGAGACGTAACAAAAGCGTGACCTGATATCTATCTGTGACGGGAAAATAAGTTAATCGCGACCAGTATACGTAATTACTTACTTAGAACCGCGTTACTTCGCCTCGACATTCATGGAAGTCATAGATTTAACCAACCTACCCATCTCCGATGATGAAGGGGGCTCAGTGTCCCACGACGAGCTCGAAAATGCAGTCTATGGCATGACTGAAGCACGCCTTCGGAAGATAGTAATCAAGCTGGCCGACAGAATACCGGCGTTTAGAAGCGCTCTGGTAAAGGAAGCCATTGTGGTCAGCGGTAGGAAGAGAAAGGCTGTTCCGAGATGGGATGTATGTGCCAATTGCGAGGAGGAATATGACGTAAGTGACGAGCGTGAGGAGGAGGAGTGCCACTATCATACAGGTCGGTATAAGTTTTTCCGTCACATTAGCAGACGGTTCTGATGCAAATTCTATCGCAAAAGGTTGTTTGGAGGTCGATGAGGACTTTTTTGCAGACCACGACGAACGGTGTCATGGTCCCATGGATACAGAGGAGAACAGAGCACAGTTTCCTGAGGGATTTAACTGGGATTGTTGTGGTGGGGACGCGCTGTCTGAAGGATGTGAAACTGGACAACATGCCACTGGGGGAAAGTTCAAGAAAAGACGTTGATTAGGAAGACTACAGGTCAAGTAGAGCTTGATGGTGTTAATTAGCTGCGAGAAAAAAATTTCAATGATAGGGCTTACAATGCCACCCCAAGTGTGCCCCATGAATGCATGAATATTTGAATCATGCCAATGATAATGCCATCGCACACACTAAGACACGACGCGTTTAATCACGTGCACAAAAAGTATGTTCTGTCCAATTGCTTCCTTGAAGTTCCTTCGAAGTTCGGAGTTCGCTCTGTATGCAGCTGGCCACCGTACGCTGGGCTGAATATTGATGTCGACAGTCCCAGGCACGCCAAGAGCGAAGACGGGCATCATCCCTGCGACGCCAACGACAACTCGAGTGGCAGGATCCCATGTTCTTCAAGCATCTCCTCATTACACAACAACCAGACGTCATTCTCTCTATGGCACAGAGGATCGTGTTGTAATCGATCCAGGTTCACGCATCTGGAAAGTCGGGTTCAGTGGCGAAGGCAAGCCAAGAGACGTATTCTACGCCGACACCAAAAATTATAGCTCATTATGGAGTTGGAGTCGAGCCACAGACCCGGCAGAAAAGGCAGAGCAAGACAACATGTTAGCAATCAACTTGGAGAGATGTATGCGTTCTGTTTTTCACGAGTAAGTGGGCACAACTATCATAAGCGCCTGCATCCAATAGACCGTGAAGGTCACTTCTTGCAGAACCCAAGGCCAGAAAAGTAATATTGGTTGAGCATCCATTAATGCCGCTTTACATCAAGGATATGTTGGCTCACATCCTCTTCAGTAATCTCCAGGTATGTGCTCAGCTTTCGCGGGGTGATAATATGTAGACATAAGGTAACAGGTCCCCTCAATATCATTTGCATCAAGTCATCTGTTGTCTTTGTTATCTGTTGGCAGAATAACAGGTCTCGTCCTGGATTGTGGCCATCTAGAATCTACCGCATTACCTGTAAGATGGATAAACCTGTTGCTTTTTTATGTTAACACACCCTCTTAGATATTCGCAGCACGTCCACTTTTTCCCCAACTCCGAACAACACCACTCGCAGGCTCTCGCTTTTCGTCACACATCCGTGCACTGCTGCTCTTATTTGGTTCTTACCTCCCTCCACCAGCTACACTCAGTGCGGCCGTCAACGTACCCGCAGCCAATCGCACCACCCGTGTGCCACAAGAGATACTAACAGATGCTGTCATTGAGGACATCAAGACACGTTGTTGCTTCGTGTCAGATACGTTAGAATCTTCTCTCACCGATGTCCGTGCATCCTCTCCGGCAATTGACGATCCTTCAGACCATGAGCCTCCACCATCAAGCGACCCTGCCATGTCTGAGTCAGAGTTTTCACGGGGTTCCCTTGGCCAAGAAAGCGCAGCAGAGTCCGAGTTCTCGATAGTCTCCCATCCGATACACCCTACCTTCGGTGGGGAAACAAGAAATGAGAACCATCTACAAGTTCTTGCGAATATGTATATGCGTCACTCCACTGCCACAGATCTTCACATGCGTGTTGTCCCCCCCGTATCTCAGCAGACAGGCACTGGGCGTGGAACCCTCGTCATTCCGGGCTGGATCCGCGAACGCGCTGCTGAGGTGTTATTTGAAGGAGGTGACGTTGACGAAAGTAGTGTTGCAGAAGTAATTTTGGATGCTTTACTCAAGGTTTGCTATCTGATTTCCCCATTCTATGATTATTGCCATTGAACGTGCTTGAAGGTCCCACTTGATCTCCGTAAAACTATGACATCCTCCATTCTAATCACAGGGGGAACAGCCATGCTTCCAGGGTTCATCCCCCGTTTACACACGGAGCTACTGCGTGCCACTGCGCCGCTAAATACCTCGTCCACGCGGTCTAGACCTACATATGATCGATATGCCTCATTGCGCCCGCTGGTACCACACTTTGCCATCCTTAACAATCCGGCACCGGTAGCCTCATCAAGCGCACGTGCCAATGTGAACGCAGGGAAGGCACCAGCTTTCACACCTGCTACGATGGCGTGGGTGGGTGGCTCCCTAGCTGGGTAAGTTTTACCTGCATTTCCTCATGTTACCTTATGATATGCTAATGGGGACTTTTCTAGGGCACTAAAAACTGGTGGCGTTGAAGTCGCACGGGAGAAATGGGACGAGTCAGATCCATCGCAGACTGATCAGGATGACGATGTCGTGATGGTTGTTCCTGCATCTGAACATGTTCCAAGAAATGTCATACCAGACTGGACTAGAGGACCGCTGCCCGCGGGCGCACCTCCTGCTGTAGCACTGAAGCCAATGCCCTCACCGCAAGCCGTCGGTGCTTGATTGTAATGTTGTATAATTGCATAATTGCTCATTGTACAAAATGGGGTAAAGCTTGTCATAATATGCAGCAGTTTATTGTATGAAGTAGATAATTGTGTGATATGCGATAAAAGGATACATTCCACAACTTTGATCTATACATGAGCTCGCGAGCACGATCCTATGAAAGCACACACGCGGCTAAAACCAGAAACGACAAGTAGTAAGGAAATCCAGTGAATGCAATGTGGAACGAAGATGGTATCGCAGTTGAAATGAAATAATTCATGCGTTGGAACGAAAAAATGATGAACCCTGAAACGAAGTCAAAACCAATGATTTCTACAAAATGTTGAGATCGAAAATGCCAATTCAGAAATACTTGAATGCATGGATGGCAACACATTACACGTGCGGAGCAGTCTAGGCGCGGCTGCCAATAACACGCAGAAGAACCTTGTTTCCATACTTGTATATCGCCTGGTCCCAGTCATCGTTGGACTTTACGAAGTGCAGAACAGCGTTATCCTTGTCAGCCATAGAGGAGAACGAAGCAGCGTAAGTGCGGCCTCCAGGTTTCTCTATAACTGGAGGGGGAACAAGGATGGCCACGACGAAGCTCTCTGAAAGTGGCACGCCTTCTTGGCGTACAAATTTGTCGTAAAGTCGTTGACGAACCTCAGTGAACGACAGGGACCGCGGGATGCGAAGCATGATGATGTGGCTCTCATGTAATGCTTTGATGGCAATGACTGAACTGTCACTGCATCCCGTTGATCCGCTGGATATGGATGTGGTTACGGATGCGCGTCGTGTGGGGTATGCTGATGTTGGGTACGAGTCATGTTGCTGCGAAGAGAAGTGGTTATCTTCGGTAGGTGATGTTGGTGGTATCGCGTCTGTAGCAGAAGTAGTTAGAACAACGGTTGAACATGTATGTATATCACATGTACCATAGAAATAGGCATCAAGGAGATCGTCTTCTTCGTAAGCCGTTTCATCAGCCCATGGTTCACGTTCCGCCCACTCTTCTTCATCTGGGAAAGGCACGGAATGACGGTGCTGCCGAGTCACTGCAGAAGGCGAAGGCTGAGTATAAGCGGATCGAGGAATGATTGCATCGGCAGAGGCATCAGTCTTGTATGATGCTATACTACACATCGAGGCACGGGGGCGGTGCGCACGTTCCGGGTGAGGATGTGGAAGCGTAAAGTCAACATTGAGCTCGGCAAGGTAAGCTGCCGCACGAGAGGGCGAAACAGAGTTGGTTGACTGCCAGGAGCACCTAGCATAGGATGCTGCTGCTGTGGAATCAGTAATGCAGATTAGATATGGAAGATTTCGAGGCGCACCATCTGAAGGAAGTTCAGCATCGTCGTATAATTCAGAAACAGGGGGGCCAAGGACCCTAGCAGTCCTATTTGCCCTTCGCGTCCGTGCGTAATCCCCAGATACAGCCTTGTCGATCTCAACTTCCTGGTCCTCTGGGAGGGCTTGCAGTATCGATGCTCCACGCTCAGAAGCGTATCCGGTAGGTGTAGTCTGTGGGTTATGTCCAAATGTGATCGGAGCTTCATGCGTCACAACCACTGGCAAGCGGCTAGACGATCGGCGCGGCGTGACGGGAGAGTTCGAGGAGGAAGAGGAGGATAGGGTGGAGTTTGAGCCACGTGACTGCAGGGATATCTTTAAGCTAGATGAGTGAGTGTTCCCTCGAGGGCGGGCAGTTGACTGGTCTTTCACGGAAGTTCCTGATGACAACGAGTCCGAAGTGGTAGAGTCTCGTCTGGGAAGCCGCTTGTGTGACTCGTTCACAGAAATGGAAGAGGGTACAGCGTCTGGTGCTGCCGGAGTTGAAGCAGAAAAATAAGCAGAAAGCATGCTACTAGACACAGAGCGGCGGGGTTTAGCGGGAGAGGTCTGGCTCCTCTGTATTTTGATAGCAAGGTCATGATCACGTCTCCAATAGCCGAAGAAATCAGTGAATGTTCGCGTGGCCATCAACTCTTTCAAGAGCATCGGGAGGTCTTCTTGAAAAAAAGCATTTATCATGGCACGAAACTCAGCGAACCGTTGGTCGACGGTGGCTTGGCTCGCGCGGAATAACGTCCCTTTCTTCGTCAGCTTCGGGATGTACTTGTGGATATCACGGGAGACAGAGTGAGGATCGGGTCCCGGAGGAAGTGAATCAAAAGAAGCTGCCTGGTCGCGTTGGATATACATCCCGTCCTTTTTCACACCTTTGCCTGCAGCCAGACGTGTGATTTTCTCTCTCGCCATGAGAGTATATTCGGCCTCAAGGGTGTCTTGAAACCAGAGGCAGTCCTCCCATTTTCGCCAGATATCATATTCCAAATGCGAACCCTTGGAAGAAGTTGAATGAGCGGAAATGGATGCGTTGTCATCCTTGATAGGACAAATCCGGAGGCCGTAGCTATAACTGCCGCCTAAAACAAACATGAATACGGTCCGATACGAAGTGAAGAAGCTTACCTTGCTTTTCCGGAGTGAGGATGCCAACGTAGAAATACTGAGGAGCACTGCGGTACACGGCACGCTTCCACGACTGTAGCTATGTGAGTATGGAGGATTGCAAACTGGAGGCTTCGACTTACGTCGGGAGATACGGGTCCCTGATCGTAGGCTGAAGCACCACCCTGGAAGTTTATGTTGATTCAGAGAGGGTGAGTGAGTTATGGGTGGCATGTACGCACCGTAACAAGATCCATGAAAACCTCGTGGTAAAAAAAAACAAGCGGTAGCCTCGAGGCAAGGTATCTAGAGAATGATCGAAGTGCGATAAGCAATTCATGCCACTGCTGAGGTTATAGAATTGCTGATGACTGCACGTACAATAAGTTCAGGTGTACTGTCACTGGATGGTGTAGTAGTAGTAGGTGGCTTTCAACCTAAGCTCGGATGTGGGCTCTCGGGCTCAGTGGTTTGTGAAAAATATCTGGGGTGCTCTGTCAGAAAGACATGTCAACTTGGATGTGCCTAGCTTGTTGGATGAGGATAAGCACCTTGACGTGTGGCTATACACTGGTATATGAGTGTTCGCTGTCAGTGACTTGTGAGCAGCTTGAAGCTAGGCAATTATAGCTTTCAAAGGATGAGGTAGTGGAGGAAGGAAAGTGGGATGCCAGGCTTCTCGTTGTCATAATAATAATACTTTGACCGTCCGGGCCATGCGATCAAGTGGGTAGTGGACTACAATTGTGTTTACCCGATCATTACCCGTTATATCCAGAATAATTTTACGTAACCACAATAAGATCCCAATTACTACATCGGAGCCACAAACACATCCCACTTGGCATATTGCTGGCCCACTGACTTTCATCCACAACCACATTCTCACTCTACGCAGGTCCCTCCACAAACGGTGCTTGGCCCGGGACCAACACAGAGGTAAGCCACACACATAATTACCGGAACGGGTCTCGGCGTGCACTTCAAAGCTGTGTTCGTGAGTTTCTCCTACAGGGGCGATATCCCATGAGGTCGGGATTCACCGTAAATTAGGTTGGGTGTTGCACACACGACATATGTTCGACGTGCCCTCTGGACACGCTATCACCTGATAATTCGCACTGCGGTGTGCCTAGACTCGATATGATGAGCTGCCAAGTTTCACAATTTTGGTACACTCATGTCCCGCCCGTAGTAGCATGTAGATAGATTACTCAACCCAAGTATACACAATCGAAGCAAGTTCCACTACATGTGACTCGTTCCTCAACTCAATCGGTACCGAACCCCAATACTTTTCTCATCACATCTTCCTCCCTCTCTTTCGCTCTCACCCGGCCCTCCTGCAGCCTCTCAAGTCCGTTCTGAATGCTTTCAATATGCACGTGAAGTGGGATACGCCCATCAATCAATTCAGGAGTCGCTACCCTCTCTCGTAAATCCTCCATGTCCTCGCTCATCGAGTTGAGCGTCTGGAGCGCGGCAACGACATGTGCCTGTGCTTGTCTCCGATAGTCGCCAAGGTCTTTAAGCAACCCAAGACGTCTGTCGGTATCTCGTAGTGCGCGTTTGTTCCCGCCCAGCTTCGTCCACAGCGCTCCCAAAAGCTCTGAATGCTCAGCTGTGACGTCAACGTCCTCGCGCATCACCACTTCGCGTACAGAGGAAAGATCTTCCTCGAGCACATCTAAGTTGTGCAGGGATACCTCCGCTTCCAGAATAAGTCGCTGGATAGCTACGGAGAAGGTATCCATCGCACTCGTAAATGTGTCGACTATCACCTCCTGCGTAGTGGGTCCCGTATAGAACGGAATCAAAGCCGTGAGCGAATATGGTGCCGGCGCGTTCTTCTCCGCCTCTTGTATGGTACGCATTGCATACCCGTTCACTGCCATGACGCTTTGAAAATGAGTGTGCAATACCTCCACGACAAACATCAACTACTTACTTGTCTACAGCGCCACCGATTCTCGAGCTAAGTTTTGTAAGACTCCTAGCGGTCTTCTTGGCATCTTTCACAAAAGTTGACAAGAGATCAGCTAGGACATCATTAGACTTGAGGTCGCTATGTCGCACGAGGGTTGCAAGATCCGCAGTGGCAAATTCAGCCTTCCGAATTTCAATTGAAAGTCCAGATCCTCCGACCGACCCTGCCAAAAGCTTTTCAAAAGTAGAGCCCTGTGCTTCCATAAGTTGCGGAAAATCTGCCCATTTGGGCACCTGCGACGCACTGGGGTCCAGCGGAGCACACAGCGCCGACCTCGATACCACAGGAAGGTAACACATCGGGGCAAACGCTGTGCGCAGCGCACCCGAAAGGCGTATCATCGCAAACGACAACATCCAAAGGAAGAGCATGATTGATAGTGGTATGCGCATAAGTCGCACTGCCCGAAGGAAAATATCGAGAATATAAATGCTCGAGTGGTGGGCAGTAGTGGTCAACGCCTCCCTGATCTGCTCTTTGTCAACGACGTTCTCTTTGTCCATGATGGGACTTTTCTTGCGCTTTGATCGTGGAGGTGCTGCGCGATTACGCCGAGGGGTCTCAGCAATAAAGACGGGTTTCGAACCCGCACGACGCCTTGGCTTCGTGGTATCTGTAAAAGTGCTTGTTGTATTGGGAGAATCAAAATTGTCGAACCGCTCTGGGCTAACTTCCTTGTCTGGAACATCTTCCCATTCACCTCCTCCAAGTGACTCCTAGGCAATTGCTGGTGCATGAGACTAAATCTTGCACATGGGTGGATCAGGTACTTACCCCTTCCCCGTCTTCGCCTTCGAACTCTCTTTTCATGCGCATTGTCAAGACAATTGGGTTTTCCGAGTGGCACTTGCTCAGGATACTGGACAGAAGTCTGAGAAGATACGTGTTCAAAAGAATCAAAACGTTCATTGTTCGGCTGCCAGCTCGGCTGCAAATCACATTGCACACGTGACCAGAAATTGTAGACTTCCGATTTCCGACTGGAATCATCCTTCAAGCATAGAGCTTCGGAGCATGGCAAGATCCGAAGCATTGTCTAGTGAGTCAGGATATCGTTCACTGGCTGCGAGTATCACCCAAGTTTGTCCATTGAGCAAGCGGCGAATCAGGACCAATATGTATCTAAGAGAGCTGCACATCATTGAACCGCTCAGAAGTGACCAATCACAGCAGTCGGTTTGTACTCTTCCTCGAGGAACTTGATCTCCTCCACCGTAAGTTTCACGTCTATTCCAGCTACAGGCTCCAAGTTAATGGCGCAGGAAGTTCTTCATGCAGGCATCGCCACTTACCAATGATATCTTTCAGATTTGCGACGCTCGTGGTTCCAACAATAGGAGCAGACACTCCTGTGGGATCGATTTCATTGATCGAGTACCCACATGGACATCAAAAATAACATACCTTCCTTGGTCAAGATCCATGCTATGGCTATTTGGGCCATGGTCACACCTTTCTTCTTGGCAAGTTCCTCGACCCTGATTAACCTGTCAAAATCACTGCTTTTCTTGGCATGGAAGCAGCATACCGATTAATGATAGTTTCGTATGACGATGCTTGGGCATAATTCCCAATGAACCTGTAAAAAGCCATGAGACGGACATCCACGTGAAGATTTTGAAATACTTGCCAATCAATTTGACCTCTGCTTGTCTGCTGTCCAAGGGGGCGTGTGAGGGCACCACGAGCGAGTGGAGACCATGGAATTGAGCCGACACCGAACATCTTAACATCGTTATTAGTCGCGACGCTGATATCGTCAACGCTATAAAAGAACCTTGAGAGTAGGGAACATCTCGCGCTCCTCCTCGCGATAGAGTAGACTGTAGTGGTTCTGCATGGAGATGAAGGGAGTGAGCTTGTTTGTGATCGCATAGTCTGTGTGAATCTGAGGTCAAATGACAGTATGTACCCCAATTGAGATCTCACTCTGCATGGCTTGGACTGAACGAAAGTTAGACTGACTCAACAGAGGGATGAGGTGCACTCACACTGGTACGCCCAGCAAGAACTCATACCGATGTAGCGGACATAACCGGCTTTGACCACGTCGTGTAATGCTTGCATCTTCTCAAAAATGAGCACGCGAAAACCAGGAGAGAATATGCGTTACCGCCTCTTCCATGGGTGTTTCATCATCGAGTCTGTGACCTACATGTGAATAAGCATTATGAGAAATAATTAACCATATTAATGGCTAGACATACATTGTAGAACGTCGATATAATCCATTTGAAGCCGCTCCAGACTCTTTTTCACGCTTGCAAAGATGTGCTGTTTCGTAAGTTCAGAAATTTGAATCACCTCGAAATCGATCGAAAACATGCCTTCCGGCTGAGGCCATGCTGGTTCACATAACCATTCTGATCTGGATTTTCGCGTCCGGCAAGCTGGTGGATGTCGTATTCACGTCCGACCACATTGAACACCTGTTCGAGGCAAACGTAATGAGAGCTGCACAACGTTATTAATATGTACTACCTTGGTCATGACAACGATTTCGTCGCGGGGTAAATTCAACTTCCTGATCACCCGCCCAAGAATCACTTCCGAATAACCATTCGAATATGTCTGAGAAATATGTGATACTGTGGTCTAACAAATTCTGACAGTAACGACTCACATCGGCAGTATCAAAAGTTTGAATTCCTGCTTCGTAACTGGTTCAAGTGATCAGGGGAACTGTGTACGTGATACTGAGACCGAGGACTTACGCGACCTTGATGTGTTCGACCGCTTCATCTTCTCCGAGGACCCAATCTTGCCATCCTTTGTTGCCGTATTGCATGGTCCCAAGTATGATTCTGGACACCTTCAGGCCAGAATTCCCCAGCCTCGCTGAGCACATAGACGAAGTGAATGCTTTTCTACGAATTGTAAACGGCAGACTCACTGTAAGGCACTTTCCTTGGCATAGACATATTAGCAGAAGTCACGTCGCTTTGTCGACAAACAGTGGGATGCGAACGAGCTCAAATACTCAACAGAATGGCGGAACGATAGGAAGAGCGCATCTTGATATTCTTAAGTGCTTATGTGCAGCTGGCCCACCTGACATGTGCATGTGACTGCTCCTTCTAGGGCGGCGCCCCGGACATTCACTGATACCCATCAATTCAAGTATGCATCCAAATTCGAATAGAATTGTTTGGCTATGAGGAATAAAAAACCTTAGATACTGTTGCAAGTCTGTGGCTGCTTGAGCTGAAACTGACTCACCTTTGTGGCGTACTAGTAGCCTCGCAAACATGCGCCTTACCATTTACATGTCGCACTACCCAGAACTCGGGAGCCCGCTCCGTGATCGATATATGCTTATACACCAAGGTGGCAGCATTAATAGATGAGTTTGATGCTGCACTTCCAGGAACCCTGACCAGTATATTGGCGTTGGTAGGTCGATAAGCAACCAAGAATACTAGTATGTTCCCGTGGAGTTGAAAATCTATGTTTGCTGAGAAAGAGCATTCCGAGTATAGTGCTGTGGAGATCCTGCTTGACTCTGTGTATTGAACGCTAGAATCAGTGAGTGACTGTCAGTAAGTAAGTTGCTAGAGACCATTAATATGCATCACCATGGACCTGAACATGGTCTCTCGGGTCCATGTGTGTTACGGAAAGGTGAACTTTAATGGCTTCTTTTCAGTCGACCCCGACGTGGGCGACTGTCCTCCCGCTTTCAGTTAGACCTAACACTAAACGCCGCGTAATTAACATACAGGATGGCTCGCCTACGACGCGACACGCTTTCAGCGTCCAGCACAACCCACTCCCCAACATCCACCTACGCCAGCTCGCCTATGCCAAGTCCATCAATCTCCAAACCATTTCGTATTTTCTCGACAGGGACGATATTCTTCACGTATTCACTAGATCTTTCCTCGCATCCAGTTCCTGGTACTGCGTCTCGGGCACAAGCAGTTACTGCCGCACGCGGTGGTAGTGCTGGACATATACTCGGTTTATTGGCAGCGCTTCCTGCTGCTGTGGAACCTATGCTCATAGCGAGTTTGGGCGCGTCACCCGACGGAATTCGACTGCGAGATGAGTTAGAGGCAGGTGGAGTACGCACAAAATACTGCAAAACCTGGCCCGGTCTCGGTGTTCCATCTGCATGGGTAATGCATGCCCGTGATACTGGTGAAAGGACTGTTATAAATCACAACCCGCTTCCAGAGGTGTCCCATGAAGATTTTATTGCCTTGCTCGGCCCTGTTCTTGCGCCAGAGAACTACATTGGCATTTCCCACCCCCAACCATCTCAACCACCTCCGAACCCACCTTCGCCCGCTCCCGTCTTCCCAAATGCATTTGTTTCTACTCCACCGCCGAGGTCTAGTATGGCTTCTAGACCTGCAACAGCTCCTGCAGGAAGCGCCGCTCCACATACGGCGATCGTGCCCACTCTAAGTCCACTTTCACCAGCGCCTTTTGACTGGCTGCATTTTGAAGGACGGAGTATCAAAACCACGCTTTCCAACATTCTTGGAGTAGATGGTCTTGCACGTGAGCGAAAGTGGCGAGCACATTGTGTTCTCAGCGTGGACCTCGGCCGAAGGGCGCGAGAAGGTGTCGAAGTTGTATGTGCTCTTCGTGCTTTTCTGAACCGTACTTTATTTGACCATTTTATGCGACCAGCTCATCCCCCACGCAGACGTTATCTTTCTGACAGCGCAGACATTTCCCTCGCTCTCTAATCCCCAACCTAACGCTGCCAACCCTGGCCCACCTTCCCCGCGCGCTATCCTCCTTGCACTCGCACGACACGCACCTCCACACGCGCTGCTTATATTATATGGAGGTGCCCTCGGTTCAGCCCTCCTCTCGCTTCCTACTCGTGAATACCTCCAGTCCTCTTCCTGGTCTCCACCCCCGATGGGCAGATCCCATGCACATACCAACTCTAACTTACATTCTATCATCTCCACCGCCGAGGGTGTTGAGAGCGTGCGCAGCGGCTCAGAATTTTGGGCTGGCCGCCGCAGCCCCGAGTCGAGTGGGTTCACCATGGGTGGTATCTCCTCATCTGTCGGAAATCGTGACAGCGGATACTCAGAAGACCACGATGACGAGCCGAGAGGTCGCACGTCATCAGCGGGGGAATCCTTCCACCCACTTGATGATGACGACGACGAAGACGACGCGAGGTCCACACATACCACCCGCGGGACATCCTTGCCCCACTCACTTCCCAACCCTCATATTCGCACAAACGGTCATGGCCACAGCCACGCACACGCACGTCCTCCCCAACACGTGCAGAGCTCTATACCCGTGCAACCTTTACCACCGCCTTCGGAAGACCCACAAGACGAAGAAGGGGCTCATTCCGCGTTCGTCGCGGGGATGATCTGGTCCCTCAGCAGGCGCATTCTTCCAGGGGCGCCATATACCCCCGTGCAAGCGGAGGAGAAGGAAGTAGACGTCACTGCGCGGTGGAGGCTTGACGAGTGCCTGCGATTTGCAACGGAGTGTGCAGGGCGCAAGGCTGGTGGATGCGAGTGGGGCAACTTGGCTATGGAGATGAGAGACATGGGATGGTTTGATTGATTGACGAACTTTTGAAGAAAAGTATTCCGGCACCATTTTAATGTTTGGCAGACTGCGATACCCTTTATTCATATACCCTCACGTACATTTAGTTTTACACTGTGCATATACCCCTCATTTTCAGAGGTGACATACCGGCCTTCCTCGTTACTGATTTATATATATATATCTTGAAGGCGCATCTGCGGCATGTGCATGAGGGACCAGCGTTGCCTCTGTCCTGAATTACCAGCTGTTCTTCTGATATGATCTAGAAGTACTCTGCTCACCAGCAGATCTCACTGCAATTAGCTAAATGGTTAGTTGCTCCAGTAATCAATGGTAATACAAAAGATCTATTGCAGCTAGCTGCTAATGAACAGTTTTGTGCATCAAAAAATGATCTTTTACGAATTGGTTTTGATTTTATAACGCGAAAGGCCGCTTGCGGCAGAGGCTAAAGCCCGCTACGGTCGCCTTTAAAGAGAATTGATTGCAAGTGTTACTGATACTAACACAAATATCATACGGATCAACCCAGATGAGTCGTTGCCAAGACTGAAATCCACATGATCCAGTACTGATGCATGATGTGTTGAGACACAGCCTGTTGTAAATCTTCCACTGACAAATTAGAAGATACCCAAAAACCACGCGCACCTGCCATATTATAGACTCAGAGCAGATCTGGATAACTTTTCTTGGCCAAAATAAAATGAGGAAGATAAACAGTTTAAAGAAGAACCCACTTGGGTAGCTGAGACTTCTTCTCGGTCTGTTATAACAGACAAAGAAGAGAAAATATCATCTACAAACGATCAATCGATCATATGACAGTAATCTGGAACAATATACATACCTTCAGGCTGAAAATTTCAACTATGACCACCGGAGAGCTGAGCAATGTCCGAGCCGAGATCCAACGAATTTTGCATTCACAGATAGAAGCCAATCATATACAAGATCGACGTCGCATCCACTCACATAGACAGGTCGAAAAGTCTGTACAATGGTAGGAATGCGAACCGGCCCAAGAGTGGACTCTGCAACCACCCCGTGCTAGCGCTGATTGGTGACAGTTCGTGGCACATTGCAGTCATGCAGGAAAGACAACGACACGGTCGCATCACAACTCGCATCATCGCAGGAATACCAGTGTAAGATCCGACTCATCCGAGGAGTTTGAATGGAGACACAATCAGTCAAGATCAGGTGTACGCAGACGGAAGATTAGAGACATGCATTCAGAATCGTGCGAAAGGAACACCACGAACAGGAGAAACGTGTTTAGGGCCGGAGTTAGACGATTTTTCGCTGCTGCCGTAGCAGGAATTTGCATTGTGAGCAAGTCTACTAAGTAACTCCTCAGTCCTGTCTACTCTGCCTGCAAATACAGATATAATCATTGATTCAAATAGGGTCTAATTTTGTATGGATCTTGGCCCAGCCTTGAAACGGTCAGTACTGTTCTAGATCTCTGGACTATCGGTGTAACCAGCAGCGCTTTACTGAACACAGCCGCGGGTGACCGATATGCGGCAATGCCAGACTCCAGTGCAATACATCACCGATGATCGTATGCATCAAGTGCACGATCAGATGGACCAAACATCATAGTGGGCTGCTGTATCTCTTGTCTGACTTTGCGCCATGCAACAGATTGTGACCTTGCTACAAATCGGGGGAACTCTCAGTAAGCCTCGGGGTGGCTACAGGATTTCATACGGAACATCATCCCGAGAATCACGTTGGAAACAAGTTGTCGACATCACTGATTTCCCAGTGCATATTCAAATAGTCGCCGCACGTCGGAGCTGGTTTGCAAATCAAAACCAACATCCTCTGTTATTCAATGCAGGGCTTCCTCTTTTTCCCTGATGTCGCACCGCAATACTAAACCCAATCAAGGATATTGAGTCGCGATCTAATTATATGATGCCAACCCTTGGCGATACAAGTGCTGGACGGTGGTATTTCTATTATGGACACGAGATCGTTAAAACCTCATCATCACTCACTCACACCCATCCCTCGGATATGACCCTCGTCTCAAATGATCCCAGTTGGTGGCCGTTCATCATTTCAAGTATTTTTGTAGAGTATTGTATAGGTTTGTTGTATCAGTCGGTAATGTTTCGATCTCACATCAACTTGCGGTTTCGCAGTTTCTGCCTGCGTCGTGGTGGTATATGATTGGGGTGAGCATGACAGTGTTTCAAACCTGCTGATATTCTCATAATATTTCCAGTACTGACACTCGGACAAGAGGTGGGTTGAGGTGATTGCCAGAACAGCCAACTCGCTAAGAATGTTGTTGCAGATTGAACTGATCTGGGTAAGCGACAGAATCCCATTTCAGAAGAATGCAACATAATATTCGGCAGAGGCAACGCTGGTCTCTCATAACTGTGTTGTACCTTGGTGTTCGTACCACATGTTATACTATATAGCGTGGTTGTGTTGACACCAAATATTCTAGATACGTTATATTGGAATACCATATTCTGTGTATGTGCCGAGGCCAACGAATTGGCACTGTGCTAATAGCTTATCTCTGATGATTAGTGCCAATGTCCTATGTATGTCTCATATGCACTGTGTTTGATTCTTCTGACCAGCGACACACAGCTAGTATGGCATTTGTCTCCCTGACAGATGCAGTGAGTAGTTCGCAACCATCTCATTCCCATCCAATGGATTCACTCATTTGTAGGGGTGAGTGAGATTCTGACCATTGACCTTGGCTCAACATTATGACTCGATAGGTGTGAGTCGAAGTGTTTGATTCTAGTACGAGGTGATAACTGATTAGGTGTTTCAGGCAATATCACGTACTACACAATAAATGGGACATATACAGTCACAATTGCTATGTTGTGCGGTGAGTTACCCAGCTGCAACACCTCAGTGTTATCGACTCAACTGAAACACAACGCAAGTAATCATGATTGCTCAGTTACAGGTCATGTATCAGAGATCTAGAATGATACTTATCTTTCTTGTTATTATCTTCCTGGCTGTTAACATCGCCTGCGGAGTAATTGTGGTAACAATACTCAAACGTATTGTGGGGGGTAAGCTTTACTTGTTGGCTTGAAGAACACCGCTCATTGGACACCACCAGTGGAACACATACTCTCTGGCATGTATATGTGCGGTTATTCCGATGAGGGGTATAACCGACTTCTGGCGATAATGATTTTGATACTTCACACTGTCTGGGGGGTCGTTGCACTGTCTCTTTTGATCTGGATTGCTATGAAACACTTCCGTGACCTGCAACGACTCGGTCCCTTGGCAGGATCGCCCATCGGGGGCTGTTTCAGAGTGGTAATAAAATCTCAAGTGCTCTATTTTTCAAGGTGAGCTTGTAGTGTAGATGTGATTATTTTTTCGCTGAGGTTCCACGCGTGCTAGCTCTCTTTGTGCCTTTAGCATCCAGTTTAACAATATCTTCACGGTGCGTTGGCCTGTCGTCGACATCTGCTTGTAATCACGACTTATCATTTCCATAGAATCCAGACACTACGGGAGCTCTGATACTCTCTGGTGCTTCTGAAATTTTATTGGGTGTTCAGATGTTCGTGCTAGGACCACGCCTCATCCTCAGTGTGCGAGAATATCACGCTAAACTCGTGGCTGGCTCCGATGCGGAAACTAGCATGGAGTCAATTGTTTTCCAGGAGCATGTACATATACAAACTAGCAGTATTGTATAGGTGACTGTTTGTCGAGTTGCTCGGCGGAAAAATTTGGTCGAGGATATGTTGTGAAACCTCACATGGCTGATGCTGTGTCAGGACCAGCGAGAACGCCTGTCCACCATCACCATCCGTCTGGGCCATAGAGGAGGGTCGTACGTGAAACGTGGAAGGTGGGTGTCAATGTCCCGGAGACAGTTAGTCAACTGATTGAGCATAGATCATCTGATTGTCACTGACCACTGTCAGAAAGTCGTCTCGTCGATGACAATCGTCTGTGTTCAAGCATCATTTAATTTTTCTCATTCACCTGCGCATAATCGATTCATACATTGCGAGAACACGTTCGATCAATTTGTGCATAGAGGGAAATTTCAAGTCGCACTTGGTCTGAGGCGCTGCTGACCCTCGTCGAGGAGGGCATGTTAACTTTGTGTTGTCACGTCACTGCGCGGTGGAAGCTTAACGAGTGCCTGCGATTTGCAACGGAGTGTGCAGGGGGCAAGGCTGGTGGGGCAACTTGGCTATGGAGATGAGAGACATGAGGTGGTTTGATTGATTGACGGACTTTTGAAGAAAAGTATTCCGGCACCTTTTTAATGTTTAGCAGACTGCGATACCCTTTATTCATATACCCTCACGTACATTTAGTTTTACATTGTGCATATACCTCCCATTTTCAGAGGTGACATGTGACATACCGGCGGTCCAACATGCAATGCCAGACTCTATCACCATCGCGTGCATCAAGTGCTCAATCAGATGCACCAAATATAGTGCGCTGCTGTATTTCTTGTCTGCTTTCTTGTTACAAACAGCTCTCAGTAAGCCTCGGGCTCGAGGCCGACCGATCATGATGTGGCTATGTACAAGGTTTCACATGGAACGTTATCATCCCGAGAATCACGTTGGAAATAAGTTGCCGACATCACTAAATTATTTCCCGGTGCATGTTCAAATATAGTGACTAGTCATCGGTGCTGGTTTGCAAATTGAAATTAACATCTACTGTTATTCAAAGCATATGGAGGGCTTCCTCTTTTCCCCTGCCAGTGATGTCGCACCGCAATACTAACTTCAGCCAATCAAGGATATTGATCTAATTATATGATGCCAGTTTTTGGCGATACAAGCGCTGGACGATGGTATATCTAGTACGGACACTAGATCGTTAACACCCCATCATCACTCGCTCACACCCATCCCTCAAATATGACCTTCGTCTCAAATGATCCCGCTTGGTGGAAGATCATCAATTCGAGTATTTTTTCAAACTATTGGATAGGTTTGTTGTATCAGTCGGTAATGTCTCGATCTCACATCAACTTGCGGTTTCGCAGTTTCTGCCTGCGTCGTGGTGGTATATGATTGGGGTGAGCATGACAGTGTTTCAAACCTACTGATATGCTCATGATATTTCCAGTACTGACACTCGGACAAGAGGTGGGTTGAGGTGATCGCCAGAACAGCCAACTCGCTAAGAATGGTGTTATAGATTGAACTGATTTGGGTAAGCAACAGAGTCCCATATCAGAAGAAAGCAAAATAATATTCGGCAGAGGCAACGCTGGTCTCTCATGACTATGTTGTACCTGGGTGTTCGTACTACATGTTATGCTATAGCGTGGTCGGCAGTTGTGCTGACTCCAAAATATCATAGATACGTTACATTGGAATACCATATTCTGTGTATGTGTCGAAGCCAACGAATTGGCACTGTGCTAATAGCTTATCTCTGATGATTAGTGCCAATATTCTATGTATGTCTCATTTGCACTGTGTTTGATTCTTCTGACCAGCGACATACAGCTAGTATGACATTTGCCAGTGTCTCCCTGACAGATGCAGTGAGTAGTTCGCAACCCTCATTCCCATCCAATGGATTCACTCATTTGTAGGGGTGAGTAAGATTCTGACCATCGACCTTTGCTCAACATAATGACTCTATAGATGTGAGTCGAAGTGTTTGATTTTGGTATGAGGTGATCACTGATTGGGTGTTTCAGGCTTTATCATGGAGTCCGCCATGTATGGGACATATACGGTCATAATTGCTATGTTGTGCGGTGAGTTACCCAGCTGCAACACCTCAGTGATATCGACTCGACTAAAACATGATGCAAGTGATCATGATTGCTCAGTTACATGCCATGTATCAGAGATCTAAAATGATACTTATCTTCCTTGTTATGATCTTCCTGGTTGTTAACATCGCCTGTGGAGTAATTGTGGCAATATCACTCAAACTTACTGTGGCGGGTAAGCTTTACTTGTTGGCTTGAAGAACATTGCTCATTGGACAACCACCAGAGGAGTTCATACTCTCTGACATGCATTTTTGCGTTTACGACTATGAGGGGGATAGCCTGCTTCTGATCTCAATGATCTGGACACTCAACGCTGTCTGGGAGGTCCTCGCACTGTCTCTTTTAATCTGGATTGCTATGAAACACTTCCGTGACCTGCGACGGTTCGGTCCCTCGACAGGATTGACCATCAGGGGCTGTTTCAGAGTGCTAATAAAATCTCAAGTGTTTTATTTTGCAAGGTGAGCTTGTAGTGTAGATGTGGTTTTTTTTTCGCTGAGGTTCCACGCGTGCTAGCTCTCTTTGTGTCTTTTGCATCCAGTGTACCATCTTCACGGTACGCTGGCCTGTCGTCGGCATCTGCTTGTAATCACTACTTATCATTTCCATAGAATTCAGACACTACGGGAGTTCAGATACTCTTCGGCGCTTCTGAAATTTTATTGGGTGTGCAGATGTTCGTGCTAGGACCACGCCTCATCCTCAGTTTGCGAGAATATCACGCTAAACTCGTGGCTGGCTCCGATGCGGAAACTAGCATGGAGTCGATTGTTTTCCAGGAGCGTGTACATATACAAACTAGCAGTACTGTATAGGTGAATGTTTGTCGAGTGTTCGGTAGAGAAATTTGAAGGACAAGTTGCACTACTAGGCCCGAGGCGCCGCTGAGCATTGTCAAGGAGAACAGAGATGACTGGAATTCTTGAGCTCAACAACGACAATAGGCGCAGATTTTTGGACTCACACGCTTTTCACAGGAGACATTTCAAAAACTGCAGAGTGCTAAAATAACGCTCTCGGACACTGTTGTAGTTCGAGGGCGACAATAGAGGGCACATTCATTTTGAGTTGTCAACGTTGATCTTGGTCGAGATGTTGAAGTGGGCGTCGAAATCCTAGAACTCTGCCTCTTGAATAGAGGTCCGCGAATCAGAAATATGCTCAACTATCAATAACCGACACCAACACGTTTTCAAACTTGCTCACTGAAGTTGGAGACAGACTTAATACACCCCTGAATAGGTTTAAAGTGGCGATGCGACTGGTTAATAATCTCGGAGTCGTCAGTAGTATATTGCCAAGTGGTCACCCTTATCGATCATCCTCAGACATGTCATCCAAGCGACAGTCACTGAGTCCGGCTTTATGCAAGATGAGCAAGACGTGATTGTGATCATGGTTGTGGCTTACCAGCAACTAGCCTGCAAAGAGTATTATTAGCAGAGACATTCTATCTGTAGCGATGGTGGGCACGTTCTACATTGGCAATATATTCAATATTTTACGCTTCGTAAATCACTTGCACTGCGAGCTGTTCACAGAGAGTATTGAACGAACTCACATGGCGCATGTTTGTGGGATTGAACAGATCACGATAACTCCCTGAGGAACTATTAGAGCCATCCGCTAGATCCAATAAAGGATCAGAGATGTTCCTAAAGGTGACAACGCTGGAGTATTTGCGCCAGGTAAACTGATATGATACAGTTTTGAGGTAGGACACGGGCCACAATGCATGACCGTGTTATGACATTTCAACGTCCTCGCCATCGCTAGCATCCTCCCAGCCGTCCACATCACCCTCATCATCATCTTGGACTGGGGAGGGCATGATACCCAGCGCATCGAGGGTTCCAAGAAGTTCTAGGACGTGTTCTAATATAGGTGTGTCTGGATCTGACTGTGACTCGTGCAACTAGACCCAAAGAAGTCAGTACTGAGATATTGACTCGCAATGAATGAAAGGAGGTTGCGCGTGCATTACAGCGGGACTTGCAAAATGCGTAGAAACGAGACAGACTAACCATTTGGCAAGTTTCCAAGCAGTCCCTCGAGTCTCTGGCTATATCCTCCCAGGTCAGCCCTTCGCTTCCTTCTACTTCACCTCCCTCTTTCTGGCGTTCAGCCACAAGCCACCACCCCCACCCCATGAGGTACCAGCCTTCCACCGAGGAATCATCGGACGCAAGGACATTTTCTAAAACATTGAGAGCCTCATGGTAAGCGCCACACTCCAGGAGCAACTTGGCGCGCGCAAGCCGCGCGGAAAGAGGAAGTGCTGCAACCAATGCTTGGTTGTGCGCAGGAGGCGCATCTGGAGAGGAGGGTGGGAAAGTGAGAAGTGCAGCTAGTGCCTCCTCCGTTTTTTCTTGGCTGAGGCGGACACTGGCAAGACATTGCAGAGCCTCAAGATTATGTGGATCTATTTGTAGAGCATTTGCCAGAAGGGAATCGCATGTTGACGATGCAGCAGGATCAAAGCTTTTTGTCCAAAGTACAACAAATGTTTCACAAAGGCTCTCCGATTGGTAAATTGAGGACGCACCATAGATCATACTCGGGGTCCATCCATACCTCGACCATTCCAACGTAAGCCCTCACGATATTACTTCTCACCTCATCCTCTCCTTCGTCCTGTTCATCTCTCTGGGTGGGGGAAGGTGCCTTGCCCTTGAGTTGTGTCTGGAGGATGTCGATGGCTGCCTGGTAGTGTTTCAAAGCCGTGTGTGGATCAGCGGAGAGTTGTGCAAGATAAAGATGTGCTGAAGGTGGTGGAGGTACAGGAGCCGTTGGATGTGGTGGGAGCAACGTCAAGAACAGCTAAGGGTTAGTAAATGATCAGCAGGTGGATAACCCAAATCAAGAGACAATTTCCACTTGCCTCTCTCGCTTCGTCCACTTCCCCAGTTTCGAGGAGCACGACACCCATCATCTCCTTCGCTTGATTTTTTTCACTCGTCGACCCATCATCCCTCACAAGGGCACGATCGATGAATTTGCGCGCCAGAGGAAAGTCACACTGTACGATGAGCTCTTGAGCCTTGTCAAGAAGAGCAGAAATGGCTGGAGTCGCTGAACTCGACGATGATTGTACAGATTTTGTCACAGTGAGTGCAGACTTCTTGGCTTTTGCGCGTGTTCGACCCATTTTGAAGTCGCGATCAGACACTCGAGAGTCAGTAGTACTGATTCAAGAATGCAATCACTTGCTGGTAGGTGGGACCCCAGAAACCACTACCAGCCAGTAAAAAGTAACTTGTCCCAAGAAATCGACAAACACCAGGCCTGACGCCGCTGAGCATGGCAGGTTCACACAACCTCCTGTCGTCAGAGCTAGATGAACGGGCTCCTTGAAGAGGCTGCTATCAATATTGCGTCGTGTAGTGTCACGTCTATGTTCTAACCTGGCACGTGCGTTTTTAGGATGCATCATGCTCGACTCCGAGTCGCCGCGACAGACATCCCCCCTGGCGAGGGACCATGTCACCTACGCGAATGTTTGAAAATCAGCGCTAGGCTCGGGCATTGTGATCCGGAAGGACATATTTCTTGTTCGCACTGACTCGGAGCGACGTAGCGGTTTCGCGACACTTCTATCAGAACCAATTCGAAATTCAGGCCTCAGGCTACATACGATGACGAGCGAGCAATGTCGTTCCTTGTGGGTATGGCAGCAGTGCTCACTCAAGATACGGCATTCCGCTCGGAGTTCAGCTGCAATATCAATATTGTCACGCAGTGCCTGTTCCTCGATCATGATCGTGGGCCCCTGACAAGCTTGGCCACTCGCAAGTCGCTGGTGATCTCCAGATCGCCTTGCTGACCCCTTGAATGTCAACTTGACAGAGGAACTATTCAGACGGCACAATCAAATATATGCAGTATAATATCTCCCATTACATCCTTCACACGCGTCATCGGCTGTTGCGTTCTGCACTGGGATTCTGGACACATTTATCCTTACCAATAGAACCGCAAGTCAGTCCGTGGGCCATCTTCGCCCTGTACCAGGCACTTTCTAGTAATTTTTATCTTCTCTTTGATCCGCTGCAACCGTGTTCCAGCTGCATCAACATGTCCGCGTCAATAGGCATCCTTGTTGGTAGTTGTTCTCGTGCTGTCAGTGCCTGAATGACTTACTATGCGGCAGAAGGGTCATCAAATGTGGAATTAGGAGGAGGAACAAAAGCAATCCTCACGGGCGTTGATCACTGACAGAAGATCCTCGACCCCAGCTCAGTGGGATGGGACAAGAATAATTCAGAGCGCCACGGACTCTGCGAATCAACGCATCAGCTCGCAAGATTCAGGGTCTCCACACTAAATTCGGCTAAATTATGCTGAAGGAAGGTGAGCAGCCTGCCCAAATCTACATCGAAATCAGGTCGAAATCCAGCTTTAATACCGTAACGTTCAGCTGCATGGCCAATATATCCATCCGTATTATCATATCTCAACAATATCTCTGTGAGTCTCGGATGCCCTGGAGTTCTGCAACCCCCCTTGCACTGGGCCCAGATTCGGATCGAGTATCTCAGACTAATAAACTATGAGCCATCTGGGCTGCACGCTTCGCGAACACACCATCTTCATCTGTAGGTAGGCTCAAACAGCAGAACCCCGCAAACTGGTAGAAACAGCTGTTTGGGCAATCCATACCAAGTCTCGTTCAGTGCCGGATATGAAAGACTGCATTGGTTGCTATGTAGACGTTCCGAATAGTTCACTCATTGCAAGTGTAGTTGGGCGGTTCACTGACATCCAGCAGTGATACAACAAGAACCGCCTTAAATATACTTCGAAGCAGCATGTTTGATAGTTGCTACGACGGATCCTCGACCAAATCTCTCCTCCCTGCATAATGCTCGGCAACCATTTCCCTACACAGTACCGCTAGTTGATATATGTACATGCTCCTGGAAAACAATCGAATTCATGCTAGCGTCTGCTTCAGAGCCAGCAACGAGTTTTGCGTGATATTCTCGAACGCTAAGGATGAGGCGTGGTCCCAACACAAACATCTGCACGGTCAATATAATTTGAAGAACACCTGTGAATATCGGAGAATTTGAATTCTACAGAAATGATGAGCCATTGGTATAAGCATATGTCAGTGATAGGCCGGCACACCAAGAGCACTGAAAAGACATCAAGAAGCTCCAGGCAAGAGACGCCGGCAAAGCTAGCACGTGCGGAATTTGAGCAAAAAAATATTACCACTTTCTCAATTACAAGCTCACCTCGCAAAATACAGCACGTGAGATTGTATCAGCACTCTGAAACAGTCCCCTATCATCGATCCTGTCGAAGGGCCGAGGCGTCGCAGGTCACGGAAGTGTTTCACAGCAATCCAGACCGAAAGACACAGTGCGAGGACCTCCCAAACAGTGTTGAGTATCCAAAATGTTGGGAGCAGAAGCTGGATATCCCCCTCATAGAAATAATAGCACATATGCATGCCAGAGAGTATCATCTCCTCTGGTGTTTGTCTAATGAGTGTGTTCTTCAAGTCAACGAGTAAAAATTACCTGCTACAAAAGACTTGAGTGCGATTGCCGCGATAACTCCACAGGTGATGCTGATACCCAAGAAAATAATAACAAGGAAGATGAGCATAGTTCTGGATCCTTGATACATGGCATGTAAGCGAGCAATCATGATGACTTGCAGCAATTGCAGCATCTTTCAGTCGAGTCAATATCACTGAGATTTTGCGGCTCACCGCCCAGCATGCCAGTTATGACCACATTTGTCGCATTTATTGCGTAGTACACAATATTGCCTGAACACCCAATCAGTGATCACCTCATACTAGAATCAGACACTCGGCTCACACCTGTGCAGTCATTGTGTTGAACCAAGGCCAATGATTAGAATTTCACTCACCCCTACCTATGTGCATTAATCGGATAGGAGGGAGATGGTTGCGGAATACTCACTGTATCTGTCAGCAACACCGCTGGCATATATGCTGTGTACTGCTGGTCAGAAGAATCGAACACAGTGCATATGAGACATACGCAGTAAGGTGGCACTAATCGTCAGAGATGAGCTATTAGCACAACACCAATTTTTGGCCTCGATACATACACATAAAATGGGATTCCAATATAGCGTATCTAGAACATTTTGGAGTCAGCGCAACTCGCCAACCACGCTACAGTATAACATGAGTTACGAACAACCAAATACAGCACAGTCATGAGAGACCAGCGTTGCCTCTGTCGCGAATTTATCGTATTCTCCTGTTGTTATGAGGAGGCTCCATCACTCACCCAAATCAGTTCAATCTATAACGCCATCCTTAGCGAGTTGGGTGCTCTGGCGATAAGGTCAACCTACCTCTTGTCCGATTGTTAATACTGGAGATTTCATAAGAATGGCAGCAGGATCAGAGCAACGTCCTGCTCACCCCAGTCATATACCACCACGACGCCGGCGGCAACTGCAAAATGCAAGTTGTTGTTAGATCGAGACATCACCAATTGATACGACAAACATATCCAATAGCTAATAATTAGTTGGGAGTCAATTATGGGCCACCAACTGGGGTCACTTGAGACGAGGGTCATATTTGGGGGATGGGTGTGAGCGAGTGATGTTGGGGGTGTTAAAGATTTAGTCATTGTGTCCATGCTAGATATACCACCGTCCAGTGCTTGTGTCGCCAAAACGGCATGATGGAAACGGATATTTGATCCCGCCTCAAGAGCCTTGATTGGGTGGAGTAAGTACTGGGGTACAACATCAAGCAAAAGGAGGAAGCCCTGGATTGGATCAAAGTAGATTTCAATTTCAATTAGCAACCATTATTACGCACGCGACCGCTTGAACACCGAGAAAGTTTCAGTCGTTGGAGTTGTCGGAAACTCATTTCCAACGCGATTTTCGGGGTGTTCTTGTTGCAAGGTTGCAAAAATGAGCAGTCCTGTGTTGAGTCATGTAGTCATCGATGTTGTAAGCGAGATGCGAATGAAACAATAATGTGCACACTCTTTGATGCTTGACGAGCCAAAGGCATAACAGTTTCTCCGATTACTAGCCTGTGGAACAAGGACCATTCAGTGGCATAGCACAGGATAAGTCAGACAAGACACCGTGATACAGGACATATGAGTCGAAGGAGAGAATATCACTCACTTGATCCGTCGCCTCGCACGCTTGAGTCATTGGGCCATGCCTTCGTATCATGATGCACAAAAATTCCAATACAAAGCACACTGCCACTACACTGGCACATATCAAATGCATTTTGCAATTGTTTTGCCAAGTAAATGTTGGAAGTTGGAACAGTCCAGGACCGGTGACTTCCGAAGTTCCGAATGCATTCGAATTCGACCATTATTCAACGTTCAACTGTTGAGGGCATCTCTGAAATGGCCGGGATATGCATCATGATGATCCACTATTGATCATCTTTGACATTGCAAAAGATTCAAATTTGTTTCTTCTCTCGCCCATCCGATTAATCTATTATCCGAATCATCATGCTTGACAAACCTATGCATCGTATCCTTCTCGCCATTGATACCGGGAATCGCAACTGTGATCGATACTAGTGAGTTTGTGCATGCATACCCGTATCTCACGAGGTCATGCCAGTGCTTAGCAGGATGGATTTTATTGAGTAAAGCATTCTAAGGACCCAGTCGCATCAACATGGAGCCTCATCAACCCTAGGCGACAATCAATTGTATGAAATTACTATGAATAACATCATGGACGTCTAACGGGCCATTCATGTGCAGTACTGTCCACCTGAGTCTAACACGATTCAAGCGATGTCTTCCAGCACTGTGCAACCTACAATTCTCCTCACCCCTCAGTTCTTTCTCCTCAAGGTTGTTCGAACGAAAAGCGTTTGTCAAACAAGCAGTTCTACACTAGCGTAACTGATCACCCGTTCTGTCTAGACGTCACAACGGTTTGGACTTCTGTCATACTCTGCGATCAAAGCATAGACTAACATTTCAGTCATCGTACCCGCGGCGTGCCCGAGACAGACCCTTCCTCGATTGAAGAATCTCGATTCCCTGCTCCTTCCATATCTCAATTTGGCGATCTTTCGCTACCTTGCCCGTCCGTCTCTCGTAGTCTTCAACAGACTCGGGTTTCTCGCCATGAGGCGTGGCTCTGAGTGCATGGCGAATTTGCGGCCAGAAATCGAACGTTGCGGTGTGAGTGACAATGTAGCATCTGGTCAAACACCACACTCTTTGTTGAGTAGAAACAGCACTGACCCTGTCATCCCCAGAACGCAATCGAATTCGGCTCCTGGTAGAAGCGCACTTGGAAGTCAACATTCTCGGCGACCTGGTGGAACAAGACATTGAGAATGGTGTCGGATTATGCTGAACGGAACGCTTTCCCGCCGCTCGCAGGAAACATGAAAGACCCACTACACAAGGTAGGGAGGCAATGCGTCACTATGCCAAAGCTTGCAATAAGGCTTGCAGACTAGCTGAGTGCTCAATTAACAAATACATCCAAATTTAAATTCCATTCCTAAGGATGATCTGCCATGCGGCAAGTCGTGTGATTAGGTCGCAAACTACTCATACTCACGCAATGTCCCTCGGGCGGAAAACGCATTGTTTGTGAGGATGTGTCATTGGATCAAATGATTCTGAAGGGGGCAGTAGGAACTTCTAGGAAGACACCTTGATTTTATGTGCTTAATATTTTTTTCATGTCGACAACGTATTCGCCCGAATCCCCTTTCGAATATATGAAATCTGCAATGCCCATCTAATATCTACCCGCGAAGCAAGGCAATTTGGGGTGGAATGATTGAGATATCTGACTCCCATATCAGCGAGCTAGTAACCCTCAGTCTATGAAAGATAAAGTCGAACCATCTGTGACCAGAAATTCAAATTTTGCACTCAACAGTCTCAGTTGTGAGTTTCAAATCCGTTGTCAATAACTGGCATGCGAACTTGAATGGTTGTTTATTCATATTTATTTCTAAAGCCTTTACACAACAAGTGCAAACAAATTCAACCTCTTCCGAACCTCGAGGTCACCACAAATCTGGTGTCTGCATTGTTTCAATATCATGGCGTCCATTTTGTCACCGTTCCGAAGGGGTTACAGGCATTTGGTACGTTCTACTCGTTACAAATCGTTAATATCCTTGGCCAACACACCCTAGCAATACCTCGCACATGAACAACCGGTCATCTTTTACTCTTGCGTCCTCGGGCTTGCGGGACCAGTCCTTGCTCTGACTGTGCCCGCAGTCAGGAGGAATTGGCTCGGATATACACCCGCGGAGCCTATACCTACCTCATATCCTGGTACGCCCATACGGTTTTGGTTCCCATCGTGAAGTCCTAAATGCGACTCTTCCCTGCAGTGCCGAAACGGCCGAGAAAGCCTGTACAAGGCTATGAGGACGAGTAGAGTAATAGATAATCGGGCTAGAATCATAGATAGGTAAGTTTGCTCCATCGCTGCTGTGCATTTCATTGACAAGCAATCAGTTCATAAAAGTCCTTTCATTATATCACGATATATCGACTGCCATACGTGTGTATTAGGCAAGCCATCGGAGAGTATCCATTTTTCACCTTGATCAAATACCGTGAATTTCCTCGCGAGAATGTACTAATGGTATGTGTCAGTCAGTATGCTCTTACGCTGTCACCCGCACCGCCAATTACGTTGAATATCTATTTCCGTGCTTGAGAGGCGCAGCTCCAATACTTGATTTTCCCCTGGAGCAGGAGTGTGACGGCGTCCAGGACCATTTTTGCGACTAGATGATAAGAATGCCATTTCCACCACATTGGCTGTGAATGAGCTCTCCGAAGCGTATGGTGCGTCAGTGGAGCATGTGCCGACACCACAATCATACTAACAAGTACCTCATCAGGCCAAGAAATCCTCTCCTTGAGACTTCCATATGCGCAGTCAATTACGCGGTTGGAGCCTTTGATTTCCCATCATTACATCTCACCCTCTCCACAAATCCGAGCTCACCGAAATAAAACCACCCTAAAGATGACCACAATGAAATGGCTATGTAGATCAACATTAACTGACTCCGCGTCCGATGGTTTGCGGTCTATGGAGCTTTCACTGAAACAGCAAATCCTATGCTGCGCAAGGGTGGGGAGGACATAATCAATGCCTGTTGCTATGCTCGCTCTTACAACTACGCGAGGTAGTCTAGGTCAAAAAGACGATATTGTATGCCCATTGGTAAAAGACGGTGTCATCTTGCATTGGCATCGGAATGCGTCGCATGGAATTTCGCGCTCATAGGGGTGATCCCGATATTTATTTCCCAAAAGGCTTGTCCACATACTTAATCGTTGCTTGTCAAGTCAAATGAATCAGTCCCAGCACTACTTACGTAACCAACCGCACTCTGTAAAGTGCGTAATGGCGGAGGAGCACTGAATGTAGTCAGGGAAAATTCATCTGCATGGGCATAGTCTTCATTGTAACTCCATAGCGATCGGTGCATTCTTGTGACCAGCGCAGCATGGACGGTTATTTGCAGGCTTCCCAGGCGATCAGCGTGGTAAATCGTCGACAAAATTCAACACCGACCTGGACGCTAAATCGGAATACGACGCCTGTACGCCGATCAATTCAGTAATATTCAAGTGAACTTTTGACATCAGGTACTGACAGGGAATATCGCAATCGCGACGATGAGCACGACAGAAGATACTACGAGCGCCCGTTACTCTTTGTGCCTGAGAGAAAACGATAACAAACTTACCAACCCCGCACACAAAGTAGAAGATATTATGCTGTATAAGGACCCTAAGCACGTTGGCACCCCGTTCGCGTCGGTATTTGGCAATGGCACGATACAGCGTCAAGCACAATATTTCTGCAATTGTTTGGATAATAATTCGAACAGTATTGCACAGCTCTCACCTAACTCGGCGATGACCATAAGCACATACACATAAAGCACAGCAGAAGTCTCCCCCGTCTTGGAACAGCCCAGTGTCTCGGGCCCAATCCGATTGGTGACTGAAGAAGCGCGAATATTCACCAAATAGTTTACGGAATACGAGGAGTCCTTACCGATTATCGAGGAGTTGTACTTTACGAGAATGCCAACTATGGGCGTCAGGAGAAACTGACGCGGTCAACCGGTGCGGTGCGACGGTATAACAAGTCTCACCATGATACTGATGATAAACGCCCACAATAACCGTTTGGATCGGTCCCAAATGATATATGTGCGTACAAAAAATATACCTTGATACAAATTATCAGTCTTGTCTGCAGTGGTAAATGATGCATATGAGGCATACTTTCTGCTGAGACGATTATCAGCATACCGAGATCTGTCAAACGTTACTCGGGTGAGATAACGGGCACCGATAGACAAGCCCGGGCACTTACATGAATTCAGGGAATACAGTGTTTGACACATCTAGACAAGGGAACGTTGAAGGTACGTCCGGTGCGCGTCTAGACGGGGACTCACGCTGAGCGATGGATGGCTTTCCAATGACCCTTGATGAGATTGATAAATGGGGGTACGTCAAGACATCTCAGCTCGGGCGGACTCACGACTCGAAACCACAGCTAGATAAAGGAAAGGCACATATCGACACACGAGATAGATATATTTGACAACTCTCCAGCTGGACCTCGTGATAAATGGCAGCTGACGAAATGAGTCGGTAGTATTATCACTGGGACTTGAGCTCGCACCTCTTCATCCAAAGTAATGACATAGTCATAAGCCTTAGTTGATCGAATAGTGTTAGTTGGGAAGGGAGTAGTTTAGCCGCTCTACCTACCCAAAGCGTCACTAAAGCCACTGCCACGACAGGGTCACTATGATGCAAAAACTCGCGATAAGTAGGATAGGACATACCGTAAGCATACTGCGACGTTTATGAACGTCAGAATAGTTTCATTTTACTAGATCGCCACTAGGCAAACGCACCTTCATTCTGATGAGGGTATCAGGGCTCGCGACATCTACACTCAGTCGCACAATGGATGTATGCATGGCTGGGCGAAAGAGAGGACAAAGCACCCAACCGAGTTTTCCATACTAGATTTAGAGTTCTCCGATTCCCGGCTTCGAAAATGCATTTTTGCCATAGAGAGCAATTTACAGAGTGGATATAAGAAAAGGCGATAGCCCATCGCGAAGACAACGCAAGTTCTCGATTTGCCTTTTCGAGCGATAGCCTCGGACCGCAGACTCGCATGCAGGGCAAGTGGTGCTTGGGCCGCCGGTGGTTCAACTCATATCTACAGCATAACTGAGAATCCCTTCGCACTCGAATTTCCCATGACTGCGCGGATATGAAGTGCCTGCATGCAAAGGTGGACGTTGAACGGAGGTTAGATATTCAAATAGCGCCAGCTTCTGAGTTTCTTTTGCAACGATGCTCTGCGAGATATGTCAACGATGTTCGTATCGAACTGTCGCCGGTCGGTATCGCTTTTCACGTACATGGCGAGACGGTGCCGCGATTTAAACTGTTCAATCTAGGCTACCGGGGTAAACAGACCTATCTGCGTGAGTTTAGTAGGTCCCCGATCAATTAACTCGGACTGCGAGATCGCGAGAGTAAAGAGGCAGGTACCAGGCAACAAGACATGGGTAATTTTACTCACATTGACTCCACAGGGCCGCTTGAGATCTGCGAATCATGCTCAGTATCTCATTGACATCGAAGTTAGCGCTCTTCATGTTATAGTACAGCATATCAAAAGTCACACTGGCCACGATTCGGAAGCAACCTGATGGACATTAATGATCGACCACTTCTGTACCACGAGTCCACGACGCCAAAGCAACTAGTTCATGGAACATGGTAGCTAGGCGCAAGACGGCGAACTCACCTGTTAAGATGGCAAACAAACGGAGTTAAACATTGCGGTGGAGCACTAAGAATTTGGGAAAACTGGTTTGCCTAAGACTGCCTAATAGTCGGGAGAAGGAAACATTGAGTTCCACGCGGTTTTCATGGTATGAGACCACGCCGTCAGTAAGCGAAAAAGTAATAACCGGTTGTTTTGCGACACATGGTGAAAAGCCACTGCAAAGCCTCGCGTACCACCACGTTGAACGCGGTGAACTTTGAAGAATGCCCAAACGTGGTTACCGGTGGACGCACTACAAGTGATGATTGGATGATGATCAATGATAGAAGCCACGAGTTTCGACTCTATTGTGTTTTTTCGAGTTTAGCGGGCTTACAGCGGTTGGCGATACCTTCTCGCCGAAAGGTGTCCTTGAGTTAAAATATAAATTGGACGCGTGACATTGAAAATTTACGATTCAATATTGAATTGAGACATTTTTGAGGTAAAAATACATATGAGAAATGTGTGTGGAGGGTGCCGCTCACGGTTTGTTGATGCTTTATGGGCGCTTAACCCGTGAGCTTGACGTTGACCTCGACCCCCAAACGTCATGCCTTGTCCTCCCCCATCATTTTTTTTATTCGGATCATGCCACCCCCGTAGAAGCCCGGAATCGTGCAAGAAAAATATTAACTACTGCAGGGAAACATGCCCTTCAGGTTTGGAATAATATCCAACCGAACTAGTATTTAACAGACCACCTTTACGAATATGTTTAACCCTTGTGACGTTCCGTTAAACCTCGGTAACAGTTGAACTCATTTCCAAGCTCGGGTCACGCTACATCTCCCCACAGCTTCATATACCGTGTGTGCTATTCCGGTTTCACTTAAAAGGGCAGACATCTAACCAGTCGCCCTTCCCCACACCCGGCTCTAGCTCACCGTTCACCACGACGGCCACACTATAGTAATGCCTTCTGTCATCAGTTTCGACACCTTTCGCCTCCGGTGGCGGTCAAAGTCTACCGCCAGACCACCCCTGCCTGCCGCCGAGGACGACAGTGACCGTTCATCTTCACCTGAAGGGCTCGAGCCGAGGTGTATCAGTCTTCACATAAAGAGTGCCCGCCAACTCCCAGACCGACCCCGGGACGTTCAAAAGGCACTCCCCGGAATACCTACAGCGAGCAAACTCTTTCACGATGAAGTTGTGAACGAAAAGACCAGCGATCATTTTCTTGAGCAACCAGTGGAGGCAACCGAGAAGCTCGTCGGTCTCCTAAGGTGAGTTCGGGCATCTCTTTTCCATGGCTCTTGTGCGGAGGTGGTTGCAGCGATGGATGTTATTGGAACTTTAACTTCTCTTCTCTGTTATTCGGTTTTCATCTCGGGCTATGTTCCGAGGGTTTCATCTACCATTTCGTTGACTTTTTTCTTTTACAGGTCAAATACCAATATTCATAAATCATCGCCGCCAACGACGAAACCACCACCCGACATGAAACCATCATTGATACGTCGCGTAACCTCTAGGTTACACATTACTGTCCCAGCAACACCCTCATCTTCACAGCCCAAATTATCACCCCCGCATGCAATACCTACTCCACCTGATGTGAAACATACCCCACGACCACCTCGATCACCCCGCGTCACACTTCCTCGGTCTCCCACGCTTCCAAACTCATTCGCCTCACGTGAGAACCGTGAAGCTGCGCTACGGGAGCGTGGTTTGCTCCCGCCCATGAAAGATCTCAGCGAGCAGGAGCGGGAGGCTGATAAACGCCTAGCGCCCCTTCCTGCCCCTGACAAATACCAGAGTGGGTTCAGTGCGGCATCAAAGATTAAGGAAGAATGGATGTCCATAAATCGATCCTCTGAAACGCGTGCCTCGGATTCCGTCTACCCAAGACAACTGCCCAGCCTTAGTTTGCTGGCAACAGGGGCGCCCCCGCTGTCGTATTCGGCATTTTCATCACTACCCCAGCCCACAACATGTGATTCCGATCACTCTCGCGCGGACCTTAATGCCGAGATGCCATTCAGAGGAAGATCCTCAATTTCCAGTAGCGTCCCACCCCTTTCCCCATCTTCACACCTAGAAGTACTGGAGGAAGAGCCTGCAGAGCATGTGCCTCCAACACCGCCGCCGCCGCCGCCGCACCATGTTCAGCCGCCCATAATTATATCCACCCCAGTGGAGGATTCTTTTTCCCCGGGTCAAGCTATTCTTGCGGACAGTCCTGTTTCTTCTACCTTCTCTACCCATCTTGCACCTCCAGAATCGCCATATCAGCCGCATACATCCCCTCCGGTACTCGACAACCCTTCATGCCCCGCTCCTCCTCCATCCCGGCGGCGTACGACAGATTCAAATGTTCGCAGACGTTCATCGGTCGGAACACACTTGTCCAGATTCGGTACCAACTCGCTCACGAATCTGCGGCGCTCAGTGATCGGGAGTATAAGATATTCAGGGTCTAGTGCGGATCTTTCCAGTACTTCAAGCCAACATTCCTCTCCACGGGTAGCCATCAGGCCGACGATGCATAACCGCGGAAGCATACTACTCGAGACCAAGGGTATCCAAGACGCAGAGAGTCGCCGACTGAGTGAGCTTGCATTCTTGGATTGATCACGGGGATCTTTTGGATTCAAGGGTTGATACTCCCACTCCACTGTTGAACAATTTAGCTGCTCCCGCGCATCGATACAATCCTAAACTGGTGAAAATATCCTTTATATCATCCTTCACACTTCCTTTTCGGATACTCACACGACTTCGACATCGCCGTCCACATTCATTGAAGGCCATTAAAGGCCTGCATAGCGCTTATTCATCCATCCGATATGAAAACACTCGTTGCATCCTTTTTGCATGTACTTTTAAACTCTTTATCGATGCGATCCATCTCCGCTCTCTACTTTTTTCGCTGGGTTAGTAGTAAGTACAACCCGCCTACTTAAATCCTCTCCTTTGATACTATTCGTAGTATACTAGTAATCGATTACCCTTGAACACCTTAAATGGATGACTATCACGAGTTCACCATAACGAGCAGTATGAGTTATTGAACGCAAAACTTGTACATATGGAGACTCCTCGACTTGTCCCCCCGCCGGTACTAGGCCCAGATGAGTCGGTCTTCTCGACACGTAAAAAATGCACCAGAAGCCTCGTGTAGATTAATTACGCCCGCCTCCGAGTCAAAGTCTGTCAGTTAGCATTAGCTTCCACCATCACCATCCCAAAGGACATTCTTCATCATTTACAGCATATTCATCATTTGATCTACAAACGCCACACAAGCCTCCATCCTGAACATTGAATTTTCAACCATGTCCGAACCAACATCCGCACAGCTCAAAGACCTGGGCAACGAGCTATTCAAGAAGCAAGACTACGTAGGGGCGATCATAAAATACACCGAGGCCATCGCTTTGGATGATAAAAACGCAGTTTTATACGCAAATCGCGCCGCTTGCAATCATGCCCTGAACAAGTGGTTTTTTTAAAGCCTTGTTAGTCGGGTGCTGACTGCAAGCTCTTTTTGATGTTTATGTAAATAGATTTCTTGATGCCGTGGATGATGCGCACATGGTACTTTTTGCAGTTGCGGGTGTGGGTATATGAAGGATTGTTGATGAGTATGTTAGGCTGCGGCGATTGATCCGGGGTATGTCAAAGGGTGGTCACGACTGGCTGCATCTAGAGACGTGGGTCCTTTTCCTTTTGTTTGACTGCCAATTGGGCTGAGCGAATTCATCATTTTATAGGCGCTTGCGGCGGATTGGACGAATAGTGCGCATGCTTGGCAGAAAGCGCTGGATGCGCTGCCGAAATCTCAGCTGAGCCCCGCGGAGCAAAAACAAAAAGATCGGTATGCTGCGTGTTTGAAGGCTGCGATTGCGCGTCGTCATCGGCGTATCGTCCCGCTCTCAATGAGTGAGAAGGCTGGCAAGTTTCCTTGGCAGATCGCGACGGATATGCTGCCTGAGCTTCGGAGGGCGGGTCATGCAAAAGTGTCTAGTAGTGTGAGCTTGGGTCGTAGCTTTGCATGCTCTCACTAATTGGTCGTGCAGGCTTGGGTCATCGCACTTGCGTACGAGGTGATCTTTACGAATTTTTTTAATAAACAACGGTATGCTAACAGTAGCGTTACTAGGAATTCAACAGCGGAGTAGAATTGATGAAGGGGATGAAGAAAACACCGGTACCTGGATCCCCAGATAATTTCGTGTTCCACGGAATCTCAGAGGTGAGAGCTGTTCTACGCACATGTTATATTTTGGTGTTGACACGGCACAGGGGTTGACGCTCATGAGCAATGGGTTCATGCGTGACGATCGCATCTTTTATTTCAATCAATCCAACTGGGTCGAGATGTACAATCAACAAGGTGAATCTTGTTCTGGCATCGGTTGTTGGGATTGTATTGACCGAGGTACAGTTTATTTAGAAGTCACGGCTCGCAAGGCTTGGGATTCTGAAGGACTCGAGGCCATCAAGGAACTGGCGCAGAAACGGTTAAAGGAGAATGGCTGGGACGATGTACGCCCCGCATTAGCCGTGACTGTTCGGTACGCAACGACGCATTCTATCTTTCAAGACTTGCTGATCATCCACTGCAGTGCATGGATGATAACAGGTGTACTCGAAGGCGATGGTTTACGAGAACAACCTCAAGCAGGCGTCGAGTATTACAGACGCGCTCTCGACTTGGTCGAATGGGGGAGAACGATCTGGAAGGACGTTCCCAAGGCCAGCAGAGGCGCCATCTTTGAACATTCCTTCTTGATAGGCGTCCGTAGTTTGTACCTCAAGATGTTCATGAACGTGGGTCGCAGTTCGCCACATTACAGTTTTGTACGCGGATTAAATTGTGGCAGGCTTACACCGACGACCCTGGCACAAACTCCAAGTTCCTGGAACAACTAAAGGAAGAAGCAGAGGACCTGCTCAAAGAGGCAGAGATAGCCCTGCGGACACGCGATGGCGAGCCGGTCGACCCCGGGTTCATATCATCATTCATCGCTTACCCCGCTGGCGTTGGTCACGCGTATGCCTTCTCTTCTCCACACTCCCAGTCCCATACTAACCCTCATCACACCTTCCAGAATGCTCGGATTTTATCACGCCCAATCGGCCCGGTACACCAGCGATCCAGTGGAAAGAATGCTGAGCTATGCGAAAGCAGCAGGGGAGTACACGACCGCGTCCAGCAAATACGCCGAAGATGACGAAATACGCGCATGTGAGTGTCCCAATCACACCACACACACACGGTTCATAACGATTTTCCAGTGTACCTTAACTGCACCTTGGATTGCATGTGCAATGCTGGTGTCCCCGTTGACAACTTTTTGATGGTGGCTTTCGGCTTACGGGAGACTGTGCCCAAGATGAAGAAGATATGGGCGATCTCTGAGCTGGCTATGGGTGGTAGGGATCAGAAGATTCAGGCGAATTTGGATAGGGCAGATGAGCTTATGAAGCGGGTTGCTGGTAAGACCTTGACGCTGCAGGATCCTGTGCCGCTGTGGTTGTGATTCATTCTTTCATCATAATTTTTCATATGCATAACGTGTACTTGTACTGCTCGATCCATCTCCGCTCTATCCATCTCCGCTCTCTACTTTTTCGCTGAGTTAGTAGTAAGTACAGCCCGCCTACTTAAATCCTCTTTTTTGGTACTATTGGTAGTATACTAGTAATCGATTACCCCCTTGAGCACCTTAAATGGATGACTATCACGAGTTCATTATTCGACACATAACTTGTACATATGGAGACTCCTCTCGACTTGTCCCCCCGCCGGTACTAGGCCCAGATGGGTCGGTCTTCTCGACACGTAAAAAATGCACCAGAAGCCTCGTGTAAATCAATTGCCCCCGCCTCAAAGTCAGTCAGTTAGCACTAGCTTCCACCATCACCATCCCAAAGGACATTCTTCATCCGATTTTTACAGCATATTCATCATTTGATCTACTGACGCCACACAAAGCTTCCATCCTGAATTTTCAACCATGTCCGAACCGACAGCCGCAGAGCTCAAAGACCTGGGCAACGAGCTATTCAAGAAGCAAGACTATGTAGGGGCGATCATAAAATACACCGAGGCCATCGCTTTGGATGATAAAAACGCAGTTTTATACGCAAATCGCGCCGCTTGCAATCATGCCCTGAACAAGTACTTTTTTTTTATTTTAAGCCTTGTTAGTCGGGTGCTGACTGCAAGCTGTTATGTAAATAGATTCCTTGATGCCGTGGATGATGCGCACACGGTACTTTTTGCAGTTGCGGGTGTGGGTATATGATGGATTGTTGATGCGTATGTTAGGCTACGGAGATTGATCCGGGGTATGTCAAGGGGTGGTCACGACTCGCTGCATCTAGAGACGTGGGTCCTTTCCCCTTTCCTTTTTGTTTGAACAACTGCCAATTGGGCTGAGGGGATTTCGTCATTAGGCGCTTGCGGATTGGACGAATAGCGCGCTTGCTTGGCAGAAAGCGCTGGATGCGCTGCCGAAATCGCAGTTGAGCCCTGCAGAGCAGAAACAGAAAGAGCAGTATGGGGCGTGTTTGAAAGCTGCGAATGCGCGGAGGAATCAGCGTATTGTCCCGCTTTCGGTGAGTGAGAAGGCTGGTAGGTTTCCTTGGCAGATCGCTACGGATATGTTGCCTGAGCTTCGGAGGGCGGGTCATGCAAGGGTGTCTAGTAGTGTGAGTTTGGGTCGTAGCTTTGCATGGTATGGTCTCACTGACTATTTTTGGTTGTGCAGGCTTGGGTCATCGCACTTGCCTACGAGGTGATCTTTGATTTTTTTTAATAAACGGTTTGCTAACAGGCTTTACTAGGAATTCAACAGCGGAGTAGAAATGATGAAGGGGATGAAAAAGACACCAGTACCTGGATCCCCAGATAATTTCGTGTTCCACGGAAACTCAGAGGTGAGAGCTGCTTTGCACACATGTTATATTTTGACGTTGACACGGCATAGGGGCTCACACTCTTGAGCAATGGGTTCATGCGCGACGATCGCGTTTTTCATATCAATCAACCGAACTGGATCGAGATGTACAATCAGCAAGGTGATGTTGTTCTAGCTTCGGTTGTTGGGATTATACTGACCAACATACAGTTTATTTCGAAGTCACAGCTCGCAAAGCTTGGGATTCAGAAGGACTCGAGGCCATCAAGGACCTGGCGCAGAAACGGTTAAAGGAGAATGGGTGGGACGACGTCCGCCCCGCATTAGCCGTGACCGTTCGGTACGCAAGTACCGATTCTATCTTTCGCGTCTTGCTGATCACCCACTACAGCGCATGGATGATGAGAGGTGCACTCGAAGGCGGTTTACGCGAACAACCCCAAGCAGGCGTCGAGTATTACAGACGCGCTCTCGACTTGGTCGAATGGGGAAGAACGATCTGGAAAGACGTTCCCAAGAACAGCAGAGGCGCCATCTTTGAACATTCCTTCTTGATAGGCGTCCGGAGTTTGTACCTCAAGATGTTCATGAACGTGAGTCGCAGTTCCCTATATTTCTTGGACGCGCATTGAATCGCATGAAAGGCTTACACCGATGACCCTGGCATGAACTCCAAGTTCCCCCTCGAACAGCTAAAGGAAGAAGCAGAGGACCTGCTCAAAGAGGCAGAGATAGCCCTGCGAACACGCGATGGCGAGCCGGTCGACCCCGGGTTCATATCATCATTCATCGCGTACCCCGCTGGCCTTGGTCACGCGTATGCCTTCTCTTCTCCACACTCCCAGTCCCATACTTACCATCATCACACCTCCCAGACTGCTCGGATTCTATCACGCCCAATCGGCCCGGTACACCAGCGATCCAGTGGAAAGAATGCTGAGCTACGTGAAAGCAGCAGGGGAGTACACGACCGCGTCCAGCAAATACGCCGAAGATGACGAATTACGCGCATGTGAGTGTCCCAATCACACCACACACACACACACGTTTCATAACCTATTTCCAGGGTACCTAAACTGCACGTTGGATTGCATGCGCAATGCTGGTGTCCCCGTTGACAACTTTTTGATGGTGGCTTTCGGCTTACGGGAGACTGTGCCTAAGATGAAGAAGATATGGGCGATCTCTGAGCTGGCTATGGGGGGTAGGGATCAGAAGATACAGGCGAATTTGGACAGGGCGGATGAGCTTATGAAGCGGGTTGCTGATAAGACCTTGACGCTGCAGGATCCTGTGCCGTTGTGATCATTTCACCATAATTTTTCATATGCGTTGTGTTACTTGTAATGCTCACATAACTATACTTGAAGCGCTAATTTTGAAAAAATTCTCGCAAACCCTTGCCAAGGCGTATCATGCCCTTTTCAATGATATCCTCAGTGCCACCAAACGTTGCGCGTAGATACCTGGTGCGCTGTAGCAGAGTCAAACAAAGTACCCCTAAACCCAGAACACTCACATCGCTCAATGGCACATGCCCGTCACTTTCCACCCACAGGGGATTTTCCGGAATAGCGAATGTAGAAGAAGGTATAAACACGACGCCTTGGGTATTCATCAGCCTCTCAAAAAGTTCCTCCAGGAGCTGCCCCGTATTAGTCCGCGCAACAACAGGCGAGCCAGCAGACTCCCATCCCCTCACAAACCTCGGATGCTTCTCGAAAAAAACCTCTATCCACACAAACATCCCCGCTTCAGGGCAGTTCACACTCGCATAACCCGTAGATTCCACTTCGCGCCTGAAAACGTCGAGGAGGAAATCACGGCGGCGCTGGTAGTCCATGCATAAGCTTTTGAGCCACCGACAGAAGCCCTCGGTTTTCCAGCCATGTTCGCTGAGCATCTCGGTGACGAACATCTGCCCGAAGGCGTGTGGCGGCTGGGTCGATGAATCTGTATAATCTGCTAATTTTAGGTGGAAGAGTTCGTTGCTTGTGATCCAGCCCAATCGCATCCCCGGAGCGAGCACCTTGCTGAACCTGTAGTCAAGGCGATTAAAAAGGTAGCCAAGTTCGGTGAGGCGTACTGACGTGTCGATACGAAGCACACGGCCGTCGACGTCCATTGACAAGAATGTTGGTATCAATGTGCTTCTGAAATTCTTAATAAATTCGTCAGGATCTGCTGGCGTGCGGTTTGTTTGGGGGATATCATATTGCAGGAAGTAGTAAGGATCTGCGGGAAGGATGTCAGGCGACGTGCGAGGATGTCGCTGAGTTGACTTGCCGTCTTCTATGATAATTAAGTCCCATGTTTGTGCTATGGCATAGATCTTCTTGCGGCGATCCACGCTCAAAGTTGATCCAGTGGGGTTCTGGCCAACTCTGATGATATATGTGATGTGCAGTTAGACAGACATTTGGAAGCTTACGGGATGATGTAGAGGACATGAGGTCGTCGTCCTGATTTTGCCTCGTCCCAGTTGATCAGGACTTTTTCTAACTCCTCAGGAATTATACCGCCAGAATCCATCTTGATCCCAACCCACTTGACGCCATATGCAAGAGGAGAGTTTGTCATACCTACGCACAAGGTCATTAGCAAGTATCGAACAATTTATTCTCACTGACTGGGAAAAGAAAACTCATCGGTCAAAAAATGATCTCCCTTCTCGCCGAAGAGACGAAAGACCTTTGTGATGCCATCAGAGTTCCCCAGAGTCAACGTCACATGATGATTCGGGGGAGTGAATATCAAGTTTGTAAAGTCGGTGAGTACATCTCTGCACTGTTTAAGTCCGGCAGCCCGGCTATATGGAAAGGCGTCGCGAATGGATAGTGCGCATTCCTGATCTTTGTAGGAACGTATGATCTGGGCTAGCCCGGAGTTGTTCCGCCATGAGGTAACTGGATCAGACGCGTCCTGTACAGACGGCACTTCGTACATGATTTGGCGGAAGGGATAGAGGGAATGATGAGGATCACCTGAAAGGCAATCGTTTGGCTGGATTCATCGCTATGACAGTGAGATTACCGTTTGCCATGCTGATTAGATCGGAGACTGGGCATTCGCTGATGACGCGCAGGATATCTTTGAGTGGGTTTGCGACCCGATCCCTAGCCTCGGTCGATAGGTGGTGTGAGAGGTCAATGCCTCTGTCGATTTGTTCCTTCATCGAACGGAATTGAGATAAGGGAGAGAGAAGGTTCGGAGCCGATGAGAAAACGCGATGGAGAAGTTGAAGAAGCGGGGAAGCTAGTTCTGGCAGTAAGAGCGCTCGCCACGTCTATCCTTGCTCATCGCTTGGCTGCCAGCTCTGGGAATGTGAGGGCCAAATAGAGAAGCCGTGCATTCTGAAGAGCATCGGCCGCGGCCCCGAGTACAATGAACTGGATCTTGGTCGAAATACCAATATTGCCGTCAAGGACACGAACCGGTGGGGACGAAGACGGACCGGTGGTGGAAATTGCGAAGTTGGTATGTCGGATTGTTTGAAGGACGTTTTGACAAGAAATTGAGCGGAGATAAGAGCAACGGTGGCAATTTGCAACGCTAGGTCTCGTGCCTCTGATCTTCCCTGTCTATCTTTTGACAACGCACTTCAAGTGACGTTTCTAGCGAGATAGGATGTGATTCGCTAGGTCCGCCTCCAGGTCATCCTGAATGGCAAAAGGGGCTTGTCGACTTGTCTTGGCGCTTCTACGCGTGCTCAGTATAGAGCGACGCGCATGTCTGAATGAGGAGGGAAGGTGACCATCTCTTGAATGGTTTACGATCTGATTTGCCCATATGGCTAGAGAGTACTTCGTGTTCTTCTAGACGTGTTCCGCGGCATCGAGTTTGTAATAAGTTCTAGATTTAGTGAATAGGCTAGCAACACCAGTACACGTCGACGTTGACGGCATTCCGACAAGACGACTTAGAGTCGCATATATATGGCATGCCAACCCTGCACTGCTGCGGATCCTAGCGCGCAGGGTTGCAAGGCTAGAGCAAAGGGTAGGGTTCGTTATAAATGAATGACCACTTGATATTTGAAATGCCTGGGCGTTGTAAAAGACCTTGTACAGTTAGTTCACGCCGTTAAAGCTTTAGATATGCAATGAGCCAAAGATAAGATAAGAGACACGTAGCAAACCAATCAACCACTGTGCACTGACTCATGTGGCGGTGCCCTGAAACAAAAATGGTACCCGAACAAAAGAAATCTACTCACACCAGTGACAGAAATCAGGTCTTGGATGAACTGTACTTGTCCGGATCTATTTTCAAGGATGCGATGTGAACTCGACACTGACCGCTATGGCAAGCCTTTACGCCATGATGCCAACACAATCTCCCAATTCTGCAATTTCGATCCGGCAATATGGTTCATGCTAGGACTCCAACAATGATGTGCATTCCGTTACAGAGAACGCAACTGAGTCCAAGATCGCAGCTAGCGCTGTCAGTATGATACACAAATTCTGTCAACAAAATGTCTTATAATTCACTGTTTCGATCAATTTCCCCCACACCCCGCAATTATTTCTGATCACTGGGAGCAGCGAAAAGGAGTTTTGATCGTAATTTGATCGCTCACCAGCCAAAATTGTAATGCGATGACCACGTGGGATGTCACTCTCGGCAATCCCCATCCCCAATTATAAAGGTCGTATGACCCTACTCATCCTCTTTACTCTCCTTTCTATACCACATCATGAATCAAGATAATAATGAAAAGAACGACTCTGTAAAGCACTCTCAGCCCATTCCGATGGCTTCACATCACTGGAGGCATCGCTCCATGTCTGTCTCATCGGAATCCTCCACTCTACCTGGCTCGCCCCCGCAAGTGCAGACCCCCTTGAGCCTAAACTCTCCCCATGTTCCGGTCGCTTCTCCTTCAAGCTCTCCTATCCTTTCGTTCCTCTCTCAGTCTCCAACTTCAAAATCCCCGTCTTCTGTCCCTTACCGCGGCTTCGGTGGTCACCCCTCCTTTGATGGTCGGTTCCCTAGTCGTTTGCCTTCTGTTCTCACTAACTTGTGTTTGTCGCCACAGATGATGCCCTCGACGAACTTCCAGCAACCGCTCGCGCCCGTCGAGCTGGCACAACTGGTTGGTTTGCGCCCGCTCCACCTGCCCCTGAAGCCCACAACGACCGTGGAGCTGGGTTGTTAAGGCGTCTATCACTAGGAAGCGCACTTGCAAAGGTACATACAATCAAGCATCCCATCATGCGCCTCTATTCATATTCACAATTCCAGCCCCCCAATATGGAAAACACAATCTCTCAAAGTCCCACAAGCCCCACCGCTCCACCCAACTCTGCAGTCTCCCCTACCTCTGCTACTTTACCCGCTTTTCCTGTTCGCAAGGCGAGGCGCTCAGCAACGGTGAGCATTGATAATGGACGCCCACGTCGTGCGCCTTCCCCCATGGGCGAGAGGATCCTGAAGGGTCACTTTGACGGCTTCAATTAACCACCCTTATCTTATACCCTTCGGACTCGCGCGCGAACAGAACTGTACCACCAGTAATGACCCGAGTATCAACATCTGCAGTCTCACCAACCCTAATGCGCTCTTATATCTATCGGTTGGCTCATATCAAAACTCTCACTTCCAACTTGTATCACCATCCGCTGTCACTTGCCGCATTTGCATCGAGGCATTCCATTCGGTGAGCGACAAGGCTTGGGGAGAGGACTGTGGCTGATTCATGCGTAGATCACCATATACACCCACATTTTGGACTGTTTCTTCGTGTCTCTGTCTCGGTTCTGTAGTGCACCACTTGTAATTTGTATCGTTTCTATATTCGTCTAGTGCCCTTTCGTCTTCGATTGTATATGTACCTCTCGAATAAAAACTCATTGGCCCAGACTTGGGCTGTCGAGTAGACTCCGCGTTGTGTGAAAGTTTCTGCTCCGCGGTCGCTTGGCGCCATTATGATGATTAACGCTGCACTGCTCCGGATCACTAAAACGTGGAATTTAAGCCACAGGCTCTCACTAAATGTCTTGGATCAAACTTTATCACACGGGATGAGGCATATAATATTTTATTTGACTACTAAGAACATGACTATATGGGCCTACAGGCATCGCAAAAGCGTCCATAGTGCAACAAATTTCCACCGCCAAGCAAAAAATGACGTGGCAGGCGGTAGTGCTTATTGAGCAAAAGGCATCTCAGTTTCGTCCGGCCAGCTTTGTAAGACTGAAGACCACTCCGGAGATAGACCCTCATACAGGTCTTTAAAAAAGACATCGATGTCGGCGAAATTTTGTGTTGCCTCCTCGCCAGGAAAATATAATGGGCTCGTCGAGGTGGGTATTGAGTTAGAGCGAGTAGGTGTGTCGGGAGGCGATGATTCGCGAGATGAGAGGTCGCTGCTCAATGAAGGGCAGGAAGAAGGAGGGGATGGGATCCATTGGATGTCGTCGTCGACTTCATACTGCGCGGGAGCATCCCAGCCAGTGGGTGTTTGCGTCGTCGTCGTCGGATAACAATCAAGAGCACTCCATCCAGCGGACGCATTAAAAGTCGCAGCCGCAGCCAACGCATCCTCGACAGACCAAACGGTCATCGGATCCGGAAGCATAACGCTCGGATAAGTCGCCCTAGGAGCCACAATAAACGGTGCAGACGGCGCAGATGCCCGAGGTCGAGGGGTGTATTCAAACCCCACATCGTAAGGCTTGCGGCTTCGTCGCTCTTTGGTAGTTTTAAGAGGAGTCCACTGGCACACCTTGCCTCTTTTCTTGCAGCTCGTGCATACTGGCTGATCCCCAGAACACTATCCCATTCCCAACATCAGCCAAAATAAAATAAAAAAATAAAAAGGATTGGGTGCTCACTTTGGTTTTACGCCGCCTACAGTGATCACAAGCATGAACAACCCGAGGATGAGGAGCCTTTGATCGAATGGCAGCAGTAAATTCAAAATCATTTTGAACATCCGAGACAGACTCCGTGCCGCCGACATGCAACGGGTGTGTACCCGAAGATTGGTATCCCAAAATGGCGAGTAAATCGTCTTCAGATAGTATATCGAGCATAGCGAGGTCGGCAGCTTTTTGGTGATCATACAGGGGTTGATCCATAGGGGTTGGTGACATTGATATTGTTATCTGCTCAGCAGAGTAGGAGGGTAATGAAGGGAAACCAGTTCCGTTGTTGAGGTTGTGGTAGATGGGGAATGTGGACATTATTTGAGATGATATAATAGAATATTTTGGGAGGGTGATGATTGGTATAAATCAAGATGAAGGAGGGGAGAGGGGTTAACGAATGCGGAACTACTCGCCTGGATTATGTAATCATGTTGATTACATCATAGGTGTTTTGCCTATGACGACATCACGTGTTGCTCTACTGCGGCGAGGATGCAGCAGTTCATTGTGCGCTGTGAGACTTGTTCGAAGCTTGTAATTGGATCATGGCCAAAGGTGTGTGGAATTGCAATATAAGCAGGGATGTCTCTCATTCACAAGCTGATGCGCCTAGTACGTTTCCCGATGGTAAACGGAGGACAGCTCTTCAGGGGATTTCAACCAATCGGACGTGGTGACCATGCCACATTGCATGGCCATGGAGTTTTTCCCCCACAATGCAGTCGACTTCTGCCCCGACCATGATGCGGAACCCGGTCACCGCAATCCAGAAAGATGCGCTTTTATCAGCCTACGCCTCTAATGGTGTACTGTTTCCTTTCCCCGAATTACGAGCTTTGTCTCATGCGCAGTGGCATCGTCGACGAGACGGGATGGATGGCGGGGCGGCTCAGGTGCCCAGGTGCTGCATCGTACAAGGGCTTTCGAGATCATCGTGGCTCGCGAATTTCGACAACAAGGTGCACTTGGTTCTTGAACAGGATCTTGAAGTTCTTGAACAGGATCAAGGCATGGGGAATTGGGATGGGCCTTTGGAAGATGCATAGGCATAGCAGGTATTGTTTTGCCCGACGCACTACGCCGATCCATGCATATCAGGATGTTCAGTAAATACTAAAAGTCGTCATATGCATGGATCGGCGAATGGCCCGTGCGCCTTCAAACAATGCAAATCTCTATCGCGGTGTGTCTTTTCTGGACGGCGAGACTCGAGATTGGAGAAGGCACGATAGGTCGGGAATCGGGATATCTGGAAAAAATTACGATTAGCTGATGTAAGTCGGACTTAGTCAGTTACACAAGGTCACGAAGCTCACATGTCACAAAATTGACAACAGTTTAACGATTTATCTGTGCTTTACTTGAAAACTTCGTTTGATCATATCAACTGCAGCCTGGAGGAACGTATCTACAAGACATTCTCAAGGAAATGGTGGTGCAGCGACGATGGCTTGTGGATCCAATATGTTCGAAACGACTCGCCGGATGGTGGCAAGGTCAAAATTCATTGTGGATAACTAGGCTTCACATATGCACGCTTTCCGTTCTGATCTGGAAGACTTCAAACGAAAGTATCTGTTGATGAAACGTCAAACTTTTACTAGGCTAATCGTAATGGAATTTTTCTCCATATGACGTGCCGTCTATACGTTCCATGACACTGGTACGATGGAAGCACACAGATTTGCTCACTTGCAGCCCGCACTTCCTAGCTCTCGTACCTGCTATAGTCGTGATGAGCTCACCCTCCGATATTGTTCCTCACGTGAATTTACCAAGTTTGGAACTGTGCTATTGCCTGAACGTAAGTACTACGTCCAGTATTGGTGACGGTGGCTCATTAACCTGGTCAGTACGTTGATGGTGACCATCCCTGCACTCGATATGGATCGCAATTGATTGTCCGAACAAGTGGCCATTCGATCTCGAGCGAGGTACGTCATTACGAGTCCGTATGTCAGTTCTCTACTTGAGCGTTCGTTTCAACCCTCAGATCGCTTTTCTGTTTCAAGGACGGTGGGGCATGATAACATTTCTGTACTTGACCTATCGTCATATCCCGTTTGTCTTTGTGACTTTGGGGGTGCTCAATGCGTCGACTATGCAACGCCTTTGCTGTTTCAATAGTGAACTTTTGGTTTACTAGTGTGGGTACGACCTGCCTTATGGCAGACCATGTCTGTGACTTTTTTCCAGGTACAATTGTCATACGTACATGAGTACTCTGGGGACCCACGATCGACTATTGTTATCTTTATGATCAGCACGGCGGTATGTGACTAAATTATCTTGCTTTTGTGTTCACCCCCTCTTTTAGCTTTATGTCGACTTATCTTAATTATGAAGACGCACGCGTCCTCAACGAGCTGCTTTCATTCCAAAGAGAACGGCGTCATTGTCGTAGCATATAGTTTGCTTATTCTTGCAGAATTGCGTGAGCATCCTGTCAATTGTGACAAGTATCCTTGACGTCATACAGGAATTGTGTTGTTTTCACTATACAAAGCCGCAGCAAGCTTCAAAACTTGGGGTCGCAAGAATCGACTACTTGAGATATTCATCCAGCACAACATATTCTACTTTGCTTGCGGAATGTGGGCGTAAAGATTGATTACTGAAAAAAACTTAGGTTCGTCTCCTGTTCTTATCTTAACGACGACCCTATTGCAGGTCAGCGGTTCCTCTTTACTGGAAAATTTGTGTTGACGGGGTATCCCAAGGCATCGTATGGTGATTCGATGGCTAGGTACATTCAATTCATCAGCTCACTTAAACGAGCTCAAACATTCTCTAGTGCTCAACTCGTGTTCCACGCACTCCTGGTAATAAAAATGCGTTTCAAACTATGTGATTCAGACTGGCGTCGTAACCTCCCTTGATGTTGAGCGCGATGAACAAATAATCAATATTATCAGCGGATCCTTATCCATCATCACGACGTCACTTTAACCCTGAAATGTCATTCCATGACTGTCATGGTACATGGCATGTTAGATCTCCATAAAATACGACATAGGAAAGCATGTGGAATGGAACGATTCTGATTGGCCGGCTACACTGCAAATGAGTCGCCGTGGACTGGCTCTTACGTCTCCTTCTCAATGACGTACAACAAAATATCAGAGACCAAGTTACCAAGTCACAGAACAGAAGGCCTGGTAGCATCACAAGAGGCTTGCACGGCGCGAGCATGCAGTATTACCCCCCGTCGTATTGAGTGTCCATTTGTGACGCGCCCCTGTGCCACATTCAACGCAACCTTCTGGCGGTGAATAACAAGGATAGGACAGCGCCAAGACTCTTGTGTGGTTTTAATATGTAAGGCAGCTGAGATATTTGTTAGTACTACCATCAATTAATTTGAACCCTGTAACACGAAATTACACATGATTCAGAGCCGACAGGGACCCATGACTTATTTTGTTTAAGCTTTAAACACGATACCCGAGGTTTCCAGTATACATAAGTGCCAGAGTCATGAGAAGAATCCCCACTTCTGCACTGCGAATAGCTGTGCATAGCGATGAACTCCACTGACTCGGACGGTGTGGTTCAACTCGGACGGGTACTTGGGAGTCTCAATGTAAGTAATTCTTTGTTTGGTTCCAGCCATTTTGAGTTATTTGAATCTCTCAAGTACGCCAATGGTCTGCACTCTAGTTCAAATTGTGTTGGCTGCGACTAATATAATCTCGTCCACGACGTCCAGTGGCTGTAACTACATTCTGGGTAAATCCGTATGAATCGCTCGCACTCACATTAGTGACCTTTGTCACTGCAGGTATATGACTGCTTTCTCACCTCGGACGATGAGGTACTTTTGTTCTACCTGTCCGGACAGTCCAAGTCGATACTGAGGACATGATTGATTACAGGTTGTATTCCTGACTCAGTCACAATGGAAATGGGCGAAGCTGCTTTACATTGTCTGCCGGTATCTTACCTGCGGTTACTTATCATCGGTGATGCTTGGCAAGCACAGCCCTCGATGTCATTAATCATTTTTGACATTTGCATGCAGCGGCATTGCACCCCACGATGTCGGTTCACGTGAGTATTTTGAACATTTCCAAGCCACACCTCAACTCAGGTGTTATGGCAGACGTGTCGCATGATGTACTTTGTAAACACATGTGCGATTCTATAAGCCATTGAAGCGAAGCCGTCTCTGATAGAGAATTCATGTAGATTTAGGAAGTGTGATTATGGTGTGTGCCGAGGGTTTGTTCCTTCATATCCCCAAGTCTGCATATTCATTGACAAAAGCCTGCAAGGTATCTTCTTGGCCCGCACTTGTGCAATTTGGGAATTTAGGAGGCGCATGATTGCTATTTTCATGATCAGCGGGTTGGTCAGTCGCAAGCTTTACTGGGTCCCCTCCATATCAGTTGAATTGCAACCATTAGCTATACGTTATTGCTGCCCATGTGGTGCTCTCAATCAGTGGATCTGCACCTCAGGGTGTGTTTCTTTGGAAATCCAAAAGTGACGTGCGCTGAAACATTCTTGCAGTCATTAAATCTCCTATCAGTGTCACGAGCTGTTTTGAGACAGGCGAGGGGGGTAACACTATCATAATCGTCTACGTGATACTGGCCGTGGCGGAGATACGTGAGCACAGCATCACAACCTCATTCGTTTCCTATTGTAATCGAGGGTCCCCCAGAAATATGGATATTCACGCTATACAAGGCTGTGGCGGGCTACTGGCGAGAGGGAACCCATAATCGACTGTTGGGACGACTGGTTCTCCACAATGTGATTTACATGACCTGCGGACTCAGTGAGTTGCCTTCACATTGACAGATTTTCAAATACATGTGGAGCTTTTCTGAATTTTGATACAAAGTCTTCTCGTTCACAGTCATATTAGCGACAGTGCTTGTTAAGGTCAGTGGCGCGAAAGCTGGATAGAGCCATGTGTGTTGACAACCACAACTTGGCAGGAATATTATGGTTACATGATTGTGAAGTTTGTACGCATCTGGCAAGTAACGATTCATGCCTTTCTTGTGACAAGGATGTCTCGTGGACTCTGGAGAGTAGACCAGCAGCGTGCTTCATTAGACTCCGTACATACCTTTTCGCCTGAAACGTTGACTCGGGTGTGAAACCTGGCTTTTACCCATTTCGAGGGATGGCATGGCATGTGTTATCTAAGAACATATCGTGAACGTCATTCAAAGAGGATGCACTAGTCCTGAGTCTGAACCTGCGACAGCACAATACTCATGTATTCTTGATTTTATCCCGTCGTATATGTCAGGTTGCCTTCGGAGATAATGCTATTCTCCCCGAGAATGACCCAAACATCGTCTATAGAAAACAGGTCGTCACCTCGGTCGCAGGTTTTTTCGCTTTGTTGGCGATAGACTAATGTTCGTAAAGGCTGCTCTGATAGATTCGTTGAGCAATCATAGTTCCGGTACATTGATTGAAATACACCAACCACGCCCCATCGCGGTCACACGACGGAAGTCTCGCATCATGCATCAAAGTTTGTACATCTTAATCCCAATTCAAACCTTGCCTCTCTGAGTACTATCGCCCAAGTTCACGATCGGCATGGGTCGTTTGGAGAATACGATTTTTTTCTTTACCACGGCGACGATGCCCCAGCTAACGTCAGAGCTTAAAGTATCTTCCACCGATCTAGAGCTATCTCCGTCACCAGGAAAGCCATGTCTCTTGGAGCTTTCCTTGCGATGCGCCACGCCCAACGGCTTAGGCAAGGTTACAATCTTGCCCTCAAGTAGATGATGCCCGATGATCAATGTGGGTTTGTTCTTGAAGGCCTGTTAGGTATTGCTAGATCAGTGACTGTAAAAAACCCTACTCACGGCGTCTTTGAGGTTCAATTTGCCAACGAACTGCCCGTCTCTAGTGGTGTCTTCATCACACTCGATTTCAAGTGTGCCTTGTAGTTCTATGAGAACAAGCTCGTCGTGACCGAGCTTGGCGACGCATGACGGAAATTTCGGATTAAAGGCGTTGGATAGCGAAATAGATACATCGATCACCATGGTTGGTGCACAATGCAGAATGTAAGTATTTAGTCGAACAAGTCTAAGATGAACTGACCGACAGCGCGAGTTAACGCGCCCAAGACCCCAGAAACTGCGAGCCGTAGTAGAGTTGATTATTAATCATCGGGTATTTTCGCGACTAGATCTACGGTAGCTATCTGCTCACGAGGCTCTTTCTTGGGCACAGGCGAACAATTCCAACTTGGTTCCAGTGATTCACCAGGCAGACTCGACGGCGACACGAGCTCGATTGAAGCACATACTTATCGGCTGGGCCATCGAAGCCTTGAAGATGGTCGATCCTTCGTGAAAATACAGTGGGGCGTATCATCCAGCATGCGTGATCACTCTGGGTACTTACGCAACCAATCTGTCCTAGTATGAGGTGAGCCGTCGATAGACCAGTACTGCGCCTCAAATATCACATATCTAGTATCGTGTCACTGAGCGCTAATCATTTTCAACTGTGGCCCACTCCTGCAGTAAATCATTGGCCAATGGTCACATCATGTTTATAAGTTGATCATATCGTGATCCGGATCTGAGAGATAAGCTGCACATCACACAGCGTGCACACTGCACACCTGCCAGCGAGTTCTTTTGCGTATCACTTTCACGCAGGAAGACAATCACTGAACAGCAGTGCCCATTGACCATCATCCTGTACTATTCGAAGAATACGAACTAGTGAGTAGTCATGCATCATGCGGTCGTACAGAGGCGTCCGCATCCAGATTGTTGGTGCCCCCTGTTCTTTCATCTCCATTCATTTTCAGTCAGGATGATATCTGGCTATGCAAGTTGATGCACACCATCACATGATACTGACATCAGTGTGGTTACCATCACACTTGGTCTTCTTTATCTGATGGCAGAAGCAGAGAGCGATGACATGGATCTGATGTGAAAGATGCTTGGAATGATGGAGCTTGGAGGCAATTGCAGAAGGATTTGGAAATATGGGACGGACAGGTGAGTAAATTAACTGCTCTGTTTCGACCCTATATTTTCCGTGTCTGACCGTTATTCTGTCACTACGACAAATTTAAGAGTTCAGAGGAGCTGTTATGCCCCTGTGTCCTAGCAAGCGATGCCGAGAGAGCCTAGATTCTCATCGAGAATTATCATTAATGGTCTTCACATCATGTCCAGACCGTGTCAGATCAATGCCAGTGGCTACAAGGTTTCATTTATAAATTATTCAAATCGACGTAAGTGCGGCAACGTTATCTCGAGCATCAATAACACTGGGGATGAGTGATACTGCTGTGCATATCTACAACTTGACTTCTAATTTCCGCTTGATATCGGGCTATAGCCCTTGCATCAGTCAATCACGGAGTTTCAGACAGGAACAATACCCAATCCCATCATACCAACTTTGGCGATACAAACGCTGAAGATGGTATATATAATGTGAACGCTATAGCCCTATGACAAGTTCCCAGCTCACCGACACACATCCCTCGAATATGACCGTAGTTTCAAATGATCCTAGCTTATGGCCAGTGATCTATTTGATTCGTTTTCTCAGTTATTTTTTAGGTTCGTGCTTTTCTCGTTGGATAATGTCGGGGATGTCTCGATCTAAATTGAACTACTTCGCAGTTTCTGCCTTTGCTGCGCTACTATACGATTATGGTGAGTGATATGGTAAGGATTCGAGAAATCGCTGAAATCCTTATTATATTTCCAGTCCTGGCGCTCGGAAAAGAGGTGAGTGGATATCAATGTCATTACTGGAGCGACCATCTCGCTAAGAGTGATGATATAGATCGAATTGATTTGGGTGAGCAGAGTTCCATATCCCAAGAACAGCAGATAATTCAGGACAGAGGCAACGCTGGTCCTTGATGACTGTCCTATACCTCAGTGTGTGTAACTTTTGTTAGAGCAGTTGACAGGCTGTGCTAACTCTAAAATACCCCAGATACGCTATGTTGGGCTACTGAATGCTGTGTAAGTGTGCAAGGCTGACAAGTTGGTGTTGTGCTAAGACCCATTTCTCGTGATCAGGATATTCATTCTGAGTGTGTCTTATACACTCTGTGTTATTCTCTTCTGACCGCCGGCATACAGACACACCATCAGTCTCGGTGTCAGATACAGTGAGTGTTCCGTACCCATGCCTCGTATTCCCATCTGATTAACTGCACTCCTGTGTAGGCGTGAGTGAGATCCTCCATGAGCATGTTGGTTGAACTTGGCTCAACATGATGACTTCAACAGATGTGAGTTTCTTTTTGATGTTTGATCGTATGAGGGGATTACTAATTGTGTGTTTCAGGCAATATCATGTGGTCCGCAATAAACTGGACAGGTGTGGTCGTGGCTGCTATGCTGGACGGTGAGTACGCGGCTGCAATACCTCAGTGATATTGACTTGACTGAAACACCACGCTAGCTATCATGATTGCTCGGTTGCATGCCATGTATCATGGGTCTAGAAAAATGCTTACCATTCTCATCGTAATCTGCTTGGCTGTGACGATTTCCTGCGGAGTGCTGACGGCGATAGGAATGAAGCAGATTGTAGGGGGTAAGTTTCACTTATTGTATTGGAGGGTGGAACTCATTGGACAAACAAAAGAGGAGGCGATACTCTCTGGCACCTATGCATGCAATTATGACATTGAGGGAAATGCTGAGTTTCTCGCAATGATACTTTGGATCATCACCACTGCATGGGAGGTTCTTGCACTGTGTCTTGCACTCTGGATTGCCGTAAAACAATTCCGTGATTTGCGGGGACTCGGATCGTCTGCAGGATCAACCATTGTGGACATGTTCACAGTATTGATAAAATCTCACATTCTTTACTTTGCAAGGTGAGCTCGTAAGTTCAATGCGTTGATCTGCTGCCGCTGAGCACGTGCTAGCTTTCTTGCTGTTGCTTGCCTCCAGCTTGGTCGTCAGTCTCCATATATCTTGGTTCGCTAATGTGTCACTGATATTGCATGTGATCCCTGCTCATCATTTCTATAGGGCTCGACTACCATGGAAGCTGCGATATATAGTGGCGCTCTTCAGTTTTTCTCGAACGTGCAGTTGTTTGTGCTGGGGCCACGGCTTATCCTTAGCGTTCGAGAATATAACGCTGAGCTCGTAGATGACTCCGACGCAGGAACGCACATGACTTCAATTGCCTTCCAGGAGCGTACACACGTGTCAACTAGCAGTACAGTGTAGGACTGACGGGGGGCATTCGCGAATTCAGAGGTGTAGATAGGGCAGGTTTAGACTAGTTAGTACTGTCCGACATAGGGTATTTTACCCAAATGGACAGAAATTGGATCAAAAAAAGCAGTACAGTGTAGACCAGCATGGGGATTACGCATAACTTCAGCTCGATGCACGTGTGTAGTAGGAAATATCTATAAGTGATACAACAAGAAATTGGTTTGCAAAGACTCCAAATCTACCGGAACATGAATATAAGACAAAATTTCGAACAATTTTTGTCTTCCCTACAAAGCACCTCTCCTATCAATTTAACGCAAGTGCCGCGAGGGTTACTAATCCGCAGAGTGTCTTGCTGATTTCATCTTGCGCCGGCAGATTGTCAGTGTTGGAAGGGCTCCTGAATCAACAATGCATAAGGACTTGAGTGCATTTAGGCAAGACGACATGCAGCGTGCAGTTTAGAGAGGGTACATTTAGGTCAGCATAGGTATTATGATGTGTCAGTAGCTGAAATAATTCTGTCCAACGAGTTTCAGTAACGATCCCGCATTTGCCGTCTCTATAGCCGGTTGCCTCATTCGCACCTGTCAGCCTCACGGCCCATAGAAGTAAATCGCAGCCACCCATCGGACTCGTGTGCGGGTGGCCGTGGCCGTCAGTATGAAGACGAGAGAGCGAGTGTGGCAAAGTCACACACGAACTACGCACGGACCCTGCGTCTTCGTACATTGAAAGATTCCCCTGCTGACGACGTGCGCTCCCTCGCTAACTAGTCCCCGATTTGCACTGGCCCAAAATCCTGGTCTCTGGAGATGATGTGGTGCAAGTTGGAGTCAGTATATAAGTGGGATGAGTGACTTATTGGTGGTGAAGACGAAGAAGAGGTCTGGAGTAACAAATTCGTGTTAGATATACCACCATAGGCCCATGCATATTCGCGATGTGAGGTCGTCCGCATTATTTCCAATGGGCACTGAGATTCACAAGGTCACAATCAGCCAGCACGAGACTAGAAAAGTCAGATGAGGTAGAAAAGGATGAAAGGCAGCAAACGAATGAATCACCTATTCCGTTTACCTCAAAGCACACGGCTCCACACATAAAATTGACGCGCCGCTTTCCTCCTCCACAGTGCTTTCTGCTTACGGATTACAGTGACCCATCCAAAGTTGGCCAAGCTTTGTGGTAAATACTGGTATGTATGATGAAGCAGGGCGTGGGTATATTCTAGCCCACGACTGCCGCGGCATCTACGGGGGAAAATTGCCAAACTCCCAGCTATAACATTCCTGTAAGTTCCATGAATGTCAGCCGAGTGCCATAGGAAACACAATTATGACCACCCACTACACAATCTTCTTCAGCTGCAGCGGGTGGAACCGACCGACCGACATCTTCGCTGGGCTGCCAGGGCTTCCCCAGTATTTCTTCTATAACATTGACGATCCCGTGTTTGCGTATATCTACAGACCAAGAAAGATTCGACACAGTGTCGTAGACAATGGATTTGCCTTGATGACACCTAGGCTGCTTCAGATGCGTGGGAAACATGAGCGTCAGAAGACATACCTAGTTTCCATTGCGAACCCGCCTAAGGCGCAAGAGGACAAAATACCATTGCAGGTTCCCATCGCAATAGGATCTGCAGTGTGATATACATGCGTGACATGATGTGTTGATGGCTAAGATTGATCTATTACTACTAGGATGATAAGCAAATTGGAACTACACACCGGCGATGGCAGATGCAGCCGCCTTGCAGCCAGTCGCTCCCCTGGTGACTCAAAGGCAACAACAGGGGTACCAAACGTGACTCCCAGGAGGGAAGCCACTGCACCACCTTCTCTCCCAGGTGAGGAAACGCATTACCAACTTCAAGAAAAAGCCACTCACCTAGCGAGTGCCCTATGATCCAGATATCCGACGTGGGATACATATATGTTAAGTTATTATACAAGTTCTGATCTAAATGAGCAAAGGAATCATATGTCAATGATAGACCTACCGTTCCAATGGGGTAAAATAGACTATCTTCCACCAGAGCCTGCTCTAGGCAATCCTGGTCGCATTTCCATCCTCCACGATGGCACCCACACACGGTCGTCCAACTCCAGTCAATTCTAGCACAGCAACAACTAAACAGTAGGTTATCGTTCAATTTATCCTTCTTGGCAGTCGGACCTGCGCCTCCCCACATGGCCGCGGAAGTGCCTTTGATGGATAGAATGACAGTGGAGTTGTCGGGTGTTGCAAACACATAACCTCGGAACCCATCGGCATCTGGTTCCCATCCAAATGGATAATGCTTTGAAAAGATCCTCAGCGATAATGTGCACTCATAATTTATGGAAACCTACGAACAGTGATCCACTTCTCGTCAAGTTCGTACCACTGGCTATCGTCGGGGGTAACATAGGCATTGTTTGTCATTTTTGCGAGTACCAGCAATGTTTCACGTTTCTCGACATTCGGTCCCAATATTTCGGTTTCGTACCAGGGCAAATTCGCACTTTGCGCGTGCCGCATGGAACGTATCCTCACATCATTGTAGGCGCTAAAACTTGATGGACGATATGAGGTCATATACTGTGTGTCTATCGAATAGGATGATTCATTGCCGTAGACAACGCTCGCGGTCGATGGCACGTCGGAGAACACCACACGTGCATCGGGTGAGACACCATGTTCGTGCCGCAGTTCAAATCGCAGGGATTTCTGAAAATGAGAATCTTGTGGCCGTTGGTCCCGGTCAAGGAAAAATTCAAGGAGGAGATAGAGGAGGGCCGTCAAAGCTGTTGGGAGCATCGGACATCACAGCGAGCCAGGTAAACGTTGCAGAAAAGCATAAGTATTGCTGACTCATCAAAAGATTCCCCGCGGGTCTATAGTACTACGTATGTTCTTAAGAGGCTGTGACTATGAGTAAGAATACACAAATGAAAATGCGTTCGAAAATGAAATGAGAACTCTAAATCTGATCCAAGATGTATTAGAGATGAGTACTGTCGCCGCCTGGGCACATTACATTAGGTGCCACATTATGATATCAAGGGAAGACCAAATAGACACTTAAGCAGGGACACTGGCGTCGATGTTCAATGACTCCATCGCAAGGCCAAGAGGATCGGTGGCAGCGAGTGCTGCTTGAGCGACGGCATTTTCAAGGTTTGCTGATGGACCAAAAAGGACTTCTGGGCTAGTGCACGTCGCGACTGCGCGGCGCATGTGTGTCGTTAAGAAGGATAGGCCTACTTGGTAGGCAGCTGTGATCATCGATTAGCTGGCAAACATGGGGATGGACCGAAACGCACCGTTCATCCAACCAAAGCCTTCACGAGGAACCATCTTAAAATCTAAACCTTGGTTGCCGTACTCAGCATCCACCAAGTGCGAAAGCTTCACTGCATCAAACTGAGAAACAATTCACGTCAGTAGCATATATAAGTCACCGCTAGTATCACATACCTTCTCAGGTACAACTCCATTAAAGTCAACAAATGCTGTGGTCATCCTACAGTAATCAAGTCAATCTCAGCACTAATTAGAAAATAAAGGTCACGCACATGTAAAGGAACCTGTATGACAATCGCTGAGCATCTTCCAGGTAACCATAGCGCTCTAGCCCGACCCAGGTCATGATTTGGTGAGGAGGCCATGCATACCTGGAAACCATTAGATATACTGTATACGCAATAAAGGAGCTATCGACGCACGGGTAATCCCACTGCCGATTAGGCCTGTCCAAGGAAATTTTACCCCTAGACTCTTCGGTCCCAGAAACAAGACCCCCGAGTACTTCAAACTTCTTCAACGACTGCGACCTACGCAAAGTTAAATATGTTTATAGAGGAAGACAACTGGACTTACACGAGATTCCAGCATTGCTCCTCGCTCGCGCAACCAGCCCAGAGTGCCCAGAACGCAGTTACACTTTCATACAGGCTCTGCTTCTCTAGGACTGTATCATAATCGAAGTACAGCTTCTTGTTCTCGTTCCAGAGGTACTTGTCAATCATATCCCTCCTGTGATCGGCTCTCTCAAACCACTCATCGCTATTTTGTGACCGGCTGGTTGAGCGTTCGCGGTAGGGGTTGCGGTATGCCTCAACAGAAGGTGGGAAGGGTGCCAAATCGAAGTCCTCCTCGAGTTCGAGTTCATCATCAAACACCTCCCGAATGGCCGTGCCGATGTCGACTTCATACTTGTACAGCAGCGCCTGTAGATCGATCGTCCCAAGGTTCGCACACCGCTTCTCCAACCTGTACGATGTATCATGACCCGACTCGCGCACAGCTCTGTCATGCAAAAAGTACTCGTCCAGCGTAGGCTCCTTGAGAACTCCATTGTTGTACTTCTCACTAAACTCGAGTACCGAAATGCCGTGCTTCTCAGCATAAGGCTCAAGGATATGCGTGAAGTGTGTTGCTTCAGTTTCAGGAGGAATTCCGAGACCGTCGGGGCGGTACCTAGACAACCCTGTCTTGGGGTCAATGCGGGGCTCCGCGACCCAGATGGTATGGTACTCTTTGATGGCAGCTTGGATTGCGCGTTTCAGCCATTGTCGATTAGACTCCACGTCCGAGCGATCTAGCTGATTGTAGATTTGCAGTGCCATGTCCGTCAAGAACGGAGGCTGTGTCCTACACAGATAGTAGCTCCGGCTTCCGTTCAAAATCTTGCCGTAATGCTTGATTTCAAATATGAAGTGGTCAACCATGCCTTTCGCCATGGTCACTTGACCATCCACAAGGAGGCCCAGGGAGATGAAGTAAGAATCCCAGTTGTAGAGCTGCCACCGAATGATGTTAGTCAATGAGAGCAATCGAGTGAATTGAGAAAGGCACCTCATTAAAGCGAGCGCCAGGAACGATGAAAGGAATCCCTTTAAGGGTCCGGCCGCCCTTGCCGTCATCAACCTCATTCATAGCAAGCGCTAAAAGACCTGGCTTGGAGTTCAAGCTTTTGACAAATACGGCATCGTCAGGCTTTGGAGGTAAGACCTGTACATCAAGGTTCATGTGTGGTTTCTCTCGCGCCACTTTCCTGTAGTATTCAGCCATTGTGGGTTCGCCGTGAGGGACGTAGATCCGAGGTTGGACTCGACCCGTACGGTTCTTAGGGTCAGCAGTGATAATCTCGAGGCCATCGCCATCAATGCGGCGAGTCAGCGAGTGCCAGAATGAGTTTTTAATCATGCGAGATAGACGATCGACTGGGTTCTCAGAGAGACGGCCCTCGTCAAGAACGATACGTTTGCGTCCATGATCCCGGGCTAGGGCAAGCTCCTGCAACAGATTGGACAGCATGTAGGTTCCCTAGATCGCAGTTATACTGAGAGTGGTACGATATCATGGACATGAACACTGACTCGGACATCAAAAGTCTTGAATCCATTGCTCGTGGCCGTACCAAGGGCCATCATCTTTGGGCCTGCATCGGTGATACTAATTTGGAAATCGCCGTCTGTGTCCTCCTGCTCAAGCACAACACGGATGGTCTCTTCGACATCGATGAGGAAGCGACGAGGGCCTGTGACGCTCTTCTCGTCATGCGACATGCGCCGAGCCCTCATGTGCGTATCCTCCTCGAAGAGCGGAGTACGCTTCGGGTTATACCCATGAATGTGTGACTGTAGACGTAGCATGAGAAATTGGCAAGCTGCTCGCCGAACAGGGCGCCTTACATGACTGTAGGTTCTCGAACGAGTGAATGCCTCGCCGCCGCCATAGTATGTAGCAGCATCTACGTGGACTGATCTATGGCCATCATCGACGAAGGTGACGCCAGTTGGGTGATTGAGAGCGGGAGCCATTGTGATGATTAGAAAGAAAGAAGTGAACCGAGCAGAGAAAAAGTGAACAACGACAAACTTGCTGTACTTGTTGTGGGGTACTTAAGCTTGAAGCGAAAGACAGAGATGTGGTCTGAGGGGGTTTAGCCGAATTTATGAATTACACCACGTTGCCGAAAATAATCGTGGAAATTATTGTCCTCCAACGACAGGCAGTGATGAGAACGACGACCACAGAGCAATCCTCGTGAGAGGTCGATCGGAGCTGATAGCAGTCTACGACTGAGCGATTTCAAGTCACTATCAGGCTCTGTTCAACCTACCTATAGTGTTGATCAATGGTCAGTCAGCTTTTGTCACCTCGAGCTGGAGGATCTCGACAACAGAGGCCTATCAATGTTCAGTCACTTCAGTGCGACTTTCCATGACAGCCCCCTTTATACTCGACAAACGAGTCAGGGACTTCTCTCTCACCTTCATCCCGGTTGAGCGGGTGAGCCGGATTCTAGATAAGCCTTAGAGATCTGTCTTCCAAAGTTCGGTCTCCCCTTCAAGTTCTCCTTCGAGCTTCTATCGTTGTTTCCTAATTCCCGCAATGCGACGTAGTCCATTCATTCACCTTAGTTCACTAACCGGCATCGTAAGTCGGTGGGGGCGAGCTTCCAGCATTTAATTACTTTTGCTTCCCGAGATTCGAGCTGTTTGCCATCACACTAACACCCACGAATGAGGGAATCGTATGGCTTACGACCGCCTTTCCCAGATTTTCAATATGGGCAAGCTCCGTGCCACTGATTCTCGGAGCATTCACAATATTAGACACTCGTGAGCACATCGTTTCTTTCTGATTATGATAGGACACTTGAACTTGTGTCAAGGACTTTGCACACTGGTCTCAAAACTCAAGACTCAAGCAATGGAAGCGTGTATTTTGGCGCCAAGGCCCCGCCTGCATGGCACCCCCATAACCCTTGAGAATGTCCATCCCATGCAACTTCACTGTTCTCATCAGAAACGGGAGAAACTATTGTGCATCGCAATAGGAAGGTGCCTGAACCTGCGGCAGCGCCCTTGCTATGTCGTAGCTTATGAGGTAAGATATCATACTATGTAGATCCATGGACGTCGCCTTCTTGTGTGTCCCTGACCTTCTCACTTTGAAGATTTGTGCCTTATTGGCATGCCTGGGGCAATTGTTATCTCAACCTGCCCTTGCAATTATCAAACACCCAGCCTATCATAAGTCTCGCATGAGGCGCGAAAATGTTGTGCCGATTCCACAGTCAATGGCAGTAAATGCTGTTGGCACACATTGAAGCTGTGTAAGATTTCGGGACGAGTGCATCGGCGGGCTCTAATAGTACATCGTTGCTATGTTCCAATTTTGACAGAAACATTCGCAGGCGACCAATCAAGATTTGAAAATTTGACACCCCCCTAATGTGGTGTGTTAATAATGGTTTAACTTTGACGCCTGGCGGTCAAAACATGCCCGGGGCCGGGGTCTGATGAATAACGGATCAATTGAAGCGATGCGCGGCTTTTTAGACTGAACCATATAATACATTTCTGCAGTACACCCAGTCAGTCGTCTACCATCATGGTCCCGTCGTTTTACCAGGCTGATATCAATATTGGCATCACACTGCAACACGCCAACGTGAGTGATGATCAGAATCAGTGACATGACATCCAAAAACTAACTGTTTATGTGCACTACATAGTATGCTTTCTGTGCGTGCCACCGGCGGTCGCTTGCAGCAATGTTTGTACTGACCTTTCGTCTTAGTCGCTACAACATGTCTTTGGGTACGTACCGACTCAGGCCTTTTAAGTTGACCATGGAAGTTGATGATATTGCTATTAGATTTACGACTTTGCTCTCACACTGGATAAAGAAGTGGGTTTTCATTCGACCAACGTCGTGACAGGGCCCAAAGCCTGACAATTGACATACATAGGCCGCTTTCATACTAGACGCTTCCGGGCCATGGCGGCTACCCAAACTAACCTATCTTATTTGCCGGTACTTACCGTTTGCATCTATTATTATTGATATGTTGCGTAAGTCCAAAGATATGCCACTAAAATCGAGTAGAATCTCATGTGCTTTTAGGAATATCACGGCTTGGATTTTCCCTTAAGGTATATTGTTGTCCTTGGATGTCACTCTCAAAGCTCAATTCAAAAATATCAGTCCTGCACAACTTTGTTTACATTCAACTCATGTGAGATGTTCCCCTTTGTGAAACAAATACTTCCAAACTGACGCCCCTATCAGATGTTGGAGGAATCGTGCTGTTTTGTGCAGAATGTTAGTATCTTTTGCTATTCATTATTTCCGTGGTTAATACTATTCCAACTTCCTGTAGCACTCTTTATGCAGAGGGTGTTGGCGGTAACAGGTTGGAGACGAGTGGTAGCGTGTTGCAATACTGTGGTAAGTCAGTCTTTTGTGAGTGAAATGTTTTGTCAATAGCTGAGAGTGTAGCTCTTCCTGGTCCCAGTTGTGGTGACACTTGCATTTTACAACTCTTCATCCACAAGTGAGTCTTGTCATGCTCGCCGATGTATTAGTTCACAACAACGTGGTATAGTCATGCAGTCACCGATTCCGGAAGTCGCAAGTTGCTACGACAGCAAGCAGGGTCGCATTGTCATCTTAGCCTATGCTTTGCTCGTCATCGCAGAAATAGGTGAGTTTCACGGTATCTTTATTTGTCGCTTGAATTTTTCAAAGAAATTCTCAGTTTCATGTTATACCACTCGTGGAAGCTTTATACAGAATATAGAAAAGATTTGCCTCTTGTGCGAGTCCTGGTCAGACACAACATATTTTACTTTGCTTGTGGACTTTGTGAGCGAAACTTCATTATCCCTCGCAGATTAACACTAAATTTGTGGTGGACCAGTATTTTCCACCGTTGTCGTGGTCGCAGTGGTCGCTCTTCCTGTGCGTGTTCATAATTATGAGTCCAACATTCAACTCAAGATCTGATCGCAGGCACCGTACGGAGACCCGGCATCAGAGTAAGGGGCTGTTTTTGCACTGAACACATTGACTGACTATCTCGTAGCTTACAGTTTGTTATACACGGAATACTGGCGACACGTATGCATCGCGAGCTGTACAATACAGCTCACCACACTGAAGAGACTTCCACCGGGAATATCATGTCCCTTCCTCTTGTTTTTGCACCAGCTTCGTCGGAGATGCAACCTGATGAAGGAGGTCCTTCTTCTCTATAGCCTAGAAAATACTAAACAATGGATTTTAGATAGAGTTCATATCTTCATTGGCAAGAGTACATATGTGATCCCCTTTTCTGCAACCCATGATAAATAATCCATGGAAAACACTTTCGAAGCACGTACGTAATCTCAATTGAGTGAAAATAGAATAGAACGCACAAGCAAGATCTCGGAGATGAGAATTAAAACTGGCGTTAAATTCTGGATTCCGAAAATGTCTTGTGATGGGCCTCGTCAAACAATTGATATCAAATCACTCTAGTGCATATCATTCTGTATGGTAACCTTGAATACAAACGCTAACACCAGCCACCGCACCAGGCACGACGCCAGAGCGGGTAGTCGCGGCTAAATTTTGATACGCGCACTGAACCTAAAAGTACAGACCATGATCCGTTTCATCCGAGGGTCATCAAAGACCCGTAACCCTTAAAGGTTCGTCGGGGGAGCGTCTCCCTTGATAGGTTCACACCAGTGCTACGACCAAAAGAAATTCAGATCTCGATACTAGGACAGTTCGCAAGAACTCACATTCAGTTTCTGCGCATGTGCTAGTTTGTGCGTTTGGGTACGACAGTTATACCCGTACCAGCAGTTGCCTGGAATCAGGTCTCCTCCTGGGGAGATCAAGTGAGTAGACCTCCGTGAAAGAGATCAAGGGCAGAAGCTTACGCTTAACCTTCTGGCCCAAATACCAGATATGGAGATGGTCACGGATAAACTTCTCCAAGCATTGTGAACATAACCAGTCTGCTTTGTTCCAGGTGATATAAGTCGGTGTTTTGTAGTCGAACAACCCCCCAACAATCTCCTCGGCTGGCGACTCTTGTAACACAGTCAAAAAATGCGCTCTGTCTGCAAGATTTGCGCCAACACGACCTTTCAGTAATCGTGCGATTGATGCGTAAAGAGGTTGGTTGCCCCAGAGGTAGCTCCAGTCTTCAGTGATTACAGGTTGAGTGTGTGCTGCAGGCTATTATTTTCGACTTACTACTTGGTCCCCAAAGATCTAACCCCTGGGCAGTATCGGATTGACATTGCGAGCCTGTCACCAAATGAGCAATTATCGACCGGAAATGATATAGGACACAAACATCGATCATGCTCTCCAACGATTTCTTCAATTATAGGCTGTTTTTGATTAATGGGAAGAAGAGGTGGTTCTTTCCTGTCGACCAAGACAGAGGTTAAAGGCCCACTTATGAAGTCGTCATGAAAGAAAATTTCCTCAGTAGTGTCGGGATCCCATTCAGTGATGCAGTCTAATCCCCCCTTATATACATCAATCACGTTGTGTGGGGCACAGTATAGCACAAATGATGACTCAGGGCTATCTGTGTGAGCTTCATGAGTAGGTAGAGTTTGAATGGTGAAGCTCGCGCTCACAGATTGCAGGTGGGATCGTAGTAAATTGAGCACCCTCAGCACGAGCGATTATTCCTCGCAAAAACGTTTCGATCCGTTGGATATCCCTCAGCTCAGGAGTGGAAAGACTTCCGAAGAAGCCTTTTCGTAATTTCTTAGCTTCCTCGAGTGCCGAATCGATTTCTTCCTCATCTGAGTCAGTTTCAATATTTGACTCGTAAGCATTGTGGCCGTAGACAGCCGAGAACAACGACAATCTGTACATCGCTATCTGGAATCGTGTCGACTCCACCAAAGAGAGTTGGCTTGTCTTATATCTTCGGTCTTTCATTCTAATGGAACAACTAAGATGGATCGGATAGTAAAAAATGATAAAAATACCTCCAACTAAACAGGTTTTCAAGCTCCTGAACAGCGGTAGAAATGGCCACAAGGCCTGTGATGTCCTCCCTGGAAAGCACTGGGTTTTTCTGAATATCGTCCTCGCCCAAGAGTTCATCAACGGACTTGGAATATAGTTGCGCATTTTGGCATCGGACGAAACGCAGTGCTTGTGGCAAGGCTGGTCCAACCAAGTTGTAAGCTACAGAGCGAACAACCGAGCGAGGATGTTGTTGAAAAACGTTGTACATGGTCTTTGAGGTCAAGATTGTTGAAGCAAGGCATTGAAAGTCAGGCAGAAACCTCAGAACACACTCTACAAGGTCAACATTCACGAAGGAACTATGCATTGGGTGAACTGTGTTTCCCATCGGGCGATTCAGTGGGGGGTTACGAGGTGCTGTAAGCTGTGGGCCCTCCCTCAGTTCGTTCGGGGCACGGCTCACGTCGATGGAAGATGATAGTCAAGATAACGATGAGCGTTTTATGGTGTCCAGTGAGCAAATGTGACTCATAGTGAGTCAAGATCTCGAGTGTAAAGTGCTCGGAAACTGCCGAGCAAGGTACACTATTAGGACCCCGGAACCCCGGGGTAAGTCATCAGTGGCAGTCACGGTGGCCTTGCTCACTGTTCAGAACAACGAGTGGCGTCAACACGCTGGGCTTTCAAGCTTAAGCTTCAGTCTCAATAAATTAGTCAAGCTAATCGTCAAACATGTCATTCGGGGGAGGGTAGGCTCTAATTTATGTTTTTAAACCTACGGCTCAAGTCATCTAGTACCAATGTCTTTGGCACTAGCAACACTGGCACGTCCATCTTCGGGCAATCTAACGCGCCAAAGCCCACAACTTCGCTCTTTGGGAATACGCAATCCTCATCCGGGACGGGGACCACAACCAGTGGCTTCGGTAGCTTCGGGGTGCAGCCCCAAACCCAGACACAGCAGCCTGCACAAGGAAGTTCTGTGTTTGGAGGAGGCGCTTTCGGACAAACACAACAGCAGCAGCCGTCCGGATCGACCTCGATATTTGGGCAGCCCGCGCAACAGCAACAGCAACAGCAACAGCAACCGCCTGCAACGTCTCTCTTTGGGCAACCTGCCCAACAGCAACCGTCTGGAACATCTTTGTTTGCAAACTCTTCAACAACAAATACCACTGGGCAGCAGGCTGGCGGCGCATTTGGAAGCACTCAGCCGCAACAGTCTACTAGTCTCTTTGGGAACACGCAGCCACAACAATCGACTGGTCTATTTGGAAATGTGCAGCCGCAACAGTCGACTAGTCTCTTTGGAACCACACAACCACAGCAGCCAAATAATATGTTCGGAAACACCCAGCCACAGCAGCCAGGTGGACTGTTTGGGGGCACGACTACTCAGCAGGCACCTCCTGCTGGTGGGCTGGGAGTGAGTACCACAGGGACATCGATCTTCGGGCAACAAAGACAATCATCGTGAGTTCCTTTAGCATTGTATTGATTCAAATTGAAGTTGACGAATCGCAGGATGATGAGGTTAGTCAAAGATACTCACATACAGGGTGGCTTTAATGACGTTTCAATAGCACCACACCCATAAGCGGACCCGCACCTTTTTCAAGATCCACGAAGTTCAACGATCTTCCGGATGATATCAAGAAGACGTTTGAATCTATCGAGTATGCTACTCATTGAGTGTTAACATATCCACTGGACTTACTTTGCATAGTTCGCACATCCAGGGACGTATACAAATAAGCAACGAGCTCAAACAGCGAAAAATGGGAGAAGAGGCAATCAAGGGCCAGGAGTTAATTCGCGAATTGCACAGAGTGCGCCCAATTTACTGCATATATACCGAGTGTTCGTTTACCGACTTACTCGATTCAGGAGCTGCTTGGTGTATCCTCCGTTATCCAATCAGACTCTCTTTTTGCCAAGGATTTGAAAGCGAAGACTGAACAAGCGGTTCAAGACACAATTGTCGCAACCAACATTGTTGAGGGCTTTAAAAACCCCCATCAGAGCGCAGCATATCTCAAGAACCACGCTTCATTTCCTCTGGAGTACGTGTGAATCATCAGTGTAAGTATTTCGAAGTTTTAACGCGTTGCTGTGCAGATTCTTCACCCGGGTGACGCAAGAGATGCAAGAGCGTCTGCAGTGGTTCAAAAACACTATCGAAGTATGATGCTACATCTTTAGTAACACCTTGAAGCATTCTAATACATCGAACAGCAAATTGAGCGGAAATTATCCGCATCAGCATCCCAATCTCAAAATACACCCCAAGGTCAGACTTGTCCTTCGCTCCCTCTCATCCTTACCTTACATTCTCCTAGCAATTTCATCCACCCTCCAGACGCAACACGCCATATTCGTTTCGCTTGCGGCTAGGACTGCGGCTGTTGACGCCGAGGTTCAAAAGGTGAAGACATTGTACACACAACTGTGGCGCGCGAAAACGGGGAGCATGCGTGACCCTTTTAATGAACTTGACCGCGGTAGTGGGGGAGATTTTGGGATGGAGTCGTTACAGGTCAAGTGAGGTCGCACTGTGAATTGCTTGCTTGGTGTGATACCAACTCGGGAAAATATATTCTTGCACAAACGTCGCATATCCGATTACTTCTGTGAACTATGAATATGCCCGTATACTTTATGCTGCGTGTTATTTCTGTGACACGGAGCTTGCGCCGAGCGCCCTGAGGCATTGCACTGCCTCCCTCAATTCAATAATGTCCTGTCCACCACTGAGTATCCAGTGCTCAGCCTGAACATCTTGCATACTCATTCTGCCAATGGAGTCCTACATGCGGCAAGTCGATGCGGTCAGCGGCGAGCAGTACCGTTACGCGTTAACCAACTTCGTGCGTGACTATCATCAGTAATCTTGAAGTTGACTTATGATCTCATCTATCTCATCTCCAGCGAATTGCACACGAGAAAGTCGAGGAACAACGTCGGCAACTCGAAGAACAAGAGAAACAGGTTGCATTACTCCGCTCACGGATCGCCTTGCTAGAAGGGACTGCGAGTGATGAGCGACAGGAAGGCGGACGCCATGGGGGCAGCTCAGTCGATGACTTCTCCATCAAAGTGAGTCTCTTTCATCGAGTCCTAGGACTACCCTCTAGTCTGCTATGTCTATAGAACGCCGCGTCCCAATTGGAGCGCTTGATTAACCGCTGGGCAGCAGATATTGTGCGCGCACCGCCCTCCCCGTTGTCTGATATCCATGGGGCTGCCTTGGGCGACATCACGGGCACTTATGATCATGCGCCCTATGATGCCTCACCGATGCAGGTACAAAACATTCTCCGCCATGCGATGTCAGAAGTCATTGGCAATGAAATCATCAACATACTCGTTGTGACCAACTCCTCCGAGGCAAACGTCCAACTCACAAGGATCCACGAGCACTTGTTCGCCCGTGCGTGTCAATTCTTAGGTTTCCTCACTTGACAAATGCTGACGATCTTGTTATGCACCAGGTAATCCTGTCGTAGCATGCGTTTGGCGCCGACAAACATTCTCAGCAGCAGTAGAGACTTGCGACCCAGAAATGACAGCCGCTATTCTAGCAGAGACCCTCCCAGGGCTCACCAAAGTGCTTGGAGGATCAGTAAAGAACACAGCCCCAATTCTAGCCAGCGCATACACGTTCTCGCGCATGTTGCACGGCGCTCCATCATCATTTAACGACGCATTTTATCGCAGCTTCGTTCCTGAACTCGGAAGCATTCTCTATCCACGTCAGATAGAGCTCGTGCGCCGCTGTCACAAGAGCGAGCGGGGCGAGCAGGATCGTGTAGGCGCGACGATCTTCCCTGGGCTCGTGAAAGTCACGAGGGGCGGGGTGCCAGCTACTGATCAGAATCAGGAGACGGTACATATGGTCGTGCGGCGCGCGCAGGTGATCTGCGAATGTGCGCTCTTATCATCGGGGAATATACCAATGCAGGGATAGTGTGAACCCCTGGATTTATGCCAGCTTTGGCTAGATAAGATGGGAAGGATGACACCACAAGGGTGGGATATATCGTGCAGTGATCTATATATTGCTAGCACCCAAATCTATACGACAAGCAATGATGCGAGTGTTGCCTGTGATTGTATCACCTATGACGGCGTTAGCGTGACACATGCAATGAATTGAGACATTAATACCTCAAGAGCCTGCAGAACCTCCAACCGTCTCCGTGCAGCTTCCAGCCAATCACGGAGCAACTCCTTTGCAGTTCCTTTCACCTGATTTAACTCTCTCGCAGCACTATCGAGATCCTTCTCATTCATGTAATACTCCGCTCTTGACAATATACTCAGCACGTCCGACCCAGGAACTAGTCCATGCCGCTGGAACCTAAATGAAGAAAGAAAGTGTGAAGCCAGATGCGTAAGTACACCTGCATCTTGATCGGGGACCAAAGCAACGCTGGAGACGCGTGGCCGAACAGAGGTGGTAAACCATGATGCAAGGTCTGCAAACGGCTCAACGCCGATATCAGGCATGTCGCTTTGTTCAAGGGAGTCCAATGCTGCAGCGATGATTGCGTCTTCCTTAGCGACTGCGATGTGTCTGAGCACACGGAGCTCTTCACGGAATGGCTTGCGTATAGACGCGTCGACAGCACTCTGCATGGCACGTATGGCAGCCCACATGCCGTGCACGCGAATATTTTCATCAAGGTAGGAAGAATTGTCGAGTGCGAGGCGTTCAAGGCGTTTGAGACTTGTCGCGAGCTCGTCAAGCTTGGCGAGACGACCCCCGCGTTCTTGCTCGACGCGGACTTTGACCTCGCGGATCCATCGTCTCTGCATCTCTATGCCCTGCGCGATCACTTCTTCCTTCAACCTGTAAAGAGTGAGTAAGGTGACGTGTACCGAGTGAGTGACAGTCACCTACCGCTCATTGATAAGTTCTGTCTGGGTGCGTAATTCCTGCTCCAGCTTCTCGCGGTAAACCTGCGCGAACCTACCACGCTCCTCATCGTAGAATGTCCTGAAGCCCTCTTGTTGCGAGTCCAGTTTATCCTGTGCCTCAAGCTCGAGCTCGAGAAGCTTTGTAGTATACTCCCGTGCTTGTTCGTCGAGCTTCATCTCCAACTGTAGCTTCTCATCCTCCTTTATCTTCTCAATACGTGCCGCGAGGCCAGTGAGGTCACCTTTGGCGACCTCAAGGACATCTTTGGCTTTTTCGGAGGCAGCAGGGTTAGAGGCGAGGAAAGAGGCGAGGTTATCAATTGTGGATGCGAGCTGGGTGATTACCGGCTCAGATAAGGCGACTTCAGACACGGCTGGAGCAATAAGAGGTAGGGGCACAGGAATGGGTTCCGCAGCCGCCTTCGGAACAGGCTTTGGGGGTGCGGGGCGCTCATAGCCGGGTGGGGGCTCGAAGCCGATAGGAAGCGGTGCGGCATAGACAATGGCATTCTCAGGATTCTTGTCCGACACAATTATAAGGTCGGTGTCATTGCGTAGTGGAAGAGTATCTGGAGAGGACCCGGGCTGAGCCGGTGTGGCTGTCGCCTCATGAAGAGAGTCGACGGAGTTTGTAGCAAGGGCTGCCTCTGCTCTGCGGATCAGGTCGTCCAACTCATCAGCGAGCTGTGCACCGTGGTGTCGTGCAATGGAAAGTGCTTTCGCGGTTGCCTTCGGGACCGTCTCTTCCTCCACTTTCTTTACGGCAGTCTTGAGGGATGCGGCAGTAGACTTGACGCGCTCTTTGGACTCCTCGAGTGCTGACTTAGCCATCTTTTCACTTGCTTCCTTTGTCGGCGCGTTACCCAGCTGCCGTTGTACGAAGTTGTAGACGGTCTTGTAAGCATCCACGGTAGCTACCACAACCTGTTCAATGGTGATATCATCCCATTTGCGCGCCTCGCCATACTCGACGAGTTCCTTCCCGAATGGAACGTTCTCAGTGAACAGCTCACGGTACTGCTGGTTTTCGAAGGAAACGAATGCGCTACCGATGTAGAACGTGCCCGTCGCTGCCACAGAATAGAATAAAATCTTGCGAATGACTTTTGCTGGTTTAGAACCAGATGAGGCATTGGAGGTGGTGGTAGAGGCTAGTCGCTGGGATAGTTAACTTCGTCATAAGCCACGTCCCAGACAAAGATGCAATAAATTTGTATGCTCACCCTGCGAGAAGTCCGTACAAAGTCCCGTCCAACCGTCGACGAGACGTGTCTAGGAACGGCTATGGCACGATGCATTACCGCCGTTGTGGTGCTCGATGAGCTCGACCAAAGACCCAGCTGGCGAATTGCAAGACAGAAATTGGTCCGGAAATTCCCGTGCTGCCATTGTACGTCCCACCTGAGCACTGACTTAGGCTATAGCCATAAACGCATGCCCACTGGTAGCGCCCATTGCACAAGTAGCGCGACGGTCCCTTAGCAAGTGCTGCACTTCGGAAACCCGTGATACGTCAAGCTTAGCGCCCCAAGGGTTGCAGCGGTTTGCCGGTCATCAGGACTCACGATTCACGGCCTTACAGGTTCGCACTGAGCCTGAGCATGTAACTCCATCAACGTCTGCCAGTGCTGCTGGCGAACCGCCGCGAACGGGACGTAACCAAATCCAAGAAATTCAATCAGCTGAGTTAACGTGTTGGAGCTCTTCGGAAGAAGAGCCTGGTCAGGAGGGTGTGCTGAGTACAAGCACGCAAGTATATGAGCAGAAAGAACAACTGCCTTTCTTCTCTTTTACTGAGGTCTAATCAGGGGAGAGTAATCCACATGGTAACGAAGGGGCTGTCTACAGGGTCTCCCCTGACACCATGAACTTCTCGTGAATTTTGAAGATGGTCTTGTGGTGGGTTACTCCGTGACTTTCCGTACTAGATGTGTTACTGAAAGTCTGACTCGAACGCATGTTTGTCTCCGATTCACCGACCCCTTTCTAGGTAGAAAATCCCGCAAATAGCAGCTGCTGTGATGACACGCAGTCTATTGGACTTCATCTAACCTACGTTGAGGACGGGACCATCAAACCACTGCGTTATCGCTAAGTCGACGGTGACGTGTCAAGATCTCGTAGTGAGTTCTGTATCTTATCTCGCACACATTAGATTTCCACCGGATTGAGCCTAGACAAGGTTCTTACGACATGAGCGTTGAGGATGAACAATTCAAGATCAAGAATTCAGGCTTGCCCTACGGTATATATTTCCTTCCCCTGGGCCTGGTTTCTGTTTTGAACTAGTTATATATTAACCAGACAACCACGGATCATATAATGACATACTGGCTGTGCAAATTGATGCACCTCGATTAGCATTAGCACCATTGTACGGTGGATTGGGTGTAGAACGGCTCACAGGTTTTGTCTTGGAATAAGGAGGTGGGCATGAGAGCACAGATCTGGCAGAGCACTTCACAGGAAGGGCGAGGTGGATTTTGGGGCTTCCTTGGGGGCGTGGCAAAGGGGAGGTGGAGGAGGCCCGAGGGTCGGGTGGCAAACGGCAGTTATGCGTGTGGCTACGGTAAATCAGTGCAGGGCCGATCTAAAAAATTACTATTTCAGCGACATAAAAGCGCTCGATGATGGGTATACATGCTGGCCCATCATACATCCGCTGAAATTGCCACCTACTCACATTCATCCCATCTAATATGACGGTAATTTCAGATGATCCCAGTCATTGGTCGTCAATCTATTTGTATAATTTTCACAGCTACTTCATAGGTTCGTGGAGAGTCGATCAGTTGATATCCGTGATGTAGCTGACTTTGGCTGCGGTTTCATAGTTGCGGCCAGCGCTGCAATCATATATGATTGGGGTAAGTCACGGTAAGGTAATAAAGAATTATCAATATCCTAACGATATTCCTAGCACTCGCTCTCGGACAAGAGGTAGGTGGATAATACTGGAATAGCCATCTCACTAAGCATGGTTCGATAGGTTGAATTGATCTGGGTGAGCAAAGTACCATACCAGCAAAACAACATGATGATAAATTTCTTTCGCGGCAGAAGCGACGCTGGTCTCTCATGACTTTTTTATATCTCAGTGTACGTGCCTCATGCTACAAATTCAAATTGGCGTGTTATGCTGAGTTCAAATATAGGTGCGCTACGCTGCACTGCCATACGTTGTGTAGGCTTGCACAACTACCAAGTTGGCAATGTACTAATTGGCCTTTTCTGATAATTAGGATCTTCATGCTTAGTATGTTTCATGATATACTCCGCATTTTCCCCCTTCTGACCAGCAGCGCATAGTAACTCTTCCAGCAGTCTCGGTGGCAGATGCAGTGAGTATTCTGCACTGATCCCTGTCATCCCTAAGCAATGCACTTCTACGTAGGGGCAAGTGATATTCTCGATCAATATGTCAGTATAATGACTGCAACAGCTGTGAGTTTGTTTGGAGTATTTTGACCTCTGAGCCTCATGAATGACTGGGTTTATAGGCAATATTCTGTTCTTAGCACTAAATTGGATCAACGTGGTCATCACTGCCTTGCTGGGAAGTGAGCTACTCAGAAACCTCAGTAATCTTGCATTGGCTGACTGATCGTGCAAGTCATCATGATCGTTCGGTTACATGCCATGTATCAGCGTTCTAGAAAGATGCTTATCTTTCTTGTTGCAATCTTCCTGGGTCTCACGATCGCATGCGTGGGGATAACTGCATCAGGGACGAGCCATACCATAGGAGGTAAGCTTGAATCATGGATTAAAGACATCAATGCATCAGGCTTATTGAACGAATACCAGAGGAGTTCATTTTCTCTGGCACTTATCAATGCAATTATGACTACGAGGGAGATGCTCGAATTCTCAATTCCATGACTTGGGTACTCTGCACTCTATGGGAGGTCCTCTCACTGTGTCTTGCAGTCTGGATTGCTGTAGGACACTTTCGTGAACTGCGACGACCACTCAGGACAACGACTATCGGCGACTGTCTGACGGCGGTAATAAAATCTCACGTTGTTTACTTTGCAAGGTGAGCTGTTTAAATGTAGTTTCTGTAATTTGCTAAACCGCACCTGCTAGCTTTGCTGTTGGTTCTTGCTTCGCCCTCGGTTTTTTGTCCCCAAAGCTCATGGTATGCCAGTCAATCTGCCACTGAGATCTTCCTCTGAGCGTTGTTGATGCATTTCTATAGAACTCAAATTCCGTGGGGACTCTAACTTATCACGGTATTCTCGATGTTTTGTCGGTCGTACAGATGTTCGTGCTAGGACCACGCCTCATCCTTAGCGTTCGAGAATATAACGCTAAGGCTGTAGCCGAATTCAATGCAGGAACCCGCATGACTTCGCTTGTTTTCCAATCGCACGTATATGCACCAACTACTACTAGTAGTGTTGTCACGGTATAACAACTATTAACAAGAAGTCCTCTTCGATTGTCATTTGTGATTCATATTGGATGCGGAATGGGCAAATATCGTGTTGTACTAGCGGAACCAGCTGGCCACCCACACCTACGTCAAACAACTGCTATCATGTGTGTTGAAATTTGAATTTGAATACCAATCAAATATACTCGCGAAATATTGTTATTTGTCCCGCCGCGCGCGGAAGCTTTCTTCTAATTTCGGACGAGTCATCCCGCCACGCCGTGACGCGAGAACTTCCATCAAATTTACAAGTCAACAGTTTCATCTTCTCGAAAGTGGTTCGTGACTATAGTACTGCCAGCTGCAGTGTGCGTTTGACACTCATGGCAGACTCCAAGCTTCAAATACAAGTCCTGAATGAAATACCTTCACAAATAAACACCTCCACATACCAAAGTTTGTCTGCCCATACTACCGAGTCACCATCGACAATATCATATTGCTGGCGAGCAGGACCCTACTGAGGTTTCCGAGAAAACTAGCCAGTCCAATCAATACTCCCGACTTCGACGTCTGGTGTATTAGGTGGAAGCAGAAGTATAATGTAGTGCTTGGGCACGTCTAGAAGGGTTTTGTGATCACAAAGATTTTTTGGGGGTCAGTGAAACCCGTAAGTCACTGACATGACATCAATATACCTGTCTCTTATTTGCTGATCTCCTTTAGAGCCATGAACAAACAGCTTGTGCTGCGGGGGAGGCTTGGGCCGTGGGCGCCGCCACTGGCTCCTCGTGGGGGTTGGAGAGGGTTGGAGCCATTGAAACTACTGTGCAGCCTATGTGCCTGCCTGTAGTATTTTGGTGGAAATCTTGCAGTGTGTTCCTCGCCTCTTCACATCTCCGATACCTCATAGCGTTCTAGTGGGGCCGTATATACCAAGCAGGGACAGAAGAGGATCAATCAAGAACAAGAAGTCCGTTTTTCTCCGATGTCATGCGATCATGCAGGCATTTCTGCGACTTCTGCCTTCGATTCTTTTTCAGCTAGGGGTGGTCTCATACATCCACTACACACGGCAGGACGATTCACTAGCCTGTGCTAATTGATGTAACACTGATACATAAACTCATAAACTGTGCGATGGATTTAGCGCTGTGTCTTTTCCACCATCTCTTTTCTTTGCACTCGTGATCACTGCGTGGAGAGGGGACAGATGCTGAGTGCTTGTGAAGTATACGTTTTGGGGATTGGTGCATTGGTGCGTCTGCTGCGAGGTGCTGCAGGGGCAGTGGGAGAAGTGAATTATCTGTTTGGTATGTTTGGACCAATTTCAGGTTTCCAATCTCATTTTGGATTAAACCGACAGCGTGTGGCCTTGTTACGAGACCTCATATGAGCTGTTGCGGTTACCAAGTCGAGCCAAAGGGTTCGATACTCGTTGAGACGGCAGGCTTTTCCACCATCTTATCGTGCCTAGTGTTAGACTCATGAACGTCATTATTTACTGATGGGATTTCTGGACTGATACAAGTATCGCAAAAACTCGAGTGTCATTGACACCAACCACCCGAAATCACGAACGCCTGTTCGAGCTTATTATGCGATATTCAAACATCTCACTCATGACACCACCGTTGTACACACTTTGTGCTGTCAAACGCATCTGCTTTTTACGTGTCAATTTTACTTCTGTCAATCAAGGCAGGGACGAATTACGTTCTCAGCATGTCTGTCCCATATCTACCATGCATCTCCCCTTACGGCAGGTTCGCCACTCACTCGCATCTATCCTCTGAACATGACTGCAGTCTCAAGTGATCCCAGTTGGTTGCCACTGATCCAGTCGTCCCATTTTTACAGCTATTTTGTAGGTTCGTGGAAATTCTGTGGAATGATGTCGGTGACGCTTTTAACCTTGAATGTAATTTATAGTCGCCTCCTGTGCTGCAGTAATATACGATTGGGGTGAGCACGATAGCATTATACAAAAAAATCGCTGATCTTCTCATGATATTTTCAGCACTCGTATTCGGACAAGAGGCAGGTTGATGACATTTGTCTGAGTAACCATCTGATCGATAATGGTTTTACTAGTTTGAGCTAGTCTGGGTGAGCAAAGTCCCATATTAGAATAACAATATTCAACCGAGTCCGAGGCAGAGGAACAAGTGGTCCTTCACAACGTTTCTATATCTCAGTGTATGTACATTGTGTTATGAGTGCAGTTGGCCAGTTGTGCTTACTAAATATTTAGGTGCGCTGCCTTGGAATACCATACGCTGTGTATGTTTTTATGAGACCAACAAGTTGGCGCCGTGCTAATAGGGCATCTCTCACAATCAGAGTTTACATGCTGCGTATGTCTCATCTACACTATGTTTGATGTTTCTGATTGGCTGGATACAGAAAGTCTTCCAACAGTCTCGGTGACAGATACAGTGAGTACCCTGCACAAAAACTTGTCATTCTTGTTCAAACAGTCACGCTCCTGGATAGGGGTGAGTGCGATTGCTGACTTGTTGGTTAAATATAATGACAGCGATAGTTGTGAGTTTGTTTCGAGAGTTTGTCTTGCGAGGCTCATCACTAGCTGGGATTTTCAGGCACCATCATATACTCTACAGTAGTTTGGGTGACTGTGATCGTGAATGCAATGCTGGGAGGTGAGCTACTGAGCTGCAATGCCTCATCTGATATTGGCTTGACTGAAACATCATGCAAGTCATCATCATCACTCGGTTACATGCAATGTATCAGCAATCCAGAAAGATACTTGCCTTTCTCGTCTCGATCTTCCTGGCTGTCACAATCACCTGCGGAGTGATCGCCGTGATAGGAAACAGATATACTGTAGGAAGTGAGTTTAAATTATGGTCGAGGGACTTAAGTGCATCAGGCTCATCAGATATATAGAGCAGCTCGTCCTTTCCGGCACCTATCAGTGCACTTTTGCCTTTGAAGGAGACGCCGGACTTCTGGACGCTTTGGCTTGGATACTCTATACTGTATGGGAGGTCCTCGCACTGTATCTTGCAGCCTGGATTGCTGTTAAACACTTCCGTGCACTGCGCCGCCCGTTGGCTGGATGGTCAATGGAGGACTGTTTCCCGGTGTTGATAAAAGCTCATGTGGTTTACTTTGCTAGGTGAGCTCATCATCTCAAACAGGGTTATCTTTTAAGCTGAAGTTTCGAATGTGCAAGCTTTGTGGCTGTTTCTTGCTTCCAACTCGGTTTTCTCTCTCCAGGGATCTTGGTACGCCGATCTCAGTGGCATCTGCTGGTCATCACTGTTGACCGTATCTATAGTACTCGTCTTCAATCGGAGCTGATGTCTATGCTGGTCTACTTGAATTTGTGTCGATCGCGCAAATGTTTGTACTGGGACCACGCCTCATTCTTAGCATTCGAGAATACGAAGCTAAGCTCGTAACTGACTCCGATGCAGGAATTGACATGCCTCCAATTGTTTTCCAGGAGGGCAGCGATGTGTCAAATTGTGGCGATGTGTAGTACCGGAAAGAAATTCAGGGCAGGAAACCGTTGTTCAAAGTTTAATTGTGACATCTATTTAGTATTCATGCATGTTTGAAAGAGAAATGGGTGTATGCAATGTCTGAAGATACTTAAAAGTGCCTCGATTATCGTGTCATGTCCTCTTTTGAATTGGATGTCAGGGCAAGAAAGATGACAACCATTCAAGCCTGGTCAGTCCATAACGGTGTATCCAACATCCACCCAGGCTCTCATGCGATCTCCGTACCGAATAGTGAGAACGATAAGCCTATTCGCCGACATTAGACTTGATGGCTGCGAGTGTTCTACAACAGTACTCACCCATATCCAAGAATCGCAATCATGGTAGCTATGCCATTTGTCGCTACCAACCCCAGTGTTTCAATCGATGGAAGTACGGCTGCAGTCACTGGCGCAAGAATAATTGCACGGAGAGCACTGCGAGATTGCTCGGTATGAAGCTAACCACCAGGGTTGAATTCCACTCACGTAACTGCAGCAATTACCTCTGCGCTGCGTGATTGTAGCACATCGACGTTGTACGAGCCGATCGGTGTGAGAACGAACTCCATCTGTTTTACATGCGAGATTTGAGTGAGAAAGCCATACACAAGTTTACAACTCACTCCAATGCCATTCATAAAGAAACAAAGCAAATTCAATACTAATCCTAACGGTCCAGCGATGTACATGGTGATCAATCCCGAAAGACAAACGGATAGAGGGACGAGCAGTCCGCCGACCAAGGCTGCACGTAACCGATCTTCAGGGACACGAATGCCTTTCCGTCGTGCCTTCCATTTTTCAATCATAACATCAGACAACCGCCCAGCAATTGGCGAGGCAACTTGTGTGTAAAACATGTTGATTAACGAGATAATTTAAAAGCAGGATGTATGTATACATACTGAAGTTTCCGACTCCACTAGGGAGGAAACATGCACCGATCAGTGCCTCGTTAGATATGTGGTACCTAGCACCCTGGAAACACAGGTCAACGGAACAGGTAGTTTGACATAGGATGGCAGACTCGCAATCGTGTAGGCAATTGGGATCAATAAGACTAGGGCTTTAGTTAGACTGGGAGATGATATTCATGTTCTCGACATACCATATTCCGTAACCATCGCAGATGTATTTGCTAGTGCCTGAAAACAAGACCTTAGGCATTGCACAGTCAGTAAAGAAGCGGAAACAAACGACAGCCATGATGTTCGGACTACGCAGCAGCCAGATGCTGCTAAAAGGATTGATCCAGACAAAGTTGAACGGTGTTGTTAGCTGACGAATGCTTCCCGAATGCGAATGGCTTGTTTCCGGCAAGAACAGATAAATAAAAACCATCTCAAGGAAGCCCCATAGTCCAATCGACCACTGCAGGCTGCGCCATGACCAGTAATACGCCGCAGCGCCACCAATAATAGGCGACAGCGCGACTCCCAGAAGACTGGCCTTAGCAAGAATTGGTTGGTTGTTGAAAGTATATCGCATGAAGGCACATACGTACCCCAAAGAAAATGCCAATAGCTGTACCTCGTTGCTCGACCCTGTAGATATCGCCAATAGCAGCCGCACCTACAGCCACCCCGCCAGCGCATCCGAACGCCTGAACAAACCTCCAGAACAGCAACCACCTGAGAGACATTGATGCTGCAACACCGAAGCTTCCTATGCATAGGATAGGCATACCCCATAAGTACATTGGGCGACGCCCGACTTCGGGGGAAAGTGAGATCGTCCGACTGAAGAAATCAGCAGTTATCAAATAGCTTACAAAATGAGGAGTACGCTGCCCACACTAAACCCCCGATCGCATTTGCAAAGACGGACAAACTCACAGCCAAGCTGAGGACAGCCCGGTTTGGTGTCACCAATTAGCACATGGTGCGGTGTTTGCAAACATACCTCACAGCAGCGCCCGTTGAATTTAGGTCATGAGCTAACTGAGGAATGGAAGGGACGAAGGTCCCAGTCACGAACGCTGTAGAGACAAGGTCAATGCAGTCGGGGAACGTATTGTTGATTTATACGCACTGGGAAGCAGCCCTGCAAAAGACACTGTGAAAACAACGACGTTTTTCTGAGTCTTGCTGAATCGATTGTACACACTGTCCAACTCGTCAGGGATATGGATTCTATCTCCCTCGAGCAAGGGACTTTCCTCCGAAGAGTACATAGTCGTAGGCACGATAGAAGACATTCTTCAGGCTTCAGCAGACGCCCAGGTTTTATGAGGCTTCAACACCCAACAAGGCCATACGAAGTGGTGGCTGTAGCTCGTAGTGCCGTGAGAGGAAATATTTCAGTCGACAGTATCATTAGCAAATAGTACGACAGCTGTCATGGATAAGTGATACATAAATTCGCAGTTCATCGATATCGTGCGCGTGTGCCCACTGCTGCACAGCAGCGGTTCGAACAGTCACAAACCTAAAAAGTTATATTGTGCCAGGGTGACTTGGGGGGTGACTGGTGAACTGCCATCGGGCAACTCCAAGTTGTGAAACTATTTGCCACTCTATTACGTAGCGAGGCCCTACGTTAAGTCTTTGAGCGAACAACAAGCGTGACGTTCGTACCTCTTCTTTCTCTGCTGCGTCCACCATCCATACAGTGCACTTCGTCGACTTAGCTTTTCTTTTCTTCACCCTTCCCTGGTTCGTTACGCAAAAACGCAGACGAACGCCTCGCTAACACTCAGAGAGAGTCTACCCGGTTGGGCCCTGAAGGGGTAAATTAGCCTAGTCACAGCGAGGTAGCCCATCCGCCCTCGCAGCTCACCTCTTTCCCTTAGGCTAATTTAAAGCCCCTTAGAGGCCGATGGGCGCTGCATACCCTCGCCATAAATCCTTGTCGTCTTCTCCCCGAAAACGAACGATCCTGTACAAACGTAGTACATACGCTTGACAGTTATTTCGAATCAAGTCGTTTTCTTCTCGGTCTCGCCAGGGTGAACCTCAAAGAGGTAATGACGAACGAGTTTAATAGCGCCGCGACCAGCCGGTTGCTCTCAGCAACTTACTACATATGTCTTCATAGGTTCTGATTCCTCTCGGCACCGTCATTTTTCTTCATTTTTCGCTAAATGAATTGTGGTTTCAGCGCGGTCTGCACCTATCATCGTATGTGACGAAGTAGCCGGGACTTGATTCTGAATGTTCTTAACACGGGTTTCCCAGGTCCTGACCGTTCTTCAGCACACTTTGTAAACTCAACAGTTCAACAAGATAATTGAAATGGGCCGAGGCTTGTCTATTCATAGGAATAGTAGGTAGCCGTATGAATTCTGCTTGTTTTGGATATTCTCATCAACCTTGGTCAGACACTGCCATGTTTATTTCTGATCTTACTTATCTTACCACAGACAACCTCGCAGTCCCAAGCATTAACGATCTCAGCTCGCAAACCGACAATCGATTACTCGTGTCGTAATGAATCACACAGAGGGTGACAATGAACTTCCCGGGTACACACCTCGAGCCGGCAGCAGCATGGCTCCACTGGGCGCCTTAACCCCGAGTTCCGAACGCATCACATCGCTTGAAAACAGCAAGGGACACAAATGGCTCGTCCTTTCGGTGAAAAGTCGTGCTCCTACGTCCGAATTTTGGCCAGTATTCTGTGCCGGCGATCTCATCACAGGGAGCGTGACTCTGGACATTTTGAAGTCGGAATCATCCAAGGCTATTGTTGTGACAGCAGGTCACCATCTGTTCGCGCAACTTCATGATGCTTATGGGTGATACAGGTGACAGCCATGACTACCCTAATTGGACAAGAAGGGCAAAATTTTCTTGTCGTCGAGAAAGAGTTGTGGACTCCAGCGATGGCCCTTCCTGACAGTTCTATGGTGCCCAAACTCGAGAAAGGCCAATACACATGGCCTTTCGAAATAGCACTTCCAAACGAGATAGAAGTTCTGGACCGTAAAGAGAAGAAGATATTTTCCCTTCCACCTTCATTCACAGAGCGAGCCAGTCCCGCTTACATCAACTACAAGATTACTGTGACCATTAAGCGGCCCGCACTGAGAGTAAATCAAAAGTGTGTTTACCACGCTTTCGGACGCTCTGCGGAATCACTCAACAGTCCGCAGTTTAACCTCGGAATTTGTATATATTCCAATTACGAAACCAGAACTCCCATCTCCTATGTTACAGAAAGCATGTAAAGAGAACATCCCATTCGTTGGTCCTGAAGGTGGGTCGCCGAGCATCGTAGCTCGATACTTGTGTTCAATAATGACAGGTGATCCGGAGGGCTGGTACATGCTTCCATCAGTCACAGTTACAGGTACTCTTTTTGGTGCCAAGAGTGGAAATGTCGATTTTAACGTACGTCGATCTCCCGTTTTGCGATTCGCAAGATTTTAAAAATGATAAAATATTTGTAGCTAGCGCTAGCCAAACCGGTAGGTCGACTCCTGGCTTCGAGCATCAGACCTCTCACTGTACCCGTAGCTCAATTATGCTCGTGGATCTGCGATGCCACTATGGCTAACTTTCACAGGCATAGACGAGCAAGCTCTCGACTTACTCGCCAATCACCAAGCCATCCGTATTTTCTTGAAGCGATCGTTGGCTGCAGGCTCGGACGCAACAAGTGATCATGCTGGGAAGCATACAGACAACTTTTTCGTTGGCACAATGGCGCGTGCCGTTTTCTGGCCAGCAAGGGACGCCAGTACCGCAGGGAAGCGGGTTCTCCAAGGTGAAGTGAACTTAAAAAAGACATTCAAACAGAGTGTCGTATTCCCCCGGTTTTCCGTGAGAGTGAGCAACTTTATTCCCTGTCTTTCAGAAGTTCACCAGCGTGTTGTTTGCGACTGATCGGGTCACAGTATCATCTAGAAGTTCATCCTTTCGATGCAGCCGGCTTCGTACACGCACCACATGTCTCTGGCCCACTGCTCACACAGCCAGTCAATGTGTCATCTTCCCACGCAACTGGCATTGTAATGCGCTCCTTTGCACCACCCGAGTATGCAGAGGAAATTCAGAATTTTGACAACTCTGTTGGTTTGCTAGAGAATGGAAACCAGCGCTTCTACAGTCACGCAGGGCATGGAATTTCATGAGACGAAAAGGGGAGTTGGAAGTTGTTATTGAATCCTGTGTTAGGTTGGTGCTGGGTATTTATTGGTTATGCATATATGTATCTCTAAGACTCCTGGTATTTTTGAGCCGTGTTCGTCAAATTTAAAAGTGAATACATATCACTCTCCAAGGCCCATGAGGAGTAAGGTCTCGAACGTCTCATCACTCTTCTTGCCACACGTACCCCTTGCGCCGACGCCTCCAAGTAGATCCACGTCTTCCGACGGAATCGTCCAGTTTAGTGATTCTGGACGTCTACGTGCCACAAAGATGAATGCCAAATCGCCATCGCCCCCTAGGTCAGATCCGAATCGCTGCCACTCGGAGAGCGAGTTCGCATCAATCCTTCGTGCAATAACAGGCTCAAACGAGAACCACAGGCCAAATGCCGACCAGAATGGAGTCTCTTTAGAAAGACTCCGGATTTTGTATGATATGATAACTCGTGGTTGTAATTCGAAGATGGATATAGAGGGAGGAGAAGTCAGATGAAGAAGAGTGCGTAGAAGGGGCGCTAGAAGCTCCGGAAAATATACCTGCATTTCCGTTAGTGATATTTTAGAGTATGGAGGCACCATAGTATTTACAAGGTCACTGCAGATGATGTGTGTAACACAGCCATGCTCATGTCCACTTGGATCATCGACGAGCTTTAGTTCTCGTACGATGTCGATGGCATGATCATAACTCCCCCAAGAAAGAGGTCGTACTAAAGTGACCTGTGTGTTTGTTGAATCCCCCTGGGGAGTGACGAAAAGATTCTTCTCCAGAAGCGGGCAGACTTCAGGCAGATCAGTTGCAATGACTAAATCTCGCCCAGATAAAGCAACCGCTTGCGCTAATTTCGCCGCCACAATGCCCGTGCCAGAACCAAGTTCGAGAAAGACTCGTTTGTGCGCAGCTAGATGCTCATCGATCAAGGGTGGATCGAACTCCCAAGTAGAAGGATGGTCGATGTAGCTGGTCACTAGATATGCTGCTTCCCTACATGGCGTCGCGCTCAGAGCGAGGGGGCGGAAACATCAAAGCAACATCTAGTCACCAAACGCGACCTGCGATCCCGTAAGTCTCGATCCCTTCTCGCTGTGCCTCAGCACCAAAGGCAAGTTGTTGTTTATTCCCTAAATCACATATAAAGTAAGTATCACGTGGAAGCAAAGGACGAATCGCGAGCTCTTCTGGGAAATTGACACGGTTGTGGACCCTGGTCATGATTGTAGGTATAGAACAGCATCCTTATTTGTTCGTGTTAGCTTTGGAGGCTTCAGCCTTCTAATTTGGGACCCATGACTTACGGTAGTACTTTCAATCTAAACATGATCATACTCCTCAGTTGCTCATTTCAATCACCTTGAACCAGGTTCCTGCTAGCGTGGACATACATATTTAGAGTCCAGTATTCTAATAACTGTGCCACGGCTCGCAGCTAGTTTGGTATATTGAAGTCGTCGTCAACCTCATCTTTGCTTTCCAATGGGCTCCGAGTCAATCCCTCGGATTTCATACAATTTTTCATATCGCTGATCGCCCTTCATGTTGTCCACCGCCTCTGCTGTTGCTGCTCACTATCACTGTTGTGATAAAAATGTGGGACGACAGCCTTGACAGACCTATCAGAAGGAACAGCTATCGTTCCTTCGTCTATAATGGACTGCCTAGGGAGATTATGACAGGACAACAGTATGTCGCATTCAAAAGTGGTGGAAACTGCACAGTCTACTGATTTAGGCGACTACAAGAAACACAACCCATCAAACCCTTCTGAGGACGCACCTCGTCAGAATGACGTATCCCCGAGTACTCTCCGGCATTTGTACTGGCTTATAACTTTAGGGATGAAAGCCCCTGATTCTGAGTCCCATGGCGTGGATACTGATCTTTATGGGCAGTTTTCACACTGTCTCGCAGTCTGGATTGCTGTAAAGCACTTCCGTGATCTGGGACGATTGTTGAGAAATGGACCATCGGGGGACTGGTTCACAGTGTTAGCACAACCTCATGCAATGTGAGCTTGTATGGTTGTCTTTTCCGCTGAAGTTCTGAATGAAGCTATGTCGCTGTTTTTGCTTGGTCCTCGACTTATCGCCAAAGCTTGAGTCGACCTGTCACTGACACCCGCATGTGAACACTCACCATCCTTTCGATAGGACACATAATTCAAGGGATATCAGATTTATTATGGTCTTCACATCTTCCACACCTTGCAGATGTTTGTACTGGGCCCACGTCCGATCCTTAGCGTTCGAGAATACAGAAACAGACACAACTGCGATTTCTTTGCAGGAGCACGTACATTTGTCAACTGGCGGCAGTGTGTGGCAGTGGAAATGCTTCAGATATATCATAGCTGTCGTGTGCCACAGTGCTTACACACGAGAATTATGTGTTCAGCAATTTCATTCTGGTACTTTAAGGCGGAGAGATATCTTTACTAGGTCTGGCAAACAAATGTCACATTGCATCATGCCCATCATGCTACGTAGTCGCACAGACTCGCACCAAACAGTGGCAAGCTGAGATCCAAACCCTCGGCAGATCAATCGATCATTATTTGCAGTGTTGTTAATGAGTTATGTAACTTGGATTCAACGTCGTAAACTTGTTCAATGCGAACTTCAAATACTAATTCGAAGAACTTCCTTGCAAACCGCTTTCAAAAGGGTGTTGTCGTTTACTTGGAGACATGTTACTGCCAGCAGCCTGGCACTAGTATTGAGCCATGGATCTATTGCGTTGTCTTGCACTCAAACATCGAAGTGAGGCGCGCCAGGAGCAGCATGTCGCCTGTCTGTTTCCTGGATAATAGAATCAGTGAATTGCTCTCTGTATTAAGGCGTACATATAAGCATGATCCAAACTCACGACGTTCTACCACTGCAGGAAAAACGGAGCATGATGCCGTTCAGGTCGCCCACTTAAATCTGTCCAGAACCTTCGCGGAAGGGAAATAATCCTCCAACCTGCGAATCATTCTCTCCACGATGTCCAAGTAGTCATCCAGATCTGACACTAGTTCTTCCTGAGAAAATGGCGGAGGAAATCTTTCTCGAAATGCCTGTTGGAATGCGGCGTCGGCTTGTTCTGCAGTCAGACTAAAAACTGTCAGCCTCTGTGATGGAGACAACGGAAAGACTTACGTCTCAAGCAACTGTTCTTGTTCTTCTTCGCGTTCCTCTTCCCATTGCGTGACGTCGAGTAACCACTCTTTGCATTCTTGATATGTCTCTTCCATAATCTGTTTCTCACTTTCAGAAAGTCCGTGATGAAACAATAGCTTAGACGGTATATCGTGGCCTGGAAAGCATCCTGGAAAATAGTCGTTGAGATGTTCTGCGAGCATGAACGACTCCGGTGCCGTCACAAGGTAGTAAACATGCTATCTGAAATGAAGCTAAAACGAGGTCGAGCTTGAAATTTGAGAGACGTACTAATAGACACAGATTCTTAGTAACCAAGATATAATGCAGCCTGTCACGTTCGTCGTTCGCAACATAATCTTGGACTTTCTTTAGCTCTTTTTCCGTGAGCAGTGTCATGTCTGGATCAGAAATAAGTTCCTTCGCATAGTACTCCTGCCACGACAGCGCAACAGAAGACGCCTTGACCGCATATTCCCGGAGTTTGTCAACCATGGCTAGGCAGTCAAGTAAAAATGGGATCTGCCCCAGAATAAAATCAGGGCGCAGGACGTTCCGCATCGCGTAGAAGACAAGTGCAGGTGGTGTCTGTGCGTCCACAGATGCGGGTTCATTCTCTAGAATTGACGAGATATGATCTGTATTAGTGAGTGAGGTTTAAACTTTGTGCACTACAGATAATGAACACGAAGCACACCATATATTGCTCGGTGGCCTTCGGCATTATATTCAGTACACATTCCTATCGCAGGTACCATTTTATGATGAAAATCTTGCATGACTCGACAGTATATGGATCAGAATGGCCAGTGATGAAAACTTTAGGCTTAGCTGCGCTAAACTTTGGTGTCGTACAGGTTCCAGAGGCAGGAATGATTTTGTCAATGAGACGCGTTAAGTCAGGTGACTCGTGATTATACATGTTCGGTTATCGCCGGTGGTTTTATTATATAATACCGACTAAAACTATCTATCTTCTTCCGAGTCTGAATCCTCAAACAAACAGGGCCCCCCATACATATCGTCATCTATTCCACTGCATTGTACATCCTGGGGTGGGACTCTATGTGTGGGTGTGGCAGGGTTGCAACGTGACTCTGTTAGTACCTCCGACTCTGCCACCGTCAACGCACAAAGTGACTCGTTCTGATCTGCGAATTTCATGTCTTTGGCAATAATGGAGTGATCAGGCGAAGGTCTTTCTTCAGATTGTGAAACTTGAGAATGTTGAGATTGATAGAAACAATGGTCGGTGGGTTCTCCCAAGTGTTCTTCCACCTCGTTGTTCATCATCGCCTTGGATTGATCCTCGCTTTCCGACTTGATCGATCCCAGTCTTATCGTCGAATTACGTGGTGGATTCCATACATGTGCTGTTTCGTCCAAACGATGCCTGACATAACCGACACCCTCCCGACCGCGAGTGAAATTGACGTCATCATTGTCGTGCTCCTCTACGATTTCGAGATTTAGGATCCTCCCGATGGTCGCCCATGGGTCCGGGTCGTTGAGAATGTCCAGGGGTAAACCAGGGTCGTGTGTATCCGAGTCGCGGAAAGAAGAAAAATCGTGCCACGAATTGAAAGAGTGTGATTCCGCAGGTTCTGTTGGAGTGACAGAATATGAGGTCTGAAAAGGTCGACAATGTCCCGTGTTAGATATCTCAGCGAAGGATTTCTCGACTGCTTCCGAATTCCGAGCATCGTGAAATATCTTCTGAGTATTCTGAGAAGTTGTAGGAGCGTACTGTGTTTCACAGGATGAAGCTGAAAATTGCTTAACATCACTCGTGTGAAAAAGAGACTGTGATATAGGACTACTGCACTCGACGCTATTCCATCTGAAGGACTCGGGAATGAGTGCAGATGAAGTAATCGGAGAAGTGGGGGAGGATGGCGATCGTTGCAAGAAATGTTCGTGGTTGGAACTCCATCCACCACGCAACTGTGAAAAGGAATTTTGCGATGAGGGTGGTGATGTGTCCATGTCGAGAATCTGCTCCTCTGTTCCTTGAGAAATAGAACCGAAAGAAAACGGAAAGCTGTTTGACGGAGACAAGGAATATCGCTGCGGGTCCAGGAGATCGTGAGTGAGTGTGAATCCATGACGGTTTCCGGTTTCAGCAGTATCCATGTCAGCATAACCTGAGTCGTTGACCCAGCTTTCTTGCAAACCATCTTCAATACACCGTAATGGACTCTCATGAATAGTGGCCGTACAATGGTCCGGCGAAGGAGGTTGCGAAGTTCGTCCGCTGAAATGATCGTCGTAAATTCTTCCATCATCATCGTTATCCATTGGGAACAAATGGCTAGCGCTTTCTGAAGACCGACCGGTGTGAGAAAAAATGTCGTTAGACGCTCCTTGAAACTAGAGTATGGTCAGTGTCTTACTCGGATGCTCACCATCCTCTCTGATGTTACCTGAGCGTCGGGATCAATGTCAGGGCCTCCATCTTCGGCGTGGGGTGATTTTCCTTGCAGGGGAAGGCCAATCATTTCTGAAAGAGGGATTGATAAGATGCGGTCAATTGCATCACGATAGGCTACCGCTGACACGATCAGCGCATAGTATAAGACAGGTTGATATATATCAGGGGATATATGACATACGATCAGATAAATCAAGCGTTCGAAGTATCTTCGAAGGTTGTTTGCGGCGCTTTAAGGAGCTAAACGAGGGACCGTGGGCGGATGATAGGTCGCACGATGTGCTTGTATGCGGCACCAGGGAGGGGTGACTGCCTTTGATTTTCGCATCTCGTTGTGCATGAGCAAGATTGATCTGATGTAAAACAGACTTCAGGGACATCTTTTCCGGCTTTCCCCTTTCTTCCCTTGTGTTGCATAATGCAGCTGCCAACCTCTGTTGACCGAAATGTCGCTTCTGAACCCGACTTGTACTGTCTTTGGTCCGCGCTCGAGCAGCATTCCTACACATACGAAATATAAGTAATCATGAGAATTTTTAGTGTTCGCTAACCTTTTCCCTCCCATGTAGTTAGCGCCTGTCATCGTTAACTTTTGAATATGGGGTTGGTTGAGCAATGAGGCTGGAATTTGGTCAGATAGTAATTAATAATTCCCCAATGAAACGCGTCGCGTAATGTGCACGTGCCTTCTGCCCTATTAGGCCGCCACTGGCAGTGGCACGCGCGATTCCTTCCTAGTTCACAATTATCTTCGAAAGTTTCAGCCTCCACACCTTCTCGAATCAAGATATTAGTCTGTATGTCGATTCCGTTGCGATCAATACAGATCATATACTAACCTATTTTCACCGCTCCCCGTCTTGACTCGGAGTACCCGAACTTCAGTGACCACTGATCATTGTTCAACGTGATATTGAATCAACTGTGGGATGTATTGCACTCATCATCGAAGTTCGTATCTCAAAGGAGTATCGGAACCCTGAGACCAGAGTCCAATATGCCACTCCGTGCAGGTTTCTCACCCAGTGGCACTTCCGATCAGCACAGTGAGACTTTGAGCCGGGTCGTCGTGAGTCGTTACGATATCGGATCGTGTGTGTGCACGTTCTTCTGTGGCTTTCTTCCATAGTCACTCACCAGTGGTGATATGTGAAGCCATCCAACTCTCCCATGCTCGAGCGCGGTGCGTGAATAACATGCCTGGATCAAATGTTTATGTTGTGGACTTCCTTCTGACTTGGCAACTATCTTCATCAACGTGCGCTTCTTCCGTTCTCACTGGCAGAGAACTCTGACTATCATCGGCGTCTTCGCGCCACAGGGCGTCCACTAGCTAGATGCTTGCTGGATGTCAGCAGACCCTTGCACGATACTGCGCTGATTACCTGAATAATAGTACACCTGGGAAGAACATGTGTATGTGCATACAACGGGGCTAACGGACAAGACGCTAGTACTGACAAAACACTAAATATTTAAAGCTACAATCTCATGCGAAAAACATCCTGGCCAGCATGAATGAGTGGGTTTGTGCGTAGCCCGATCGCCACTGGCTAAGATTAAATGACTGCTTCTCACAAGTACTCGAACTCGCTACAGTTGCACCATCGCTGTCAACGTACCGCAAGCTCGCATCAAAGTGATACTCGGCGCGAGCGCAGACTTTCTGTAATTGTGAAAGATGGAGTAAGTCACAGCTCCCACGCATCGAAAAAAAAAATAGTCGTACATCCGCATCTTTGAGAGAACCATCAACAATTTACTTGATAAAAGATGCAGAAGCACGTACAATACACAGGGGCAGGTATGGAGACAGATCGAGTTGCGCTCACATACGCGTGGCAGAGAGTATATGCCACCTCTTGTATACTAGTGCACATAATTTAGTTGATATTTGTGCGTTTTTCGGCTGAAACCTACGGCCTGATATCAAAATTGAAAATCTCGTCCTTCAATACTATGTAGTGGGCTGGTCGACTTGCTAGAAATCACCAGACACGTGCATGATCAGTTAGTTTGAATATTGCTGCACAAATTGTGCACCAACTTCCAAGTATCCCACCGTGGGACAGGAGGTAAAAGTCCTTGGCAATCGGATTGGCAATACCTTCACTGGCGACAAACCCAGCTTGCACATTGCCGCTCTTTCGATCTCCATCTTGACTATGAGAACTACTCAATAAAGAACAAAAGCGCAGGAAGAGGTACATACGGGTTTGTCGGGAAGAAGCGAACGTGATGTCTGCGAGGAAGGTTAGTGGTCATTGCTTATTGGTCTGGAGCGGAAGGTTACCTCTTCCCCACGATAAGGTAGGTGATTAAAGGCAGAGGATCATTTAATTTGACTTCAGCCCAAACCCTTCTCACAGCCTCTAAATAAAATTAATCAACGTTCTGCACAATCTTGTTGTCTCCAACGAACCTTTTACGTCTTGGAACTCCAGTTCACCGACACCTGCATATTCACCTTCAGAGAGACCGTCTCTGAAGAACATGAGTCTTTTCGGGGCTCTCCCGTTGACCTTGCCATATCGCGTAATTGCGTCCTGTAGATGATGAATTGATTGTCCCATAACCAGAAGGCAGCACGTACATAAACCATAGGACCGAGCTCGCCTATTCTCTCCTGTCGCGGCTGCTGCACCCTGGATGTTGCACTGTACTTGACGCCGTGCCGGTCGTACGAGAAAACGACACTGGCAACCGAGGGCTTGTTCTGGATACCGGGTCCAGGATGACCAACATCCGCCCCTGAAAATGAAAATTAACGTCGTTATCAGCGAGTGTAGATATCGGATCATTGATGACATCACATACCAAAAAAGATGAAATCTTCTTTGGTGAACCAGTCATATGCAGGCGATGATGGGATAGAGTTCACTCCCATTAACCGAGCGTTGATTCTGTAGGCAAAGAAGTCCACTTTGACTTCACAAGAAAAATCGAGTTCAGAAATATTACGCACTTTATTGCAATGTTATTGCAATATTGGTCAAGTTGTCTCCCCGAAAACTTTGCAATGTTGTCCTCCCGCTGTGAAATGCGTATTGGAAAATGATAACTAACAGTCAGGATAACAAATTGAACCCACCACACACTGAGTAGATACCTAGTCACGGAACCAAGTCAGCCCAAAAAAATTGTGATTAATGATGATACCCACGCCAAGGGTGACATCCCCCGCTCTCTTGACATCTTGGCGGATGTCAGCGGCAGATTGAGGCAGGATGACTAGAACGATGTCAGGTGGCTTGTTATAACCAGGAGGTGCCCCAGCTGAAACCAATGCCAGAGTGCATGCCTCCTTAATGTCCTTCGAAATATTAACCTTTCGTACAAACAAAAGCTTGTAAAAAAGCGCGCGTACCCGATCTATCGAGCCGACACCACTACCTCGTTTGTATGCCGGCTTCGCTCTCACGCCTACAATAAATCGTGAACAACACTCTCACAAGCCTAAGGAATATCATACCCATTCCTAGAATGCGATAGTGAATATGAGATTTTCAATAGCGCGATCAACATACCTCGTGCAATGCAGCACTGTTCGAGAGTGTCCATAAACGCTTTGATAACGCTTTGATCGAGCCTTAGACTGTAATCTACAACTGCCCACGCCCTGATGATCTCGGGGGAATGTAGATGTTGCCTCGTTATGTTCCATGCTCCGTTGTTCACATCCTGTGGCAAAATCTCGCTAAATTGAGCAACATGAAGGAAAAGCCACTTGCCGCCGCCTGTTTCTTGCCGTAGAAGATGGTAGGTGATTTGAGCATCTGACCTTGTATCGTGATCGGTTTCTCTGCGATTTCCATTCCTGCGTCTTGAATATAAGGTGAGGTGGCATACTCAAGCGTCTGGGCAAATATAACTAATAAATCTCAACTTCGGCGACGGACTTACGGGAGGTTGGACTCGATCCCCCTTCTGGCCAACAATCATTTCCAACCGTTTCTCTGGCCTGAATTTGGAAAAATCAACCATCATGCTCGTCATGTTCTGTGGTAGTTTACGGGTGTATCGCTGGCCTGCGGCCACAGTGCAAAGTTCAGCCGGGATGACGGTGTTTTTTCCAGACCCACGGCTCAATTCAATGCCGATGATGTCAGGAAATGATAGGCGTATGTTGTATGTTTTGTAGTAGTATTCCTGCGTAAATGTCAATTATATGCAGGGCGACGATGAAAGCAATTGATGCAGAGCGTACTGCCACAGTTGTGGGAAGGGACGAGCCATCTTCTTGCTCTTGAGTAAACGGAAAACGTCCAGCTGCTTCAACAAGACCAACAATTTTCTTCGTCACAGTTTTCTTTGGTAACTTTATGTCAACAAGGACATTCCGGAAAAATTGGCTGAGAATATTCCACTCTTTGCTATGCTTTCTGTAGCTGAGGGCTCGTGCATTCCCTCGGATGTTCAAAACTTCTAGAGCAATGTCTACAAATGGCCCGGGTTTATACCTAATGGGGCCCAGGATGAGGAATGATAGAAGCGATTTTCATTGACGCACATTGCGGCTGCACTGATATCGACATTCACGAGAACTCTGCCAATGGCTGGTCTGACACTCCTACATGCCAATGTGAGGAATTATCAATAGGTCTTGTAACAGAACGTACTGAAAGAATCCACGGAATAGCTGAAGACCTCCGCGAAGATCTTTTGAGCCGCCGCTGGTAAAGTATGCTCGTCCATTATTCGGGTACTTACTGGGACAGGTTCAGTGATATTATTGATTGGGTAATGTTGGCTTACAGATTCGGGGCCTGGCGAATAATGAATTGCAGGAGATTGAGTGCAACGGAGACCTTCGGCGTCTGATCGCTGATTTTGCCGGTGAGAAATTTTTGAAGATCGCTGCAGCATACATGTCATGAGATATGCTTGAAGTAGAACTAGAAATGCATACTCAAATGTTACAGTATCGCCCGCGACACGAGCTACCTTTACTGTAACTCGACCTTTGCCGGGAACGACAAGCGTGTACTGTAACAGGTATCAGGCTGAGAATACTGGACCACAACAGAGAGCATACATTTCCCGAAGTGCCATCGGGAAGATCCAGGGGCGCGGCAGAATATAGAATGCTCTTTCCGTCAAACAAACACAGACGAAAGACCTTGGGTGCATCGTGATTCTGAAGTCTTTCGACTATTCGATGTCTCCATCGAACACTTTCCACATCAGGCGTCATTACTGGAGACGATGTATTCGAACAAAGTAGTTGCTACTAGCACGAAGGGGAACGCACCAACTGCGTAAATTTGTTCAGGACTACGACGACCCCCAGTCAAGCAGATAAGCACTCACCATCATATTGTTCATATGCTTTGACTGGAATTTTTGTTACGTCGAAAGCATTTGCGTAGACAGCCATGAGTCTACGTTGACCCAACGGCACAGTAGACGCCGAAGTCATTTGGCAAGATATGTCTGTGGTTGCTAAAGGATGTGGTCCAAGAAACGAAGATGACAGAGTATTTAAAGATACAACAGTGCTGTGTGAAACAGAATTATGGACAGAAGGTGCGAGTGAGCGAGGGTGAGATGACAATCAATGTCATCCACTATGATTCGCCTAGCTACGGCAAGAATCGTACAATATCCGACCGACTCGGATTTAGTCCTCGTGAACAATAAAATTGGAATTTCTCCCAAGCTCGTGTTCAAGAAGACGAAGGTCGCGATTCGGTGGCCTCGAGGAGAAACAATATTTGAGCAACCTGATCAATATAAAAGAAAAGGAGGTATTTTCCCAAAATCCTACTTTGAACTCTGAATCGAACCACGTGTAAATGGTTCGGCGTGTTTGGACTTGACACGTTGTTGGCCACAACGATCTTGACATCGACGCGTGCGTCGTCCAGCATCTTCGACGCTTTGGACCATAATGGAGGAGGCAACAACAGAGATAGAAGAGCAAGATATTGGTTTGCTTTATCCTTCTCGATCAGGGTCCTGCACAGGATCAACTGAAACTATTGCCTCAAGGCTACCATCTCGGCAGCCTTCTCCAATGGAATCACATGTTCCGACCCATGGTATCGGATCGTTTCAAGACCCTTCGAGTCCACTCAAGTCGCCCTCACTGTCCAACATTCAGGACACGCATTTTGGACTTCGCCTAGCTGGGCAAATGACCATGACACGCTCTAGGACTCTTCCTCATCTGGCAAAATCTGATACAGCGTTACATCTAAGTTCAGAACTCGCTGGCTTCGAGTTCGAGCAAGATAGGGCGTCACGAATGTCCCAATGGGTCTTGGCTTTCGCCATAGGTTAGTGCCACGTAACATACTTGAAGTGTCTTACACGTCATATATGCACCACCATAGTGAATTTTGATCTGGATGTCGGTCCTGTCGTTTGTGGGGTATACCCACCCTTGTATTTGGCCCCCGCAGAGAAAGAGAACATGTAAGAATTTATCGTTCCCATCAGTCTGATTGGGAATTGAAATCGATTTTCAAGTGCCTTCTCATCCTTCCCGGATTCCCTACAATTCGAACAAGGATCAGAAGTACATTCTTTTCGTGTACAAGATCTCGGCCCATCGTACAAACACATCGGTCTAGACCACGCTAACAACAGACCTGATAGCATCGATGGATACCTTTATGGATACTCGCATTTTTCCCAGAGAAGAGACAACACCTCGAAGCGAGGATACCAGCAGGTAAATCAACATTCACGCGCCGAACCACATGGCTAACATTGACCAGACTTCACTCGTTCTTCTCTCGCACCTACAGTATCCTGCACTCTTCACTATCCTAATTTTGAAACTTGGGCCCTTGTTCCTATCCCATGGTGTGCCTATGCTGGAAACGGCATGTCATAACATTGCCAACTGGTACGTGTGCCGCTCGGGCTTATTTCACGTTTCAATCGATCAATCAAATCTTATCTGCCAAAGAAAGGTGCAGCCCATCGCCAGGTCTGACTACTGAGCTAGGATTTCTAGGCTCAGTTCTTCATGTCGAGTTGCCCATGAATGTAGACATTCAACAATTGGCAGAGACTGCGTCCTTTCATGAGAAATTTGATCCCACTTTGCATGTAACTAGGTTCTCCCTTGCTCTGGATCTACGATGACTGACTGAACTGTATCAGCTATTGTCTTCTATGGCTCCACTTGACCCGCCTCCAGTATCTATATTTGAGGCCTCTTTGTCGCATTTATGGTCAATATGGGAGTGCCTGATGCTTTGCGAGCCGATCTTGGTATTCGGAACTTCTCCCGCAGCCACGAGTCAAGCAGTTTGGTGGCTCAGGGATCTGTTACGTCCTGTGCGTTGTCTGTTGTCCATCTGTTGAATCGATGGCTGACATATTCCATTCTCAGATACCTCTTGCGAACGATTTTCGTCCTTACTTTACCATCCATGACAAGGATCACGCCCTTCTCGTCAATAAGCTCCCACCCAAATCCGGCCTTATCTTGGGTGTGACCAATCCATTCTTCCAGAAGCCGTGTGCCCATTGGCCTCACGTCTTAAGCGTAGGCCTGAAAACAAGGTATGTCTGAGGTTGCTTGGATTCTCAACTCTCATTGCTCAAATTTGCTCCAGTCCGCGCCGCCAGGGGAATGCGACCATTATGGCAGGGCCGCCACCTGGATGGTGTACAAGAACTCATCGCCGATACATTTCCAAAGACCGCCAATTACTAAAGGCTATCGAGAAAGCTTGTAATGCAAGCATCCCAGACAGTCTGTATCGCAAACTATAATCAGTGCTGTAACTTACTTGTCATTCGCAGGAGTGCAGGCATCTTTGGACCTAAGAAGACACTTCAGTTCGCGCACCAACACCATGTTAGTTCCTTTGAACAGATACCTCAATACTCTGATACCCTCTCCGACGGAACGTACCACTGTTTCGGGTTGTCTACGCCTAAAGTCCTTCAACACTGTCGACTTTTTCTCCTCGCTTAAGGCGAATGGTTCCCCTCTGCCGTTTAAGTCCGCGACTAAGCGGAGGGAATTTTACGAAAGGTGGTTGAAAACACCATCATTTGGCTTGTGGTTAGCTCGGCAAGAGGAAGTAGTGCATAGGACGCTGCAGGACAAATGGGCTGGCTGATGTGGCAGTTGGTTCCTGCCGAGCCAGCCTCAGTAAGATTCTAGACTACCTACCTTAAATCCACATGTGTTTTGTGAAATGATCGTCATTAATCTTCAAGTCAGCGGCACGACAAGAAGGTTAGGCGCCAACCGCGCCACCAATTGCAAACAGAACCAAACAAATGTTACTGCTATAGAACATGACGGATTTGGTCAAGTTCCCCGAACATTCTCTCACTTTTGCTCTTCCACGTCGCTGTCACGCAACTTGTACGCTCTCCTTGCGTTCCACTGGTTTTTTCTCTGTTCTTATTGTGCTCTGCTCTACGTCCTGTATTTCGCTCAGCTGTTGGGCGCGTAATCATTGTCACTGTATCCATACCTATCATGTAAGAACTCCTCCAATTGTTTGTATTACTGACGTGGGTAGCGCGGGCAGGCGGCTTCGTGATGCTCCGTGTGGAAGTTTGCCTCGTTATCATCTGTGTTACTCTCATGTCCGTTGGTACTCAAATCCTGTTATTTTACTTTTTTCTAGTGCAAAAGACTTTCTATTCTTCTGCTTGAGTCAGCGAAAAAAATGCCTGAGGAAGATTATGATATCTACGGCGAATACGAAGCTTATGCTGTCGGCAGAGCCAACCAGGTGGGCACATAATATGCGTCTACTTGGTTGAGCAGCTAGTTGGACTGACTGTATGCGCGCTTAAAGGGTATTGACGGACAGGAATTCGACGTAAAGGAAGAACCGGTGGAGGCTATAACGACCGTAGTCGAACCCTCGACAGGTGAGAAACGGCCTCGAAGCGACGAGGAAGAGGAGGAGGAAGCGAAACCGCCACCCGCCCAACACTCGTCTCCAGCTCCTCACGCCCAGCCAATCCAGCAAGGGCAGGTTAGGACCGAAGGTGCCTCGCATGGCATGAACGGTAACTACAACGTCGTTGTGCAAAACGGTAGTCATATGGGAGGTGGGACAGATCCGTCGATGATGGGCTATGATGCACTGTATATTGGCGATTTGCAATGGGTCCGTTTGTCCTGTCGTTTAGAATCCTGTGTACATCATTCTAAGCCTATCTTCGTGTTTCTCTCTCCTACAGTGGACAACGGATGAGGACCTGCGTCAAGTCGCGCTTAATCTCGGCGTGTCAATCGATCACCGCGACATTACCTTTTCTGAACACAAGGTGAATGGCAAGAGTAAAGGGTGAGCACTTTCCTGGCCAAATTGAGGTGTTACTCAGTCACATCAGTATAGCCTACGTGGAGTTCAGTAGTTTCGAAAACGCCAACGCGATCAAAACATGGTTCGATAATAAGTATGCGAGGGTTAATGTTTTGAAGCGAATGTAAGGCTGACCTTGCGCTCAGTGACTTTCAAAATCGACGTGCTACAGCAACTCTGACAAGTTCGTCACAAGGCAATCCGTTCCGCACACTCCCAAAAGGTTTGTTTATTGCCCAGTGTTTTCGACTGTAGCTTTATCTAATCCATACGGCCTCAGAACCACCACCTCGAGACACCCGAAACACCCAACAAGGAACCCCCACAGTCACATCAGGGACAAGCATGGCCCGCGGTTCAACAGGGAACTTCCGCGGTAATGTTTCCAACCAGATGGGGGGAGGCATGATGGGTGCGCAAGGTCGCGGGGCTGGTGGTATGACGAACACCATGATGCGTGGCGGTATGCCCACAATGATGGGCAACATGGGCATGGGCATGGGCGTGGGCGGCATGAACATGATGGGAATGGGAAACATGGGGAACATGGGCATGGGTATGGGCGGCTTCGGCGGACGCGGTAGCATGGTCCCCCAGGGGCCCAGAGGAGGTGGTATGATGGTGGGTGGACGTGGTGGCATGGGAGGAATGGGTATGGGCTTCTAACGGTCTCATGCATGTGGATTTTTGTTCTTACTTGCACTTGATGTACGTTATAGGTATGGGAATGATGGGAGGACGCGGCGGCTTCGGCATGCAAGGTCACTTCAACCCGGCATTCATGCAAGGCCAACAAGGCGGTCAGTTTGGTGGCGGCTCAGACAGGAAACGATTCCGAGCGGACGATAATTGATAATCACCAAGACAACTGCAAATCAAAACATCCATGGGTCGACGTATCTATTTATTTATTCATTTCTATCCTCCGCTCCTTCATATCATGCGCTCAGCATTTTAACTTGTTGATATTTATTTTCCCCCTATTTCTTTTGACATTAACCTATCCTTGTAATATTTGATACGTGTATCGTCCATTGTCTGTTGCACAGTGGTTGTGGATCTGGTGGTGGGCAAGGAAATATTGCATTGCACGAAAAAGCATGAGCACGACTTGAGCGACTGCGAATACATGGTGTAACATATTAACAAAATTGTGCTAGCTGATAGAACATGAATAATGGTGATGTGCGTGGTATGAGTATATCCCATCTAAAGCACCAAGAAAGACAACGGGATAGGTTCCACTATCCATGAGGGTATGAAATGTCCATAAAATATAGCATGCCAATGTCATAAAGACCCCTTGCCTTATCCCCGCCTCTCCTTCATTTCTCTTTCCTTCTTCCTGCGGCGTTTTTCTTCCTCATGACGCTTCTCCTGCTCAAGGGCCGCTTCATCCTCTTTTCTGGCGAGACGCGCACTGAAGGTATGTTTGTCAACAGTGTAACCCTTCATGAAAGCGAAATCACTGACCTTCTGAGCTCTTCCCTCTCAAGAACGCCAGCACCAACTTCCATATCCTCATCGTCGCTATACACATCCTGCTCGACATATTTAGAGCGGTCCTTGCCAAATAGTTTCCAAATTTCGTTGCTATAAGATTCCCCGTCAGCTGAGACAGGGCGCCTCTTTGGAGGAGGGGGGGATAACGACAAGGACGGGGACCGGGGTCGTTTTTTAATGGACCCAGCGGGGCGTGCTGCTGATAGAGGCTTACAAGCCTGTGACTTTACCGCAGGAGTGAAAATTGAAGTCGACTTGGGTTTCGCCTCAATCCTTAGTAACTGTGAGTTATCTGCACCTTTAGACTGCGAGGTCTTTGAAAATGACAAGACAGCAGATTTCGGAGCAGTTGAGGTCTTGGACGTGCCGGAGTTGACAGATTCTACAAAATAGGAGATGAAATAATGATGAGAGGGGATTTCGCCATCAGAACACTCACTGGACGCTGAGGGGCCTGGGGAGCTGGAGCCGGAACACGCTCTAGATGGTGCAGCCGTAGATACGTGGGTACTGATCTTTCCGTTGTCCTTCTTCCCCTTGCCGAACCAGTCATTAAACTCTTTGGCATCGTCACCGTCCAATGTGGCGGTTTTTGCCTTGGCTCTGTCCTGCAAAATCTCGTCTATGGTCCGTGTGTCTCGCTTGTGAATGTTGAGCTTGGTCAAAGTATTAGGGAGCGCAGAAAGGCGAGCCTTGACGGACTGTGAGCCGCTACACTTGTCTGAGCTTGGTGCTGATGTGGCGTCAATAGCCCCTCCCGGAAGTCGCCTGCCAGCTTTGTGGTAGCCGGAAGATGTGGCGGCCCGCTTGAGGGCATAACCCCTGCGCATTTCAGATTCGACCCTGCGCTGCCGTTTCTCCTCGCGAGTAAGAGCCATTGCTGGAGATCCGGAACGAGAACCATTCTCTTCATCTGACCGTCTGGGCCTGGGAGCGTATTCCTTCGAGTTTCCGCTGGACGATGGCCACTTGGGTCCCGACTTGGCCTTCTTAGGACCGTAAAGTAATAACTTGCGTTGTTCCTCCTCTCGCCTTGCCTGCTCTTCCTCCAACAGTCTCATTTCTGTTTCTTTCTGAAGCTGTAACTCTCGTTGCTTCTTCTCGTCCTCAAATCTCTTCTGTCGAAGCTTCGCTTCTTCTTCTCGCTCCTTTCTATCAAGTTCCTCCCGCCTTTTCCGTCGAAGCTCCTCGTTGTGCTGGCGCTGTAGTAGTGCGATTTGGACGGCGCTTTGAGATTCCTTAGTTTGTGAGGCACTTAGCGCCATCAGAGCAGCGAAAGACATGATGACAGTCAGGCTCCGCCCTAAGGATAACGCAAGCTGGTAGAAACCAAGATGGGGGAAGACGTGCGCTCAGCGAATGATGGGGGTCCGAACGGCTGTGCAGTGGCTTAAGTATCTGCCACTATGTGGCGTGTGGCAGTGTACTTCGGTGGACAGGATGTCACGCATTCCATAGAAATCCGTGACACTGTGACAAATCATCACGTTTGCCGAAAGGTGTGGACCGCCAAACTGACAATGACCGGTTGATTGACGAATACGACTTACTAAAATAACAAGAGCATGGAATATTGTCTCACAGAACTATGGGTCCAAACTAGCGAAATATGAAACTCGATGACAAGGTGCGTCTAATTCATGCAGTTATAATTCCCCCCTGACCAGTCAGGGGAATAGCAACGGCCTTGGGGAAACCATAAGCGGGGCGTGAGATTCGTTAATGATGATTCTTCCACAACTGTCGGGGAAGTAACAGCGACATGCAGATGCCCATACAGACAAGTGCAATCAGATAATAGTAGACTATCCATGCGTGGTGGGGATTTTTGATGGAGAGCGAGAACATGGACGTGGCGGATGCGGGGCCGATCGCTCGCACGATCGAAACACCCAACTGAGCAATACCATTCGTTGCTCCAAGAGATGCCTGGTTTGGAGAGGCCGCAGCGATGTATATAAATACGCAGGCTGAGGGGATCGTGATCAACGCAAAGAACTGTGATATGATGCAGAAACTGACAGTACGCCAAATTTAATATCACCAAGAGAGCAAGTTGCAGGCCAACAATCGCCCATACCGTGAGGCTTAACCCCTGCACTCTGGCCACAGCATTGAGGATGGGAAGAGTGATGATTATCGGAATTCCAGTAGCCACTGACACAGAATAGATCATCTTTGAGCCGAAACGATCATGGAGGTCGGCGAAGAAAAAGATTTGGAACAAGCCGTTGATTACACCATAGATAGCTAGAATATTGCCGATGCGCGGGGGATCTAATCCCAACCCACCAAGCTCTAGCGGTGTGGCAAAAAACACAGGTTGCACGGCACGAAATGCAATGTCAAGGAGTGACAAAGCGGCATAATTTCCAGCAGCTATGATCACTCTGGGTACCAAGAGCGAACGAAGGGGTAGCGGCTTGGAGCCTCCATCAGCCTTTGCACGCTGAGGGGTATCTTCTGTACTGAGGGTATCAGTTGATCCTGTGAGAGTCACGGGACCCTTAACAGGGGTGGAATGTTTGCCACTTTTCCCCTTCAGCAAGCGCCAGAGAGACATCCTGGTAGATACAGTCTGAAAATCGCATCATCAACCTTTTTCACTTGCCAAGCATGCATGCTAGCTTAAAATAACACACCTCCTGCAAGAAAAGAAACGTGACAACCCAAGCCAGTATAGAAAAGGTAGCAGGCACAGCACATGCGAGGAAATAGGGATAGGTCTTCATGAATTGCGAATGTCCGAAAATGTTCGGAAACCGATCAGCTGGTCGTGATAACAATCCGCCTATCAAGGGCCTGTAAAGGGAATCTAATTTCCAAAAGCGATGTAAAATATCACACAGATACGTACCCAATAGTCCCACCGCTTGACCAAGCTATCGGCATATACGCATATGCCTGAGCCAAATTAGTAGAGTCGGTGATCTCCACCATCATGCTTTTAATGACCCCGATGTTGCCGTTCAAAGCGCCATTTAGAGCGCGGCTGAGTATTGGGTGTTATAAATCTGGATTCACGGGAAAGTAAAACGATCAAACCTTAGTACGAGCCTCCAAAAGGTTCTAGATAGGCCGAAACAATACATTGAGATAGACAATCCGAACAGACCTGTCAAAATGACAGGTTTCCGGCCGATGTGATCCGATACACGACTCCAATGGAGAACAGTAAGGGCTTGTGTGGCAAAGAATAGGGAGTGCTGCAAGTATTTTAAAGATAAGCATACACCCATCGATTGAGTCAGACTCACCATTAATCCGACATAGTATCCTACACGAGTTTCATCGCCATCTGTGATGCCAATGTCTCTTATCAGCTACACGCGTGTCACGATGAGCATCAGAAGCTGTCGCGATCGAGTGATTCGGATGTATAAAAAGACCATACCTGGGGTGTAAACGGGGCGATAACTTGGGAAGTAAGCGGCTCTGCAAGCTGAAGAAACAGTATAATAGAGAATTGACGCCAAGGCAATGGCGTCCTAGCCTTCTTCTGCTGGATGGGCTGCAGCAACGGCGTCTCCTCGTCCACCTGCTGTTGGGACATGATGGTTTGCAAGAAAGAGTTGAAGATAGAACGGCCGAGGAACTACCCTGAGGTTCTGTGTAGTACATAATCAATGCATACCTGATGCTTGTATCTTTGTCATGACTCACATGCACACATCATACTTCTGACCTGCAAGGCACGGTTGCCCATGGCAGCGGCTGCCCTCCGGCGCAAAGACCATACAGAGATCGTTGGCCAAAGCTAACATCTGCTGATCGTGAGTCCCACGAGCGTGTTGGGGCGGATATCATTCTGTATTCGCAGAATTTTGCAACTTCAAATTTGTCAGATGCTGACACAAGCGCGGAGTTATCATTGCTGCTCTCGGTCGTATTATTAGGAATATTAGTCACCATCAAGTTGCCGCGTTGCTTTTTCTGCACGTGACAGTGACGCGCTCTTGACTGTGAGCGCGCAACTCGACTCCGAGTCTGACTGGACTCCGAGGGCTATACGAAGGTGAATTTCAAAAACGAGTGTCAGTGAAGCTTATGGATTGTTTTATCCTGAAATTTCAAGTTTATGCTCCCATAGAGCATGCAAGCCATGGCACGCTCTCCAGCCCAACTTGCTACCGGCATGCTCAAACCTTGATCAGGGTGAACTTGCCATCCAGGGCACTGTGCGTGCATGCCACATCCACAAAGCTCCCTTTTGCTTGCATTCTGTCCACAATACCACAGAGGACACTTTCCGCTTGAAGTCCACACCACTTGAACGCTTTGAGATGGTTCTGGTATTTATACTATCTCAGGTTTGCTCTCAATGATCTAAATCTTCACCATCCTCATCTGTGTCTTTGTCGTCATGTATCTCAACGTAGACAAGGAGCTTCCCCCGTTGCCCGGGAGAGTGAGCTCACCTGCTGGCGCAAGGCCAATACCCTTGGCGCCTTCGTTCGATGGTGGCCGGATTGATATGGAATCCCCCCACCAAACACTCGTGCTCGAAAAATTTCCATCACCCGCAGAGCTTGCAATTATTAGTTCCTGGCATGATGCCACCATAGAGGTGTGTGACATATATACTATTAGATGGACGGTGTTGACTCACTCTTATCTTCCAGCGGCGAGTTCGCTTTCAGCGCAACCCAGCACCTGATGGCTACCTACGTTCTTTCCCCCCGCCAGTCTCTAAAGGAGATATTCTTGCCCATAGCACCTCATGTGGAAACGACGCCACACCACAGCGAGAACGGGGACTGTTTACCAGGTAGGCACAACCTCGACCAATAAATATTCAAGAAATTGATTTATCTACGTTGTGCACAGGAAACAGCCAGTAGATTCTCAGAAGTTGGAAGATAGAGTATCAAGGCCCACCCGCTCCCAAAAATTCTTGGACATAGGCAAAGCAGCAAGATCAACGCCCAACCTGAACGCGGCTACCAAAGCTGGTGCACACATGATCTCTCGTTCAGTGCGATTTGCTCCATGCGAAGCCATTGCTTCTACTCCTGCACCTAAACGGCCCATCTATGCTCCTCTTAATCAGCTCGCTTCTACGTCCACTCGCTCGCATCCCACCGATGCTCCTGTCGATGAGCTCGATGAGGCTTCACAGGCGCTAGGGATTGATGTGAATGATGGTAATATCTATCTCACTTTAGATCCTGACTGCAGATCCTCTCGCGGCGAAGCTGTCCTTACTTTCTTGTCGCCAATTCCCAACGAGATATCAAACTCGACCCTCATCCCACGGCACCGCACCCTAAGCGAGGTTCCGATGCCTCGGGATACATCCACCAGGCCCAGGATTTGAGCCGTCAATGAGCTGCAATCTTTCTTCAGCGTTACAAAATTGACCCTCAGCGTCACGGCTTTACTTTCATTTCATATCACACTTCACTTTACTTAACTCATCTCACGTTCCCTTATGGCCAAATTATGCTAACTTCACGACATGACCCCCTTCATTTTGTATTCTTGGCATTATGTTCAACCCATCTGACAACAATAATATGTATCCAACTAACCCATTCGTTTGTATCGCTATCAACATTATGACATGCTTATCCTCCTGTCAACTTTGTTACTAAACAGTTATATACCCTGGCATCTTATCGTTCACTGGTGATCACTTGACATTCGGATCCGAATATTACCGCACCATATGACTGGTTCACCGAGCCCGTCACAGCCTGCAGATAATGAATTTGACTTTGCGGCACCCATTGTCCTGAAAGGTATATGCAGCAACCCAGGTCATCAGCGGAGTTTCAGGTCAAGATCATGTAGTCCATAGCCTTGGCGTACTGCAGCTTGTGCATCGTCCAAGCTGAGATTAGTCACTGAGTATTCAACCCTAACCTTTGCGAGCAACGCGGTAGTGATGCCGCTGACCAAGTTACTATGTAGACATCAGCGGATAATGTCACGAGCATGTGCAATGATATATTTATCGAGCACGAACTCTACCGTGACCATACTTATTTGTACATATCCATCAAGTTCACCATGTCTGCCCAACAACCTGAAAGGTTGACGCTTGTTAGGTGTCAGGCAACATAAAGCCCTTGGTACTTCACGCTGGATGCAGGTTGCGGGTTCAATAATGTTCATTGTTCATTGGCAACCAATCAACTTGCCACGCATCCGGAGGCTCGTACACGGTGCTGGATTCCAACGCTTCTACTTAATTGAATCAGTGGTTGTTACGGCTGTAACCGGATTCCTGATCATGGTACTATGCGCTGCGGGCCCGATCAACCTAGATAAGTTAGCTCAAGATGCCAGTGGTGCAGGTCGAAACTAGTTCTTCCGCCGAGATAAGTGCACTGAATGTCAATATCAAGGCTGTACAGGAAGAGTTGTTACAACCTTGGGTGATGAGTGAAGCCTGTCACACACATGTAATGATGCATGTACATATACATGTGGCATCGGTGAGATAGCGATGAAATCAAAGATCAAGTTGCAGGCAACAACCGTGTGGTTATTGGTAGAATATGCGAATGGAAGTTTTAGATTACCAACCAGGAAAATGAAAATAATCTCGGACTCAGCACCACTACTCACCATTCGCCGAACCACAGACGACGCCAAGCACATTGAGTAGAGCAGCAGCCAGGATGTGCAGCATTCTGTCGTGATGGGTGCCATAGCCCTTGACAGACAGATGGCGAGCAGTATGATTCAGGATCACCCGTGGACCACCTGGTCAAGACGAACTGCGTAATTGGTTTGATTGTCTGCATGGACCTGCATTCATTTGACGCTTCTCACAAGGCGAAGGATATCTGGTGTTCTGGTCGATCCGCGATGCTAAAGTCCGGACGTCTCGGCCTGAGAAGAGCCAAGGAAGGAGGTCGTTGAGGAATGTTGCCGAGATACCAGAGGTACGAGCGACCTAGAGGGATATCATCCTCAGCAGTCCTGGCTTCCTCCACATTCGCGGGAGGTTTAGCAAATTACTTTCCCACAATATAAACCATTACTATTGGTTCCGAAAGAGGTACCACTAGTACCGTGACTGTACCAGCATCTATGTATCATGCCTATGGAAATACACGTGCAGCTTGACTTGAACCCTCAACCTCCTCCCACCCACTGCGGCCATTCAGCCCACAACTCATCATGTTGCTCTATCGCGCAATCATGCCTGGTCGCTCAAAACGCCGAATGATCACACTTGAAGGTGTGTCCCTCCATAAATATTACGTTCGTGTCTGTTTCATGATCCTCACGCTTTAACTACGGTCATCAACGGAAAGAATCTTCAAGTCCCTTCCGAGCGCATTCCCGCTGGCATTTACGTCTCCATTAACATCGACTCCCGGAGATGCTGGAAATCGACCATCGGTGTCTTATCATCTGACCAATCTGTAGTGTGGAGGAATATTGTAACTCTGTAAAGTCCATAATGACTGTCTGACGCGATGCGAGAACTGATCATCCGTTTGTAGATCATCGCATACCTCAACTACCTTATCAGTGGAGATCAGGGCATCCTATGAGCTTAGTCGAATGCTAGGCGGTGGAGAGGTCATCGGGAAACTGAAAACGTCGTGGAATAAGCTGCTTGATCACGGAGACGAACCATTCGGTGAGTGATTTGCTCCCCATTCATGCTCATATAATAACATTTGTAGATCTATCATTCCCACCCGTGCGCGGTGTCTGCCCTTCCCTCACACTGAAGGTTGCCGTCGTACATGCTTGTGACAATCAGGATGGTGCACTATCTGATGTGAGTGACGCTGTCTATGTTGTTAGCTTTTGCTGATGGAACGCCAACTATAGTACCTCGTAGACTGCGAGATTGCTCGAGACACAGATGCGGGCCATGCAAAATTTGCCAAATACATGACACGCAAGAGGGTCTCTCACCTGATCGCTGCTGTGCAGCTGTTTCAGTTGGTTTTGGACCGGTGTCCGGTCAGCCATCCAGACCGCGGAACGGCTCTCACCAACCTTGCGTATGCGCACCTTCAAGGCTATATTCGAAATGATCTTAAAGACATTGATATCACTACCTCCCTCTTCTGCGAAGCCCTTGCATCGCGTCCGCTGCGCCATCAAGATCGCCCCTTATCTCTATATAATCTCACCGAAGCGCTGACTTGGCGCCACATGAAGACAAGTACTGCTGCCGACATCCACGAAGCCGCCCAACTCTATCATGAGCTACTACCTCTCTGTACAGAGGGCACCTACCTTCGTAGCATCGCGGCAGGGGCAAATGGTGTCAATTATGTGATTCTCGCATGCATAAACCTTCCAACAGACGCGTCCGATGAAGGCATCCACCTTCGAAGAGTTGTCCTCGAGCTCTGTCCTCTGGGTCATCAACTTCGCCCCAGAGGCCTCCACAAGCTTGCACAAGCAGTTAAAGCACGCTTTGACCAGCACGGCAGCATTGATGATCTCGACACGAGCATACAACTTGGTCGTGAAGCCGTGTCTCTATGCCCCGAGGGACATGCTGACTGTGGCAGTCACCTGAACAACTTGGCCTTATCACTCGTGTCTCGCTTCAATCACCAAGACAAACCTAATGACCTCGATGAGGCCATCTCTTTGCACGAAGAAGCGCTGCGCCTGCGCCCTGTTGGGCATGAATCTCGTAGTTTCTCATTGGGCAATCTAGGTGGTGCCCTCGTCATCCGTTTTCACAAACGCGGCGATATTGATGACATCACCCGAGCTGTCAATTACTACCGCGAGGCATTGACGTTGTGCCCACATCGGCATCCATATCGTGACACCATGCTTAACAACCTTGCCTCCGCGCTCGGCGCCAGATATGGCAAATCGCACATTAGCGAGGACCTTAGTGAGGCCATTGATAAGTATCGCGAATCCCTTCGGTCAAAGCGTCTCGACCATCCAGGGCACCATGTAACTCTTTTCAATTTGAGCTCGGCGCTCTGCTCTCGTTTCACGCAAACTCAGGAGAATAAAGATATCGAAGGGGCCATTACTCTTTGCCAACAATCATTGGCGGCCCTGCCCCCACTGCACCCGGACAGATATGTCAGCTACATGCGGCTGCAGGAGGCCTATTTGTCTCGTTACCGGATTTTACATGACCATGCCGATTTGTCGCTCGCCATAGAAAACTTCAGACTCGCATCAAGACATCCCACTGAAGGATTTCCTCGGCGTATCACAGAGGCTATTGACTGGGCTTATGAAGCAGAAGTCTATCAACATGAATCTGCCCTGGAAGCATACCAAATGTGCTTTGAGCTTTTCGACAGCCACGTGATGACACGGTCGTCGATCACCTCACGGCGTGAGGCTGCAACCGCTTTTCGTGGTGCACGATCACTTCCTGTAGATGCAGCCTCATGTGCCATACGTCGCAACAATCTTCGACAGGCAGTTGAACTTGTGGAGCAGGGTCGTGGCCAGCAATGGTCGCTGGCTTCTCGACTAAGGACTCCGCTGGAAGATCTGAGTTCTGCAAGTCCGCAACTAGCTCAAAGGCTCTCGGAACTCAGCAAGCGCCTATCTCATGCCCAGGGCTCTGCAGGCAGCGCAGACCCAGCTGTAGCTGACCGAGCAACAATACAGTACAGGAGACTTACAGAACAGTGGGGAATTGTAGTAGCTGAGATACGTAATTTCCAAGCGTTCTCGCGTTTCCTGCTCCCACCTTCATACGAAGATTTGCAAGCGGCAGCACGCCAGGGCCCAGTCATCATCCTCATTGCCAGTCAATATTCGTGCAGCGCGATCATCATCCCGACGTCAGGAGAGCTTCATAATGTTCCCTTGCCGTCTGTCACTCTCGCAGATCTGACCAGACTCAAGGATCGCTTCGCCAGGGCAATACGACAGGCATCTGTCATGGGCCCAAAAGTGCCGCGGAACGATCTAATAGTCCTCTTGCGGACTGTATGGGACGAGATCATGCTTCCCATCGTCAACGTCCTCCAGCATGATCTGAAATTACAATTCCACTCTCGAATCTGGTTATGTCCGACTGCAGCTTTCACGTCTATTCCTCTCCACGCAGCTCACCCGTTTCGAACGAATGAAGATCGCTCTAAGGAACCATGCTTGGAGGATCTCTATATATGCTCTTACACACCAACGCTTTCTGCTCTGCTCAGGTCTAGACAGATGATGAAGAAGCGTGTCACTCCATCCTTCGCTACAATCGGACAGGGTAAACCGGTTGCAGGGAAAGGCAAGGCACTCTTGGCTGTCGACAGCGAGCTCGAGCTTGTCCATCAGCTCGTCCCTGCGACGGCTAATCGCACTACTATTTCTGGTGACGCAGCCACACGAGCAGGTGCACTTGAAGCTTTGCAAGAGAATACCTGGGTGCACCTTGCTTGTCATGGCAAGCAGGACCGTACGCAGCCTTACAATTCGCATTTCGTCATGAAAGACGAACATCTGACGCTGCTCGATATCATGGAGAGAGATATCCCACACGCCGAGTTCGCGTTTTTGTCTGCGTGTCATACCGCCGTCGGCGATGAGGAGACGCCCGACGAAGTCATTCACCTCGCAGCTGGACTCCAGTTTTCAGGGTTCAAGAGCGTCGTTGGAACGCTATGGGAGGTCGACGATGCTGTTGCAAAACACGTCGTTGAAGCTTTCTATGAGAATATGTTTAAGGATTTGAAGGACAGTGGTGTGATGGACTGCACGAAAGCGGCCTGGGCACTCAACCGTGCTACGCACGCTGTGAAGACGAAAGTGCCGCTCGAGCAGAGGATGGTTTTTGTTCATATTGGTGTGTAGTTTTATGTCATATTGCTGTTATCCTGGTCTGTAGTACACCAGTCCTTGTATCATATGTAGTTCTAGAGCAGATCAGCGATCACTTGCCTGGTACTAGTGTGCAAACCGTGCAACGTGTTATCGGATATGATCGCGTTATATCCGCAGGTCCAGACCACTTCGAGACACAGTTCAAGACTTCTTTCAAGAAGACAATGCCACAAAAGAAGATGGTGACGGTCCGAGTCTGTGGTCACATGTGGACGCTCAGTGATGTCACGCTCCAAACTCCTCATTTACAACCACCTCGCGTCACTGACTCATCGTTCCAGCCGATCAGCCTTTTGTCTGTATCTCATTCCAAATGTCCTCTCTTCCGCCCCAAAAAGCTGCTTGCAACGAACTAGAAAACCATAGTCCGTCTTCGCCACCTCCGTCACCTAAACGATCTTTTGCTTTCACCGACGAGGCAGATCATACCTTAAGTTCTCTTGGGTATTTTAAACGTCGCCACGTCCACAACGATAGCGAAGCCACGAAACGGGCACCGCTTGGTAAGTCTAGCGCCTCCCATAGTCCTGATGCTATTGCGCTGGAACACGCTGTGAACGCAGATCCCTTGTCATCTTCAGAAATTGGCAACAGGCCCCACAAAGAACCAAGATGGTCAGAAGCATCATTACACTCCCTTACCACTGCCCCTGAACTGCGATCGTGTAGTGAAAATCACAGCATCCCAAAGCACAGTACTGAAGACGAAACCATATGCTTGCGACCGCCTACTGAACAGAGTGGCGATGCAAATAGTACAGCTGGAAGTAGTCGCAGAGAACGCCCGCCACTCACCCGTGGCACAAGGTATAGCTACGATGTACGGGAATCGTTTCGTGCCTCAGCAGCTGGATCGGCATCGGGGTGGCCGTCACCGTCAAGGAGCCGGTCTGACCTCTCCTCACCAGAGCGCAGGGCAGCGTCTCGGGAGTGGAATATTGACAAGGTGGCGCAACCCATCAGGTCGCGTACTCCCTCCATGCCATACGTCCGGCGTCCTCCTCGGGATCTTTGGAAGTCCGAATCTTCATCTGACGATCCTGTGCGGACGGTTTACGGCCTCGTGGACAACCATGATTCAATATTCGATACTTCTGCACCGCCTGGAATTACAAGACGCAGGGGATCCGTGCCCGATATAAGTGGAGGTCGCTCTTGGTCACCATCGTCAGGCAGTCTGGCACTGCGTGCCAATGAACCTTCCAAATCCGAGCAACCCACAGGCGCCGAGAAAAGCAGGGTGGTGTCGATGACACGGCGAAGATCCAGGTCGTTGCCTCCTGCAAATTCACAGCCGTCTTCATCAAGCGATGCAGGTAATAGTACCCGAAGACAACATTTTTCTCTAGATTCCGTTGGTAGTACATGGCATGGTACCTATCTCCCCGGAGATCCACTTACTTGTGGCGTATTGTGGGAATACCCGTCTGATCTACCAATCACTAGTGACGAATTCAATCGTCTTTTACGACAGGCCCATTACAATAAACATGCTTCAGTTATTTTTTCTCCTCTCAGCCCACTCCGAAACCCGCGGCCTAGTTCCTCCCTGACTACCAATGCAACCTACCGACACTTCTTTCCATCCATTCAAGATATATCCCAAAAGCTATCAAAATTTAAAAGAGGACCAGACCGGCGGCTCAGGACGTGAGGACTTTTGCGTACGCACGTACCACGCAGTTCTCATGTACACTTGTTTTGTCACACAGTATCTGCGAACTCTCCCAACCGCTCTCAGTGGCATCGGAGTGCACACACTGCCGGGAGTGCCAACGCGACACTTTATGTAAACGGCTTTTGGTCAGCGATTATCGACGCATGCGTCATGCTGCCAGCATGTTGAGGACCGTTCCTGTCGTGCACAAGGCGTTAAGCCCACCCCGCTACAAAATTGATGAAGACGAAATAAGTCCCTGGAAAGAGGCGATAGTTGCCATTTGCGCTGAGCCCTTCCCGGGCAGTCCTCGCTGGCGGGACTTGGATGACTTTGATGATGATAACGATGAGGACTACCCGGAGATACCAGATGAGGACCTGCTTTCGGACGAAGAAGATGTGAAGCTTGGGATGGGGGAACGCGCCCGCTGAAGCTTAATTAGCATGCATTGTATCAATAGAAGGTTTTCGTGGATGTTGCTAATCTAATGCCACTTGTACGGGTATGACTTCTCATACACGGCTTTTCGATTCGTGTATCATGGACGGGAGATACTACAAAGGCTAACCCTATGTACCAACAATTCTTTGAAAGCCATGCATCTGACGCAAAACCGAGCGGCTGACCTCTACCATTGCAACTCACGCTATAATAGTGTTTGGACACCATGCCCCTATCCATCCCACGGTGAACCACGCCGTTTTCAGGCCACATCATGATGTTCGCGTCCAAGCTTTCAGTCGTTGTTCAGTCCTTTTGTCGTTTGTAAGAAGCGCTATGTGTAAATTATATACGTACACGATGACCAAAGCCACTTCGACTTCTTTGGTTATTCCGAAAAGTTTGTTCACCTAACATTCACTTTTCCGAAGTTTCGACTTGCTTCGAACTCTCGTTTTTTTTCCTTCTCGTCGTTGAATCACTTCAACCACCACTTTACACTCACAGAGAACTATCAGTCACTCCTTTATCCACACGCTCCTTAGTCGTACCCCAGAAAACAACAATTTCAACCACCCGAAACTTCATTTGACTCAGGCTTTCGGCCTATAATTTCGAATGCTGGTATCCTCGATCTTCTTCATCATTTCTGCTATTCTTCCTTTCACCGTTGGCGGTACCCATAGACATATGCAGCGTGGACGCCATCAAGAACTAGCCCAGCGGGCACGAGGCGACGTTGGCATCCACAAACGCTCTTTCGACAATTCACGCTTCACCTTTTATGACGTTGGCTTGTGAGTGAACATTGAAGAATCACTCGTTGAGCTTTGTGGCTGATTTGGATCCAAGGGGTGCTTGCGGGCAGTCCAATTCTCCGGACGATTTCGTATGTCCCAGCCATAATTATTATTTGCCACAGCGTTTTCGATACTCATTTGATGACAAGATTGTCGCCCTCAACGTCGCCCAATATGGTGGAGGTTACCCGGGTCCGCATTGCTTCAAGTCCATTACTATTTTGTATGGGGGCAAAACCGCCCAGGCTACCGTCATGGACAAAGTGAGTTTGGTGACGTGTTATGATCTCTTTCATTAACACGTTTTTGTCCAGTGTATGGGATGTCCGTACGGCGGGCTTGACTTCTCTACGGGTCTTTTTGATTACTTCGCTGCTGAAAGTGATGGCGTCCTTTACGGATCGTGGTGGTTCAATGATGTCACCGGCAGCGAGACTGTAAACTCTAAATGGACGCCCACGCCCGTTCCTCGGGCCGATCCGTCCACGGCTACCACATACACACAGTACCACCATTACGCCGCTGACACAAATACCACCTCCACCATATCTACATCCGACACCAGCACTACATCTACAAGCGAAACCCCCACCACATCTGCGACTGACACAAGCACTACATCCACAAGCGAAACGCCCACCACATCTGCAACTGACACAAGTACCACATCTACAAGTGAAACCCCTACCACTTCTTTGACTGGCACCAGCACCACGTCTACAAGCGAAACTCCCACCACTTCTCTGACTGGCACTAGTACCACATCTATGTACTCTTCGACATCAAAGTTGACTGCTTATGTGACGGCACGGGCATAGCGATCACTGGCATTTTCCGAGTGTATGAAAGCTTTTGATGGAATTCCTACTGTAAGCTCACATGAGCAGGACTCCGTAATTTTAATTCATTTTTACATCATGCTAGTGGTATCTTCTTACACCTTTGCCGGAACTCTATCGCGCAAAACAGTGGGTTTCACCACTGACAAGGAGGATCCTTGCGTCAAAGTTCTTGCCGCTAATGCTGGATTCGAGAGACTACGACTCAATTGAAGGTACTCTAGAACTGAATGATAACTCGATGATTGGGCCATTGTGACCTTCGACGCACGGAGAGTCGGAGAGTCGGAGTCGTGCATGGTCTCCGACTTTTCAATGCTTACTCCGATTGCAAAAAAGCCCATATTGCAACTCAAATACCTACGATTCTTTCCACTGCAAACTCCACCTGCATCCGACTGATGCATCGGGCTCTGCACATCGGTGAAATTCTTTTGGAGATATTCGCGCATGTGAATACAGTCCGGAACTCGTCGTATCAACAGGATGCATTCGCGCGGAAATCCCTTGTAGCACTTGCAGCGACATGCAAAACATTCTACGAGCCCGCAATGAATGAACTTTGGGCTATCATGTATGGGTTGACGCCACTGCTTGGCTGTGTAACGAGGCTATATCCAGTGATATATCAAAACGGCCATTGGAAGGTCAGTGCACTCTGTCCATTCAATCCTTTCGTTCGTCAACTCATCGAATACCTAAATACAGTACTCCTTGTTTGATTTTCCAAGCTTTAAAGGGATCGAACCATTATCGGAGAATGAAGGTCGTCAGTTCCTGCGTCACGCAGCCCGTGTGCGTGTCATGTATTCACGGGCAAGTAAGGGCTGCTATCGCCTGCTCTCAGTCCTCAAGTGCACAGTGACATGCATGTTTCCGAGACTGCTGTCGTTAATAAATTCAATTCCAGAATGTTATTCGGACATCTACCTGTCCCCCACGCTGCGTCGTTGTAACCTAAGCGTCACTTATCCGGAGATGAAAGTTATTGCGACCTGTTGTGCCGCTTTGGAGCACTTATCCCTCGACGTCGATGAGACAATAGAAAATGAGCTGTCTTTGCTGTCCGGCTGTGTCCGTTTGTGCAAACGGCTTGTAACTCTATCTTGTTCACCACTCGACTTGGCTGCATGGGAGCATCTTTCCAACCTCCCTACCCTTACCAAAGTCACGATCGATAGGAAGAAGATATATCCTTCCTCATCGGAACTCGCCGAAAGTCATTTCAATTTCGGACCTTTCCTCAACCTTACAGCTCTTTCTTTCGCTGTACACACGACTGCATATGCATACATCATGGCACTCATGCAGAATTCAGACTTCCCCTCGCTGAAACAGTTCACGATGAGGATCGATACGCTGTCTTGGGCAGAAGTTGAACAGGTCGTTCGTGTGCTGTCCCAGTGCAAAGCATGTCAAATCCTTGAACAAATTGAGATGCACACCTACGCTTCAGACGTCCAAGATCCCCCGGGCCGTCGCAGCTATCTCACACACTTCTGTTGTTTTACACAGCTCCGAATCCTCCGGCTCACTTTTCCTGGTTGTTGCATCCACCTTGACAACGACCTTCTTTTGGAAATCATGTCAAGTTGACCACATCTTCGCTCTCTGGACCTTAAAGATCGTTATCAGACTCAAGGTACCATTACAATCCGCGGGTTGTTTGCAGCGCTCCGTCAATGCCCCCACTTGTACAGGCTCAGTTTATTGATGGACGCTGTGAATATCGATATCGACCCTATGACGGAGTCGTTTCAACATACGTCCCTACAAGAATGGATTGTGCAGTCCACTCAGGTGATGGATGCTGAGGTTGTAGCTCGTATCATCTTCTCTATGCTCCCTTGCGTCGACTGGATCGCTCACATGAGCTATGACCTTCCGTCTGCGTGGCCCGATGTCAAAAGGCGTCTGCAGTCCCTTCATGGAGATGTAGACTCGGAGACCTGAGCTCAAGATAACCATATATCCATGATATCTGAAATACGGGAATTGAGGATGGGCCAGGGGTTAGTTTGCGGTGAATGTCTGTACCTACTTGTTATTGTTTTACAAAGTGTACACAGCTTTGGCGACTCCCACCGCACGAGGGCGCTCGAATTTCCGCTCGTGGGTAACTTGTCTCATTGCACTGTTGTGTTCCTCAACCTTCTTAGTGTGGTCTATAGCCAAGCACAGACGACGGAATCTGCAAACGCAAGCGCACAGAAGTGGTGGAGTGGAGCTGAGGTGGAGATCACGCGAATTCCGTTTTGGTGGCGTTTGGACGAGCCCCTATTATTTTTCTGTGAACCAGGTCAGAATCATGATGATGATGACGGCCTCGTATTCGCGTCCAACATGTACTAAGTTGGGTTCAGTATTCAGTGGGGCGCTATGTAAGGTACGTACGCGATGACCGAAGTAACATCACTGCTTCTTTAGTTATTCGCTTGGTTGGTTGACTTTTCTTTAGACTTGCTTCGTCGGACTCTGTCCTTTTTCCTTGTCGTTGTACCACTTGCACGACTTCAAAGCTTCATACCCTGTATCATCAGTCACTCCTTTGTCCACACGCTCCTTAGCTATACCCCCAAAACACAACTTTGGCGACTCGAAACCTCACTTGACTTCCTGCCTATAGTAATTCCTAATGGTGGTATCCTCGATCTTCCTCGTTTCTGCAATCCTTCTTTTCGCCGTTGGTGGCACCCATGGACATATCAAGCGTGGACGTCATCAAGAACTAGCGCAACGGGCACGAGGCGACGTTAACTTGCACGAACGCGCTTTCGACAATTCACGCTTCACCTTTTATGACGTTGGCTTGTGAGTGAGCTTGAATTGAAGAATTACTCGTTGAAATATGTAGCTGATTTCGATTCAAGGGGTGCTTGCGGGCAATATAACACACCTAGCGATTTCGTATGTCCTCGCCATAATGATCACTTGGCATAGCGTTTCCGATACTCATTTTGTGACAAGATTGTCGCCCTCAACGTCGTCCAGTTTGGAGATGGTTTCCCGGGTCCGCAGTGCTTCAAGTCCATTACCATCTCCTATGGGGGCAAAACCACGCAGGCCACCATCATGGACAAAGTGAGCTCGACGGCGCGTGATTATCCCTCTATTAACGCGCTTTTCTCTAGTGTATGGGGTGCCCATACGGCGGGCTTGACTTTTCTACGGGTCTTTTCGATTACTTCGCATCTCCAGATGATGGCGTCCTTTATGGTTCGTGGTGGTACAATGATGACCCCAGTGAGCCTACACCATCTACGGGCTTCGGATGGTCACCCACGCCAATCGCTGACTGGTCCACACCTTCGCCCACGCCAATCGCTGATTGGTCCACACCTTCGCCCATGCCAAACCTTGACTGGTCCACGCCTACGCCCATGCACCACCACCACCACCCCGCTGACACAACCTCTACCACATCTTCAACCGAATCCAGCACCACTTCTGAGACTGTATCCAGCACCCCTTCTCCAACTGAAACCAGCACTACTTCTGAGACCACTACCAGCACCCCTTCTGCAACTGAAACCAGCGCTACTACTACTACTACATACATTTCGCTCCCAACGGCGATAACTATAAACACGGATATACCACTTCCTACTGACGTCATAATCATACCCGTACCAGTACCAGTACCCAACGCTGCCCATCCAGAAAACCTCGAGGTTCTTGGCGAAGCCCTCATCAACATTGGTATGTTGGTCTCAGGTCAGCGGGGCAATTAGTAGGCTACTTTTGAAAAAAGGCGTTCTTTCTCGTTAATGTTTTCTATTTTGTGGGAGTTCCACTTATCTCAGCATAGCATCTGTTCTTAATACGTTATTTAGGCTGCCGTGATGACTGTCCGTGGTGAATATCCTTACCCACTTGTTATTGGTTTACAAAGTGTACACAGTTTTTACGATTCCTACCGCTCCAGGGCGCTTGATTGTCTGCTCGTAATAGTCTATGTGTCTCATTGCGCTGTTGTGTTTCACAGCTACTTACACATACAACAAATGGCAAGCGATGCGATTGACCGGAACCAGAGGTATGTGGAGAGGTCTAAGATTGGCAGCGAGTAAAATTAATCGGGTACAAAATTGAGCTGACTAACACATCCTTCGGCATAGTCTTCCGAGACCAGAAGCTCAGCGTTTGCATTGCTAGACAATTTGGATCCCTTCATAAACACGCAACGAGTCGGACCCCCGTCCCTCGAGAACCGGGACTTGAGGAGGCTCATGGTGGCCCGTGAGTCAGATTGTTCAAAAACTCCGTGATTGTAACTGTCATCCTTCAATCGTTTACAATGACGCTGCACGACGCCCTGACAGTGCTAGCGCGTTTTCGAAGATCGAGCTTTGGCACAGCGTCGACGTGACGTATGAGATCCAACCATCGAGTACAATCGCTGGACGGTGGTATAATTGGCACGGGCACTGCCAATGTGTACTTCTTGTATGTGTACCTGCGGGTTAGTGCGGTAATATTATCACCGTACCCGTACTACGGGTACGGTGTTATGTTGATCTTCCGACCTGCAGGTATATATACTGCCAAGACTAGATCGTTAACAACCTCAACATCACTCGGTCACATTCATCCCTCGAATATGACCTTCATCTCAAATGATCCCAGTCTCTGGCCGATACTCGAATCTGAATTTTTTTACAGCTATTGGACAGGTTTGTCGTATCAGTCGGTGATGTCTCGATCTAACATGGATTTCCATTTTGCAGTTGCCGCCGGCGTCGTGGTGGTATATGACTGGGGTGAGCAGGACGTTGCTTTGAACCTGCTGCCATTCTTATGATATCTCCAGTATTGACAATTGGACAAGAGGTAGGTTTTCCTTATCGCCAGAGCAGCCAATTCGCTAAGAATTGCGTCATAGATTGAACTGATCTGGGTGAGTGACGGAGTCTCATCAGAAAAACAGGAAAATACAATAAATTTGCGACAGAGGCAACGCTGGTCTCTCATGACTGTGCTTTATTTGCTTGTTCGTATCTCATATCATACTATAGCGTGGTTGGCTGTTGTGCTGACCCCAAAATGTTCTAGATACGCTATATTGGAATACCTTTTTCTGTGTATGTATCGAGGCCAAAAATTGGTGTTTTACTAATAGCTGATCTCTGACGATTAGTGCCAATGTTCTGGGTATGTCTCATTTGCACTGTGTTCGATTCTTCTTATCGGCGACACACAGAAACTATGGCATTGGTCTCGCTGACAGATGTAGTGAGCATTCCGCAACCATCTCCCTCCTATCCAATTAATACTCTGCGTAGGGGTAAGTGCAATTCCGACCATTGACCTTGGTTCAACATAATGACTACACAGGTGTGAGTCGAGTGCCATTTGATTCTAGTGCGAGGTGATCACTGATCGGGTGTTTTAGGCCATATTCTGTACACTGGAACAAATGGCATAATTGTGGTCATAACTGCCGTGCTGGACGGTGAGCTGCAAAATCTCAGTGATATTGACTTGACTGAAAGATGCTGCAAGTCATCATGATTGTTCGGTTACATGCCACGTATCAAAGATCTAGAATCATCCTTATCTTCCTCGTCATTATCTTCCTGGGTATCAACGTCGCCTGTGGAGTACTCACGGCCATCGCACTCAAGCATGTTGTGGTGGGTAAGTTTACTTGCTGACTTGCAGAACACAGCTCATTAGATGAACACCAGAGGAGCTGATACTCTCCGGCATGCACATGTGTGGTGATTACTATGAGGGCGATTTCCTGTTTCTGGTCTCAGTGGTTTGGATGCTCAACACTGTTTGGGAGGTCCTTGCACTGTATCTTTCAGTCTGGATTGCTGTAAAACACTTCCGTGACCTGCGACGCCTCGGCCCATCGACAAAATCGACTATCGGGGACTGTTTCAGAGTGCTGATAAAATCTCATGTGCTATATTTTGCGAGGTGAGCTTTAAATTGAGAATGTGGTTATCTTCTTCTGCTCAAATTCCGCACGTGTTAGTTTTGCTGGCGTTTCATGCGTCCAGCTTATCTTTATTTCTCCAGTGATCGTGGTGAGCTGACCTGGAGCTGACATTTGCTTATACTCACGGCTCATCATTTCTGTAGAATTTTGATTCTATTGGAGCTATGATACTTGGTGGTGGTCTTCAGGTTTTATTGGTCGTGCAGATGTTTGTGTTGGGACCACGCCTCATCCTTAGCATTCGAGAATATCACGCAAAACTCGTTGCCGGCTCCGACACAGACACTAGCATGAATTCACTTTTCTTCCAGGAGCGTGTACATGTATTGACCAGCAGTACTGTGTAGGGAAACGCTTGTCGAGTGTTCTGCAGGGAGAAAATTGGTCGAGAATCCTCTATTTAACGCACGGTGTTTTGAAGTATATTTAAGGCGACGTTTATGTGTACAAACCCATTTCTTGTTGTATCACTACTGGATGTCAGTGAACATTCCACCAACACTTGTACTGAGTGAATTTCCGGAACACCTAGCAACCAACGCAGTCCTTCATATTCGGTACTGAGATACAACGAGACTCGGTATAGATTACCCAAATAGCTGATTCGATGCATTTGCGGAGTTATGTTGTCTGAACATACAGATGAAGATGAAGCGTTCACGAAGCGTGCAGCACAGATGGATGATAGCTCATTAGTCTGAGATACCTTATCCATCTGGGCCACAGTGAAATTAAACGAACGAATCGCACGGTTTCATGGCTCGCTCTATCACGTATGAGCACGACAAGGAGATGAAATATACTGGGCGATGAGCAGAGGGTGAGGAGAATGCGAACGTCAAATCAGAAGGCCTCAGGTGCACCTGTCAAACTATTGATGAAGCATCATTCATACTTAAGTGTATCGTTGTGCGCATACGACTGCGAATCACGCGTCAGGTTTGTGTTGCAAGATCTGTTGGAGCCCATCCTGCTAGTGCTGGTTAAGATGGCTGTCAGAGCAAAGCACAGAATGAGATACGTACATACATATATATTCATTATCGACACCAACCCTAGGACTAGCAGATCGGAAGACAATACATCGCTTCCGTGATTACCTGCTGGGCCATGTATGTGAGCCCATGAAATATTTGGGAATTGTCTGTAGAAGGGGAAGCCAGAGCGATTGAACAAGACCAGATGAATGATGATCCAGAAATATGTCGGTCAGAGTCGCGCCATCGTAGCGTTGCTTGCATTGTCCATTGGCGTCGATCACAGTCGTTCCCTAGTACAAGCAGATGATCAGTGTCCCATAGAAGGAGGAAAACGAGGAAGATGGGGAGATGCTTTGCAGGGACATAAGCGAACTCCCATGGAACAAAAAATAAGAAGACGCAACTGGTGATATATCGAACGCAGGGTCCTAGATGACCACAAACTCCGAGGAGGAGGATCAAGTTGCGGAGAGTGGCTATGATGATTTGAGGTATACATAAGCGCAAATGGTGAAGTGGAGCTGAGGTGGAAATCACGCGAATTCCGTTTTGGTAGCGTTTGGACAATCTCCTATCAATCGTAACGGCGCCTGTGCGCCAGTCCCCGACTCTGAATGGACATTGACCAAGATGGTACAATTCACAGATTGATTGACGGCAAAACAGTATTAGAGTACAAGTTTCGAGCAAGAATATCAAAAAATGTACAGTTCGCAGATTGCTTATACAAGTGTGTGCAGAACACCAAGACCTGGAGTCTATTCTTCCATATCATCAAGCTCGTCTTCTTCATGCGTTCACTAGCGGAAGCTTTAGTGATCTGATGAGCGGAAACCAGAGAGATATGATGAGTGAGACGTTCTACCACCACAGCACCATACTCTACAGACAGTATCTGTGCAATGTAATGTTCATCAGTGTGGTCCAAAGGCAGAGTAAAAGGAAAGTAACAAAGCAGGATATCACACACCGTACTTGGGCCGGTACATTGCAAAAAGAGGGCACGATCTCGTATATGACAGGCAAGACCATTACACATTTTTGCACGCGATCGACTGTTCAGTGTTAATGGCAGGACGCCCTTTCGCAGGCAGACCATGAATACATTCTGAAAGCACATCAACAGTAAGTTTATTAAGCTTGTGAACTAGATCTTGAAGCGGAAGCACAGACCAGCTGATTTTTGGCACCTTAATGGCACCAGCAGCATAAATTTGTGGCGGCAGCCGACAGAGTGCACGGAAAACCTCATCTCCATATAAATTGTTGAAATATGTTGCCAACAGAGGCAACAGTGGCGTAGAACATTATGGATGTATGGTGGCACTCGAGAGTATCGCTGGCAGCTGGTCCTCGTCTGATCAGAGTAATATCGTCCTAGTCAACATGAAATATGTTAGCACTGCATGCAAGCAACTTTTTTTTGATTGCTCCCTGGGTAAAGAGAGCCGACACACACAGTCAAGAAGAACTTTATCAATAAGAGGTGACAAATTCACCTCTACAATACTGTCACTGTAGTACATCCATCTAGGAAAGTCGCGCATTCTAGAGTTCAGACAGGCATCAACTGTCAGTAAGCCACTTGAAGCAAGCTTGCGAAAGACTGTACAATGGCGGTAACCAGCCTCTGCAAATTCACCGGGAGACACTGATAGTGTAGCATCTCGCCAACACACAGTAATACTAACACCATCATATGAGATGCATCCATCAAAGCCGGTTGAATCACAAGTTTGACAAGACAACGAGTGCGAGGCAAGAGAGTTTTTGAACCACATGCAAAAGTTTTCGGGAGTTTCATAAGATACGAGATGATATTGAGAGTGCATCATAATAATGAGGATAGTCTCGAACGGCATGGAGCTCGTTCTCAGGAGGGCAGTGGTTTTCATTCAAGACACGAGCCGAACGATAAGGCAACTTTTGAATGAAAACTCTGAAGTATCCAACATCAATCACAGACCAGGGAAGATAACGGAAAAATTTACACTTACATGTGGTACAGTATTGCGGACACGGAATAACGAGAGATATTCAGATTATACTGTACTAGTAATAACAGAAGAATGAGAGTGTCGAGCGACAAGCTTCAGGTCGGACTCACAACTTTGGTTCTGGAGTTCGGAGTGTCCCATCAAGTCACGCGTCTCACGTGATTCAAATTCTCACGAGTCCATTTGCAGGGGTTTGAACGTTTCTGTCCGATAGAACCCTCTCCACTGACGTGGAGTCGGGGATCTCCCGTGAACCCACCATTGTCTACCCAGGTCAGAATGATGATGGCCTCGTATTCGCGTCCAACTTGTAAGTCAGGTTCAGTACTCAGCGGGGCGCTATGTAAGGTACGTACGCGATGACCAAAGTAACATCACTGCTTCTTTGGTTATTCGCTTGGTTGGTTGACAAGTTTTCTTTAGATTCGCTTCGACTCTGTCCTTTTTCCTTGTCGTTGTACCACTTGCACGACTTCATACCCTGTATCGCCAGTCACTCCTTTGTCTTCACACTCCTTAGCTATACCCCCAAAACACAGTTCCCGAAACCTCACCTGACTGACTGTCTATAATTCCTCATGGTGGTATCCTCGCTCTTCCTCGTTTCTGCTATCCTTCTTGTCGCCGTTGGCGGCACCCATGGACATATCAAGCGTGGACGCCATCAAGAACTAGCGCAGCGGGTACGAGGCGACGTTAACCTGCACGAACGCGCTTTCGATAACTCCCGCTTCACCTTTTATGACGTTGGCTTGTAAGTGAACTTAAATTGAAGAATACTCGTTGAAATATGTAGCTGATTTTGATCCAAGGGGTGCTTGCGGGCAGTACAACTCTCCTGGCGATTTCGTATGTCCCCACCATAATAATCACTTGGCGTAGCGTTTCCGATACTCATTTTGTGACAAGATTGTTGCCCTCAACGTCGTCCAGTTTGGCGATGGTTTCCCGGGTCCGCAGTGTTTCAAGTCCATTACCATCTCTTATGGGGGCAAAACCACGCAGGCCACCATCATGGACAAAGTGAGCTCAACGGCGCGTGATTATCCCTCTTATTAACGCGCTTTTCTTTAGTGCATGGGGTGCCCATACGGCGGGCTTGACTTCTCTACGGGTCTTTTCGATTACTTCGCTTCTCCAGATGATGGTGTCCTGTATGGTTCGTGGTGGTACAATGATGACGCCAGCGAGCCTACACCATCTACGGGCTCCGGATGGTCACCCACGCCAATCGCTGACTGGTCAACACCTTCGCCCACACCAATCGCTGATTGGTCCACACCTTCGCCCACGCCAAACCTCGACTGGTCCACGCCTACGCCTACGCACCACCACCACCACGCCGCTGACACACCGTCCACCACATCTACAGGCGAAACCGGCACCACTTCTGAGACCGGCACCAGCACACCTTCTACAAGCGAAACCGGTACTACCACTGGGACCGCCACCAGCACCCCTACTACCACTGAGACTCCCACCAGCACCCCTACTACAACAGAAACCGCCGGCACTGCTACATACTCTTCGCTCTCGACGGCGATAACTATTGACACGGATATACCACTTCCTACTGACGTTATAATCGTACCCATACTTGTACCTGTACCCAATGCTGCCCACCCGGAGAACCTTGAGGTTCTCAGCGATGCCCTCGTCAACATCGGTATGTTGGTCTCAGGTCAGCGGGGCAATTAGGCTACTTTTGGCAAAAGGCGTTCTTTCTCGTCAGTGTTATTTTATTGGGTGGGAGTTCCGCTGATCTTAGCCTTGTCAGGGATATAGCATCTGTTCTTAATACGTGATTTAGACTGCCGTGATGATTTTGAATTCGTAGGTGATGAGGTGATGTACATTTACGTGGAATCACAGTTCATTTGTCCATAAATTTCATTCTGCATTCGTACAACAACATTAATATACAACGATCTTCATTTTTCTTCCTTTTGTTTTCCGCCGTTAGAAAAAATTGTACTCCTTCCCAAGTGGTAATCTGCTTGCAGGCTCGATATCAGCCAACACGCCATCTGCCCTCACCTCATAATTTTCTGGATCGACAGACATCTTCGGCAGCGCATCGTTCCACTTCATATCTCTCTTGGTCACATTCCTACAATTGATGACAGCCTCGGCTCGCTTGGAAAGTCCATATGAAGCGATAGTGCCAGTCTCGATCGAGATTCGAGAGACGAATGCGACCGAGTTGAGCGCGGCTGCAGGGGGGAAGGAACCCCACATTGGTCTGCCATAGGTCGGCTGTACAGTCGGAATTGATGCGTTCGCGTCGCCCATCTAGCAAGGACATCAGCGCTATTATCGAAAAACCCCCTATGTGAAATCTACCTGAGCCCAAGCAATTACTCCTGATTTCAACACCATTTCAGGTTTGGCGCCAAAGTTTTCGGGCTTCCAAAGGACAAGATCGGCAAGCTTTCCTACTTCTACTGAGCCGACGAGGTGACCAATACCGTGTGTGATCGCGCTAAAGAACCGTCAGTTGCATAACCACTCGAGATGACAAAAAACCCACGGGTTGATTGTATACTTCGCTATATATCTTTTGACACGTCCATTATCTTTCTCGCTTGTATCATTTAGCTCAGCCAGCGGTCCTCTGAAGTCCTTGAGCTTGCTCGCAGTACGCCATGTCCTGGAGGCAACCTCTCCGACACGTCCCATTGCCTGAGAATCAGAGCTGATCATGGATATTGCACCGGTATCATGCAGAACGTCTTCTGCTGCTACCGTCTCTGCTCGGATGCGGGACTCTGCGAATGCCACGTCCTCTGGAATCGATTTGTCAAGGTGGTGGCAAACCATCAGCATCTATTACGTGTTAGAAAAGAATAGACGATCGACCCGCGTAGATAACTCACGTCAAGGTGTTCGTCTAGGGTGTTTCTAGCGTAAGGTCGTGTAGGGTTGGTAGATGAGGGAAGGACATTTTCCAAACCACAAACGACGATGATATCTGGGGCGTGACCGCCACCTGGTTTCACGATGAGACCATATAACAGGGAGCTAAAAGAAACGAAAGCATACCGGCACCTTCCGTGTGATACGTATGTATAGTGCGACCGCCAAATGCCTTGATCGTACCTGTGTTCCATCAGCATCCGAAAGACCAATGAAAGGCACACCTCTTACTCTCCACAAATCCACTCTCATTGAGAGTATCCGTATGGATGTTGACCTGAACATCAAACTCATCACCAACATCCAAGGCGTTTGAAATCACAGCTGGAGTAGAACCCCAGTCCTCATGTAATTTCAAGCCCCCTGCACCTGCGCGAACGATATCCTCTAATGCATGCCTTCCCGTGTCATTCCCCTTCCCCGTAAACAAGAAGTTCATCGGGAGCCCATCTGTTGCTGCAAGCATCGTCTTCAAGTGGAATGGGCTTGGTGTGCATGTCGTAGCATTTGTCCCTGCGCTCGGACCTGTCCCGCCCCCGATCATCGTCGTTGTACCCGCTGCGAGTGCTTCGGTGACTTGTTGCGGACAAATATAATGTACATGTGCATCGATTGTGCCCGCAGTCACGATGAGCTTCTCGCCTGCAATGACCTCCGTTGAGGAGCCGACGTACATGTCGGCGGTGACGTTGTGCATGACGTCGGGGTTTCCGGCCTTACCTATGCCGACGATCTTGCCCGCCTTTACTCCGATATCTGCCTGCAAAGGCGTGCAGCAGGTAAAATTTGGTGGAGAGTATTAATTACCTTGTATATCCCGGTCCAGTCAATGATAACTGCATTGGTGATAACGAGGTCTAGGCTACCCTCGAGATGCCCGCGACTAGTTCTCTGGCCCATACCCTCTCGGATAGATTTGCCTGCAGCTAGTGATGAAATTCAGGCGAGGCACCAGAAATTATCACTGACCTCCGCCGAATTTGACTTCATCACCATAACAGGCCTGTACTGGAAATGAGCTCGCACAACAATATGATCATGAAAATAAAACAAACCGCATCGCTCTCAATTTTGACCCATAAACTGGTATCGCCAAGCCTAACACGGTCGCCTACCGTGGGGCCATACATAGAGATGTACTCCTCGCGGCCGATAGTGGTGTCCTCGTGTACCTCGAGCGCACCAGGATCTGGACAGTGTCTGAAAGTCTCTAGTAGCAACCCCTTGTCAATATGAGCACCCTTCTTCAGAGCATCCCTCATTTTAGTGACAATCAAGTTGCCACCAGTTATGGCCTTCTTGCCCCCAATAGCACATAGTGTGACTGTCTTGGAATCGCCGGGCTCGAAGCGAACAGCAGTGCCAGCGGGAATATCGAGACGCATCCCGTTGGCTTTGATGCGATCGAATTCCAACGCGCCATTGGTTTCAGTGAAATGGTAATGAGATCCCACCTTTTGGAGAATGAGAGTGGGCATGGTAAATTAGGGAACCTACGAACCTGGATAGGACGATCGCCATGGTTAGTGACCTTCAACTTGATGCGTTCGCGTCCTTTATTGATAATGATCCTCTCTTTTTTGGCGATGATAGCTCCTGGAAGGTTTTCACGGAAGATAATTGTAGTCTCCGCGGCTGGGAATTTGTCCTGTGTGGGTACAGGGAGGAACGATCCGTACAGCGCTGCATCTAGGTCGCCATGATCCGTGCATATGGGATCATGCACAGTTACTAGGAATACGCTTCAACCGGGCGTCAGTTGAGGTAATCTCGCATGAGGATACAACTCACCCATCTGGGAACGTTCCTTCTACCTGTATCTCGTGTAGCCGGGGTGGAACGCTCGGTAACACGTGTGTCCTCCCCAATAAGGTTTTCCCGTGCTGCATCAACTCAGCCACAGAATGTTGTCCATCACGTATACGTTCCTGTAGTTGAGAGGCGATCAAAGCGATGGCTTCGTTGATATTGAGCTGTAGGCCTCTAGCGAGGCGCTTTTGGGCTAGAAAGCCGGCCTAAGAGTAATAGATAGATATCGTTCCATTCCTCCATGAATTAAGCCTAGGGAAAGTACCTGGTGCAAGAGCAACTTCTCATGTTCTCTCGGCAAGATATGCATTCTGACTCGGAAGACTACCCCACAGACGCTTCTCTGTACGAAAGTTGTACGAGATGTGCACGCTCAAGAACTGGCGCCGACTTCCGGCAATCGGGCTGTCACTGACCAATTGAAGCTGCTTCTCAAAATTAATTCGAATTCTGCAATTTCTCGTTTTTTGTTTCTCGACTACAAGCAAAGTTCAAACTTGACTCAGTCAAGCGAACTTTCAATGACAGCCCCAAAGATATCTCTTCGGCTCATCGACGCTCTCTGATTATCCTTTGTATTTCCCTGCGCCACTCATTCGACCAACCAGGCCTATAAAAGCTTGGTAGGCCATCCATCACAACAAGGACAATATGTGGTCTCGATGAGGGCGACAGTCTGCACGCATCAATTGTAACATCACCATCTTGGGACTGACAAGGCCTTTGTTCTCGTGACGAAATAAGTTAAGGTTGACTATCGGTGTTTCTAGATTTCGAGCGCCCAGCATTGCGTGCGCAATGGGTGAGGAGCACCTGTGTCTGCGACGTTCCAGTGATTATTGTTCATACAAGATTCTTGGCTTCGGGTTAATGGAGGCTTGGAATAGAGTGACCTAGAAGAATGGTTATCGACGTGGTTTGCGTTTAATTTTCAGATGAGTCTATATTTGGTAATTTTACATTGACAAATTTGGTTCCGTCATCATTCCGATCATATCTGAACCTAGTCATCGCTGCCCAAGCTCGGCACTGCTTTTGTTTGGGCCTACCGAATCCACAACTGATATGAATCCCTTTATCCTGTGCCACCGGCTCTCACAACTTCCTTTCTCTACTCATGTCTGCTCTTAAAGTCATTTTGCCTTCTTCCACTGCCAACTCGCGCAAGTGCACCTCGTCCTTCGCTCAGCCTTATCCATCCCACTCTTCGCGCATGTCTCTTCGTCGCACTGCTTCTTTTCTCTCCTTGTCAGACTATGAAGGTGACGAGGATCTCTCGTTTGGACCTTCGATTTACGCAAAGACCCAACCCCCTGTCGTTCCCTACACTCGTACTCTGTACCACTACAAGGAGCAGCGTGAACGCCGCAAGGCCGTGCTCAGTCGCAGCCGTCCCGAGTTTACCATTGCTCCGCCCTCCACCAAGCAGCCCGCTAAATTAACTATTCAATTACCAGAGCCTCGCCAGCCACACAAACAAATGGCAGGGCTCCGCACTTCCTCCCCTTTATCACCCACCCAGAAACTCCTTCCTCCCCGTGCTTCATTCCCTCGTTCGAAGCCCGAGCCAGACCTGTACCGGATTGCAATCCGAGCCCGCATGCGGCGCTCCCCTGAAGGCGCGAAGATTCTTCGCATGGGTCCTCGCATGGCTGTGTCTATATTAGCCGCAACTCGGGACCTCGAGATGCTCGTATCAACACAGGAGTGTGAGTAGTCTAGTCGCCTGATGCCACATTGTTTAACGTCTCCTTAGTAATCTTCAATGATGACTGGGATATGGTTGACTGCACTGCTTGATGCCATGATGCGAGATTCGCATCACGCTCTCACAAATGATCTGACGATATGGGACGACCTGAAACGATTCAGATCTGTACGGGAGCAATCACATGAATTTATTGATTTTTTCCGCTAGGAGGTGTTTCATTTATTGGTATTCATTGCATTTTCGTTCTTCCTCCATTTCATCTGTCTAATATGCCGGAAGATTATTGGACGTTTAGGATTAGTTGTTGTACCAATACTTGCTTATTCTCACGTGTCCCGAACCTTCGATCAACATACCCCACACGACCATGCATTTGTATCGCATCACTCATCAATTATTTACTTCTCATGACCATACACACTCCTTAGCACGATTTTTCGTTTCCAGAAATAAAGACATCACTTTTAGGCTGTGTTCCCCGTTCCACGATCGCGATCCGACATATTTGACTCGATCATACATCACCATGACTCGCTACTTCAACACCTAACAACTACAAAAAAGTAAACAAGCCAGAGCCCTGCAGCCAGACACGCCTCATCTGGATGGGTACATGATCCGTCTATTTGTCTATCAAGGTACTGGGATGATACATGATACAAAGGGTGTACACCTCCCTAAAAGCAAACGACTACGTAACTGATCCTGGTTCCCCAAGAACAACAACGTGCGTCGTCATGACCGCGAGGTGAACTTTGCAAACAATATCATGATGGCCAGGGCCCAATGCTCGAACTGTTCCTTGGATACAAACAGCAATGCCTGAGAAAGTACGGCTTTGATTATCTGCGCGGACATCCCCTGTTCAATTCGGTCAGCGTGGAATAGCGAATATTAGATTGGAAATACGGACCTGATACCACCCGACAAATCCTTCTTTCCTCAGGACCCTATGGAGGAGGCTGAGGGCACCGACATGTACCAGTTTGGGTTTGGTATTTCCATCGTTACCAACAGGCAGACCCTTACTCTCTGATGCATCCGTATCAGCAGAACGGGCCTGAATTCTAACCTTGGCCATAATATATGGATAAGTTACCTAGGGATCGATGTCAGGAGACGTCACTCAGCCACCCAACCACGTATCAGGCTCACAATAGTAGCGAGCGTCTTGCTAAACGCTCCAAGCAAAAACGACGTTCCTGGAGTCAATTTACTATTTGCGGAACTTGCGAGCAACAACAAGCTCTTGAGGCGCTCATAAACGCCGTACGTGATAGCAGGGTTCACAGTCAGGACCATGCCGGGCTTAATACCAAGCCATAACCCTGTGACGCCATCCTCGCGAATAATCTCACGAGCGACAGCCAATAAAGACTCGTCCACTGGTTCCTCATCTTGGGAGGACTGCGAAGACTCTCGAACGGAGCGCCCTACTTGCTGTCGGGTTGCGATAACCGATACGGGAATCGTGAAGATCTGTGATAGTGCGCCTGCAGCTGCCCCAAGGGAGAGTTCAGCAGCTGTAGATAGTGCAGGAGGTTTCGATCCAGCAGGCAGCTTCAAAGTCATGCGCTTGATGTATGATGAGCGCATGAATGAGTAGAAGAAGAAGTAGGCATATTCTTGGGGTAATCAGCTCGATAGGGAACTATGTAAGAGGTAATTGAAGACGCACGCATCGAGAAAGTGTTGAGCATGGTTGCAGCAAAACCTCTGTACCACCCCTTGATTCCCTCTTGTTTGAATATTTCGAGCAGCATCGACAGCATGCCCAAGTCGTCCTTGCGCTTTCCTCGCGCAGTTGTTGAGGTCACCTGTATCCTGGTCTTAGCACTACGATGATATTAGAACCATATCTCATGAGATGCAACCGCCGACGCACACATCAAGAGGATATACCACACTGTTGACGTGTCAGGACTCAGGACAGCTGCTGGGTGGGTACTCGAGTAGCACTCACGCATTACTGAAGCAAGCTCCGAGGGCACCAGCCAATGCGTATGCAAAAGGCGTAAGCTGTTGCGCCTGCTTTGCTGGTTGGGACTGTGTTGACATAATGGAAATCAGATATAACGTTGAAACTACTAGTACAAAGTCTCAGAGGAGCTCGGGATTGATCATTGCCGGCCCCAGCAGTGGACCGGCACATGAATTCCCGACTGCTGCGGCAACTTCCGTGCTCTCAAGCAATTAATAATAATAGTCTAGATCTGCTGCTAGCTATATATGCTACTTGGACCTCTCAGTGTGTTCCAAATGAGTCGTCACATATGTTGCAAATATTGTAGTCCAATTGATTAATATTCACAATGTGATTTTACTCTCTTATAAGTGAATGGCTGCGCAATCACGGTTATCACCCTTAATTAAGAGGTTTCCCATGTGATTTGCTTTCGTGGTGTGCGTTGGCTACTAGAAATGAGAAGGTGCATTCGCATTTTCGTTATCGCTGAAATCTGGCCCGCGCTATGATTATTGTCAACTGTTTCGAAAAGCTGCAAGCATGGTACCTCAGGCTCATCCTCATCATAATAAGAATCTCCTTCACTACGATCCTCGTAGTTCCACTGGCAGTGGGATGGAAGTCCAGCATATGGGTCCCAACCATCAAGATGGTTTCCAGTATCCAGGCCCCATTGGAATTGTCCTGCAGAACTCGACAGAGCTGACTTCTCGAATAGGCACTGCTCGAAGTTGACATGCCAGAATCCAAGTCAACATCTGTGTGGGTCATATCTGTGAATGTCAGGACTCGGGTTGTATAATACATGATGACATGTCCTTCAGCAGTCATTTTTGTATCATGCTGTAGACTCGAAGGCTTCAGTGGTGAATTTTCGTGTCATTTCAAAATTCAGACAGCCAAGATCAAGGAATCTAAAACGCACTAAAATTTAGCTTTCAAAGGTGCAGTTTAAGACACCAAGTACCGAGCTCAAGTGAGCTTATATTCATCATGTAAGGTTCTTCTAGGTGCCAATATATGGACCATGCAGACTCCAGAGCATGTGGCTAGTGACAAACAGGTTGGTGGTGTGGTGCTATGAACACTTGCAAATTGACGCCGACGCCTTCATGAACATCGCGGCAATTACCGCAGTAGTGACGCAGCATTTTCACCCAAATAGGGCGTCGCCGACTCGTCCCCCAATTAGTACAAGGGTTGGATGTCCCCTCCCTTCATTCCGACTCATGGCGCCGTTCTACCCGCCAAATACAGTCCTCAGCGGATTCAAAGAAAGACCAGAGGCTTTGCTCGTACAGGGCAAGTTCTCTCGAGTATGTTGCAGGCGTAGCATGATCAATTGTCGTATCTTCAGGTGACAAGTTGTATGTTGGAACAGCAACAGGCAGTCTCTTCATCTACGAATACAACGAACTTTCAGGTATGCTACTGCGGGATGATGATAGCGCTGACATACTCATTTGAATACCAAGAGAATAGATCAACTTTGGTGGACACTAAGAAGGGTCTGTCTCGTAGACCCATCGACCAGCTGGGCTACATTAAGGATGTAAATTCTCTGCTTTCCCTCTCCGGTGCGATCAATAACATAACCATCTCTGTCAATTATTGTGAATTGAGCGTATCCCTCAGAATCTATACCGACTTTATATCCTCTCCCGAGCTTTACTCCTCCGACACCACTTACAAGGGCCAAGGGTGCATTGACATTCGCTATTCACTCCTCCGTGAACATTATCGACCCAAGTGATGCCCAAGGTGGAGCCAATGCTGGCAGCAGGGCAGGCACGGTTCCTACGATGATGACGCAGCTTGTGGTCGGGTGCCGGAGGAAGGTAGTCATATACGCGTGGAAGGATGGTGAAGCACAGGAAATCAGGGTACGAATCTGTTGCACTTGTGAGACCCATCTAAGCCGACACGTAGGAAAATATTCTTCCTCACTCGCCGCGTGTTGTGGTGTTTCTTGATAGCGACAATGTTTGCTTTGCTTACTCATCTACTGAGTATGCTCTGTTCTGCATCAGTAAGCTCACGACACTTGACGTTACCACACCTATACCCGCGAGCATTTCCATGGGTGCGTTTTCTGGGCTTTCTGGGTACATGACCCTTGGTCTAGGAGCCAAAGCCAAACCTGGGTTGGTGCGGCTTAGCGATACCGAGGCACTCATTGTCAAAGACAGTATGTTCCAAGTTTTATATTCGATACAATGGAAAGCTGAAGCTTCCGACAGATCAAGGGTTTATCATCGGCACTGATGGGAGGCAGACCAAACCAGTGACGATTGATTGGCCAAGTCCACCCGATGAAGTTGGTCAGCATTTCAATCTACCCGGTCCCTACCAGTTTTCTGATGATCCTTGTCTAGCCTTTGTCAACCCATACATCTTCTCAATACTTCCTCCTGGTACCGTTCCGGTGCCGGAGAACGGAGGTACTTCCCTTCCATCTGGGAGCGCTCTAGCTGCCCCTCAGTCATCCCTCATCCCCTCTCCGGTTGTGCAAGTTATATCGTCACTAACAACGCAATCCGTCCAAACTCTTCCCTTCCCACCCACATCATCAGTGTCCTCTGCCGCCATTTGCACAATTAGGCTCTTGACGTCTTCTCCTGCCGCCAAGGCACCTATCTTCCTTGTGGCTACTCCGAGCGATCGCACAGTAGCTACCTCTGAGGGCAGCTCGATATGGCAGATTCGGATGAGGTCGTGGGGAGACCAGATTGACGAACTAGTTCAGCGCTGCCTTTATGCTGACGCACTATCATTGCTTGATACTTTAGACAAAGCTCTGTTACCAGACAAGGTTTGTTTTCAATTGTACATTGGTTCACAGACATGACGCCATCTTCCTTCTCAAGGATCAACGACGAACCCACATTCGCGCTCTTCATGCCGTGTCTCAGTTCCGATTAGGAAAGTTCGACGATGCAATAAATTCTTTCATCGAGCTTGATCTCAACCCCGCCAAGGTTGTTGCTCTCTATCCTGAGCGCATCGCCGGACGCCTTTCTGTTCCTCCAGATGACTGGATACCACTGTTCGGAGGACCTGCAAACCAGCAGTTACTCACGTCCAAAAACGATGATGCCATGTCAATAAGGTCTCAAAATGAAGGCAATGAAAGCAAAGAGAAACTTTTGGAGTCGTCGCCGTCCCCTGCGACGCCAGTTAGGGCTGCTGTTCGTCGGGGAACCGCTTTGGTGGCGCTTTTATCGTCCTCGAAAGACAAAGACGATGATGCTGTATCTATCAGCGGGAAGAAGAAGGTAAAGCATGTAGGTCAGTCAGAAATTTTGTCTTCATGACCCGTTGCGTCAACAAATTTTCCAGATGACTTCAGCCGGTCGGTGGACTCTCTATGGCGATATCTTACCGATCGTCGTCCGAAAGTTGCAGGCGCACTCGCAGCAGTACACATTGCACCAGCTCAGTCTCACCAGTGGCCGTTCCTCTCCGAGACATCGACCGAAGAATTGTTTGCACTGCCGAACATTCCTTTGCCTCTCTTGACCCCTGCACAACTTGTGCGGTTCGCGCAGATTGTGGACACAGCGCTCTTCAAGTCTTATCTTGTGACTCAGCCAGCTCTCCTCGGTGCACTTTGTCGATTGGCTAACTGGTGTGAAGTATCAGAGGTCGAAGAGGAGCTCCGGGCACGAGAGGTGCGTCGAACGCGCGCACGTACTCAATCTAAGCATTTATTAACATTATCAGAAATTTGCGGAGCTAATATATCTTTATAATGGAAAAAAGATGCATGCCAAGGCTCTCAATCTCCTCCAACAGTGAGCATCTATATCTTTTACGCGATCGCACTTGCGGACTAACACCTTGCCTAGGTTAAGTGAGAAGGAAACGGACATGAGAGACAAGCTTGATCCTTCCATATCCTACCTGCGCAAACTTGGTCCTGAGTACATCAACCAAGTATTCGAGTCCTCCCGCTGGATCTTTGAAGAGGACCGCCATATGGCTTTCGAGGTGAATCTCGTATACATTATTGTCCGGCTCGTTGCTGATAATTATCTGTCTCATCCAAGATATTCACATCTGATGACGTGGAACTCCCTCGAACTCAAGTAACGGATTACCTGGAGAAGATTGACCCTGCCATATCCACTCGTTACATCGAGTACCTGATCGATGAGAAAGGCGAAGAGAGTCCTGCATTCCATGAACGGCTGGCAGAGCTCTATCTGAACATGACTTTGAGTGCTCGCAAACGAGGGGAAGAGGGTTAGTCGTTATTTATACCGGCCGATAACTTTTCTGACCACTTTCCTGCAGCAAAAGCGTTCGAGGTTTACTCAAAGCTCCTTCATTTCATTGACACCACTGATCATTACCGCCCCGATCGCTTGTATGGTTTACTGTCGGAGAGTCAGTTACAGAATAACACTCACCGTGAATGTATGCTTACATTCTGTAGATCTTTACGAAGCGCGAGCCGTGTTGCTGGGCCGTATGGGAAGGCACGAACATGCTCTGGAGCTCTACGTTTACAAGCTCAAGAATTATGCCAAGGCCGAAGAGTACGTTTTTTCTTCTTTCAGCTACGCTTTCGATCTCTCATTGACTCTGCATAGATACTGCAAGCGAATATATAATACAAACGGAGTTTCCCGAAGCATCTTCTTGACTCTTCTCAGGCTCTACCTCCGCCCCACTGATAAAGCAGCGCCGAATTTGTTACAGCCCGCCTTGGAATTGATCAGTCGACATAGTCCTCGTTTAGACTCTGTTGAAACTCTTCAACTTCTTCCTCCCCTCGTCACCGCTCATGACGTGCGCCCATTCCTTCAAGAAGCTTTACGAGCACCGATTTTCGACAGTCACGTCATCCGTGATATTCATAAAGCGCGGAATGAACAAGTTGCTAGGAAACTGATGCTGCTAGAGTCTAGGCGTGTCAGAGTCACTGATAGTAGAATGTATTTGCAATCTTCTTTACACATGGATGTTGTCTGATGACTTGTGCAAAGCTGTCCCCAATGCCATAAGCGCCTGGGTAGCAGCGTCATCGCAGTTCATGCTCCTAGGTGAGTCCGATGCGTTCGCCTCTAACGATGTTTTCTGACGTCCGCATTTTTCAGGGGAGAGGTGACCCACTACCAGTGCCGCGATGCTTTTGCTCGGAGGCTCCTTGATCCCACGAAGATATGATGGCTATAATTCACAGCATTGTGGTATAACTGCTTTTATTGTTACCGAGGTCTTAGTATTGGTGGGCCTCTGCCCGTAGCCAACTGCTGTGTACATTTATCTCCTTGTGCATCTCTGTGATTTACCCCTTCTTCCTGTCTTGTCGGTCCTTCAGCTGTTGATCATGTGTCGTATTCCGTGGACCGCATACCGTCCTGTCCGTCCTGTCATGATTCCTTCTAAATGATATACTACATTCAAGTTCACCTTTGGAGCCATGAATGTCGCAGCAACGAACAAAATTTGGTGCTGTATGAGTAACCGGACAGAAATTTACCGGCACTAGTTGGATCTTACGATATCATAACGTACGACACGGGCCTATTCTTGCGCACATACAGGCATGTCTGAGGCGTCTTGTCTCCGCTCATGACTTCTCATTTAAGTTTGGGCCTAGATGATGACATCATGACATGCCCGCTGGACTAATCAATCACCGCCTGGCTGTACACCTCAGCCTGCGTAATAGATAAGTATGGTGCAGTGCATTTCTATCGGTTATACTGGCCTTGTTATACTTTGCCAACCTTTGTAGCCTGACGACTCAGGCAGAAGGCGAGAGTGGGGAGCACGCTTGACGCAGATCTTGCCATGACCGACCTTTAGGAGGTGGATGGAGGGAATGGGCGCAATGATCGGAAGGATATTATGCCCATCAAGATTAGCTTGTTGACCTTGCAGAGCTGGGTGGGAGAGGTGAGTTATTTGTATGCTGCGTTTGTAGTAGTTCATTTTTTAATTCTGGTGTCATGCCAACAGAATGTTTTAAGAGGCCTCGGCTGTAACTCTTTTTTTGAGCATGAGTCAAAAACACTGCACACTGGTCTCCACAATGTTCGGGCGGCCAAACACTCCGCGCGGGCTTTGCAGGTCCCCGGCCCGGAGCGACCCTGGTGAGACTACCCCTTATATTTGATTTAATATGCTTACTTCGGTCTAAGGGAGGAACAAATGATAGTCATCCAATTCGAAGTCAGTGCATACCGTACTGCACATGTCAGTAATACAGGCGCTAGATTGTTACATTATATATTCGCCTGGTTGACCACTCACTCTGACACATCCACTGTCTCTCCAATATGTCATCAGCCTCAGGTCCAGGTAGTCCCAGTTGGTTGCCGCTGCTCGATTCGATTCAGGTTTATAGTTATTTTGTAGGTCTGTGGATGATTGCCGTGTCGGTGATCCTCAGTCTAACCCGTCTGTGGTTTCTAGCTGCCTCTTCTGTTGTGGTTGCATACGACTGGGGTGAGCAATATAACATTGTAGAAACAGAATGAGCTACTAAAAGATATGATATTTCTAGCGCTAACATTTGGACAAGAGGTAGGTTGGCGCGATTACTGAGCTGTCTTCTCACTAGGAATGTTTTATGCTAGGTTGAGCTGGTCTGGGTGAGCAGCGTCCCATATCACAAATGCGACAGGACAACACGATTAATTCGAGGCAGAGGCAACGCTTTTCCTTCACGACTGCGATTTTTCTCAGTGTACGTAGTTTTGCCTTGTTATAAGCACAATTGCACGTTGTGCCTAACTCAAAATCTTCTAGGTGCGCTACATTGGCATATTATATGCTGCGTACGTTTGCATAAAAAATTAGTGCTGTGCTATTGATTGACCTCTCACAATTAGTGTCTTTGTGTTTTGTATGTCTCATGTCCACTACACTTCTTTTTTCTGAACCGGGGCATATGTCCAGCAATTATTCCGTCAGCCTCGATGACCAACGCAGTGAGTGTTCTGCACCTTGTTGTTCTCACACACCAACTGCTCTCCGATGCAGGGGTGAGTTTTATTCACGAGCTTGTTGATTTAATATGATGAGTGCCACAGCTGTGAGTTTATTTGAGTTGTGCAGTCTTCCAAGGCTCATGTTTTTTTCAGGTGAAATTATCAACTCCGCACTATGGTGCGTGATTTTTGTCGTCAACGGCATGCTGGGCGGTGAGTTACTATTTGCAATTTCTCAGTGGTATCTACTTGACTAAGACACCATGCAAGCCATCATGATCACTCGGTTATTTGCCATGTATCAGCAATCGAGAAAGTTGCTAATCCTTTTAGTTGTGGTCTTAGTCGCCATAACGATTGCCTGCGGACTGATTGCTGTGATACAAACACGTCAACTCTTAAGTGGTAAGGTTATTTATGAATGAAAGATTGAATTGAATCAAGCTCATGGGACGAATTCCAGAGAACCTCATCCTCCCTGGCAATCAGTGTGTCATGGGGGGATATGTACCTCTGACGGCTGAGACTTGGTTGCTCAACACCGCATGGGAGGTCCTTACGTTGTGCCTTGCACTGTGGAGTGCTGTAAAACACTTCCGTGAACTGCAACAGCCATGGACAAGATGGACCATTGGGGGCTTCTTCACAGTGTTAATAAAATCACACGTGCTTTACTTTGCAAGGTTAGCTCATTTTTTGAATGGGGTTTTCTTTCGCCGCTGAATTTGTGTATGTGCTAGCTTTCTTGTTGTGTCTTGCTTCCAAATTGGTTACCTGTCCCCAGCGATTGTGGTACGCCGATCTGTCACCGATCTACGTGTGACCACTGAATTAACGTTCATAACTTTGATAGGACTCAATGACCGTGGGCACTGAGATCTATGGCGGTGTTCTCCAAATTTTCTCGCTCGTACAGATGTTTGTACTGGGACCGCGCCTCATAATTGATGTTCGAATATATCATGCTAAGCTTGTAGCTGACTCCGATGCAGGGACCGTCATGGCTACAATTGTCTTCCATGAGCACTCCCAAGTGTCGACTAGCAGTGATGTCCGGTGCTGAAAGCTGTTAATGGTTGTTAGGTGGAACTCTACGGGGAGTGCAGATGGGACTAATACGAATTAGATTGAAAGGAGATAGGTTGAGGCAGTTGGCATCAGCCCATGCCCACATCTCCGCATCGATCGATCGCAGAGGGAACCAGGAAAACCGTCCCACAATACTACTAAGAAATACCTCTAGGCTAGATGTAATGTACATAATTATGATAATGGTTGTATGTTTAGATGAATCATTTAAAGTACAAGAAGATTTTAGAGTGAACTTACTACATCAGGACGATGCGGATGCTTCCGAACGACAGGAACCGACGAGACGGGACGGACATTAATCATATTCGGAATCCTCGGTAAAGCTTTGGCTTTTCGGGGTCTTTGTTCTCATCTACACGTATGACATTCACAACAACCAACGCGAAAATGAAATCATGCAATGACTCTGAAGGGCATGAAACAGGACACGGCGACCCAGCGTATCATGATATTCGCAACAACGAACGCGAAATCGTGCAATGAAGGGCATAAAACAGGACATGGCGCTATTTCTAGGCTAGCCTCAATGCCAGATCAAGCTTTTTCAGTCACGAACAGCTTTTAAAATAGGCCTTATCGGTGGAACTCAGATTATCTATTTTAGTAGGGTTCGACTCGGAGTCGAGACCCGGATGAGTGCTCGATGTCACGGTGAAGTACCTGCGCTCACTGCTCCAGGGGTGCCGTCACTGGCATTGACCAGTCTTGCCTCCCTTCAGCTCTCTTCCTGGGTCACAAGGTCAAGCTTCAGCGCCACCTCTCGGCGTCGCTCCCTCGAACCTGCCACGGTTTTATAGAGTGCCAGGTGACCTAGGTGACCGCGAAACTCTTGAGCAAATTGACGCCTTACGCTGATATCCATGTGATGACAAAATTAACGTGTATTTATGGTGCATGGCCGGTCGCGGCTCTCCGAGTTTTCCTCATCAAACCGCCATCCATCCGACGGTTCTGACCCAGCATTTGCTGTCCCTGCCTCGTCCCATATGACCTCCCAACGGTCAGAAGAATCTGCGAAGGGGGACAAGGATCAGGTCGAGGTAGCCAACGCAGCTAACCTTCAACCTTTAAACCTTCAGCTCGATACTGGTGATGAATATACCAACTTTCGTCAGAAATGGTGGCAGTTGTGGTAAGTCAAGCTATTTTACAAACAATGTCCTCCTTCACTGAGCCATGAGCAGGTTACCTAAGGACCCACCACCACCACCTCCTCCGTCTCTGGAGGATGCAGCGGTGCGCGAACCCGTTATGCTGATTTTCTGAAGGAATCCCCTATTCACGTGGTATTCTGCAGCTGACGCCTTTGGCCAATGCTTCCATTTTCTCTCAGCTCACCTACTCCTGGGTCACCGATATAACGGTCGGTCATTGAACCCTGATCCCAGTGTATACTGTTCCAATGCATACATCCAGGTTCTCGGATATCAGCGCACATTACAAGCATCTGATCTGTACAAAATGGACCCGTCCCGAGAATCGGCCGTCCTTGCCGCTAAACTTGAAGCCGCATGGCAGCGACGTGTCAAGGCAGCAGCCGACTGGAATGCACGACTTGAGAGTGGAGAACTCAGGCCATCTCTCTTCAAGCGTACCAGCTGGGCCATCCGTGCAATTTCAGCGAATGGTCAGAAACAAGGAGCAACTTGGGCTGAGCGATGTGCAGGGTTTCAGAACAATTGGCAGGAATCCGAAGGGCGGAAAGAAGCCAGCCTTGCTTGGGCTTTGAATGATGTATTTCGTGGTATGTTCTGGATTGGAGGTGTATTCAAGGTATGTTTTCCTCATAAATTGCCTTTGTCATAACTAAAGTACAACACCGCTCAGGTCTTTGGTGATACGGCACAACTAATGGGTCCTATTGTCCTTCGGGTAAATACCAACCTGTGTTTGATTGTGATAACCTCTGATGGTTGTTCTTCTCCTGCAGCAAATCATTCTCTTTGCACAGGAGCGTTCCGCTGCGATCATTGCAGGGACACCTGTCCCTAATGTCGGTCGCGGTATCGCCATGGCTCTTGGACTCTTTGCGCTCACCGTGACAGCCAGCGTCTGCACCCACCAGGTTTGTAAATTTTTGTGAGTCACACTCGGCTCAGCTGATGTATTCCAAGTTCTTTTGGCGTTCAATGGCAACCGGCGTTCTGGCTAGAGCCGCACTGATAACATGCATTTACGATCGTGGAGTGGGCCTGACGGGCAAAGCGCGTGTCAAACTTAACAACGCCGCGCTTGTTAACCATATTTCTACTGACGTGAGCAGGATTGATGCGTGTGCGCAGTGGTTTGTGAGTTGCAAACTTAAACATGACACCTATGCTGTCAACTGACTTATAACCTGTCACTCGTCACTAGCATGCAGGTCAGTGCACAGGATCTCTGACATTCAGATTCAAAGGTGACTTACTGTCCTCAAGCCTGGACCGCGCCTATTCAGGTCACAGTTTGTTTAATCATTCTTTTAACTGAGGTTGGTTGTACGCTATGAAAAGTTCTGTTTGTTCTAATTGCACTTGAAAACTAGCTCGGGCCGTCTGCACTCGCTGGTTTCTCGCTATTTATCCTCATGATTCCGCTTCAGCAGCGGTTGATGGCACTGCAGCACAGTATTCGCTCGGTGTCGATGAAGTGGACTGACAAACGAGCCAAAGTTTTGCTAGAGGTACTCGGTACGTAACCATGGGGCAGCTAGGACACGCAAGGGTGCTGAAAAGCTGCACAGGGGCCATACGAATTGTCAAGTACTTTTCATACGAGGTTCCTTTCCTTCAAAGTAAGCATGATGCCAAAAAATACCAACAACATGCTCACGAACTCCGCTTAGGAATCTTCGACCTGCGAAAAAAGGAACTGCACGGTATCCGATGGATTCTTCATCTAAATTCGGCGAAGTAAGTCCAGATGTGCATAGCATGGCGACGCCTGCTAATTTAATCTACACAGCTTGGCGCTCGCGATTTCGCTGCCGGTCCTCGCTGCCACACTAGCTTTCGTCACGTACACCCTTACAGCGCACAACTTCAATGTTGCTATCATATTCAGTTCGCTGAGTTTGTTCCAGGTGAAATCGTTTCCGGCATCATACATAACACGCAACTGACTGCCAGATAAACAGCTTCTCCGGCAACCAATGATGTTCATGCCTCGCGCTCTATCAGCTATCCCTGATGCATCTAGCGCAATTCAGCGGCTCTCGCACGTGTTCCGAGCAGAGCTTATTTCCAGAGATACACTTGTGATCGACAAGGACCAAGAATTCGCGCTTCTGACGAAGGACGCGACATTTGAGTGGGAGTCACATGAAAAAGATTCCAGTGAGGCTTTCATCTCGAAAGGTACACGCGGCGGCGGTCCACCGAGGGGCAGGGACAGGAGCGTCAAGGAGGACACGGCGAAGGAAAGGCCCGCTCCTGAGAAGGACGAACCTCTTTTTCAGGTAAAGAATGTGACCATGACCATCCCACGAGGTCAACTTGTTGCTATCGTTGGGCCTGTTGGGAGCGGCAAGGTAATCTTGTGGAATGAAATTCTTGAAATGATTACTGACCCTTGAACAGTCTAGTTTATTGCAAGGACTGATAGGTGAGATGAGGAAGGTCTCCGGACATGTCTCGTTTGGCGGTCGCATTGGTTATTGTCCGCAGACCGCATGGATCCAGAATGCTACGTTGGTTAGTATGGTGTCACCCTCGCAAGGACAAAAACATCTGACATTTTACCCTAGCGTGATAATATCACTTTTGGCCAACCGTTCGAGGAAGACAGATATTGGCGCGTTATTGAGACCGCTTGTCTACTTCCAGATTTCCAACTGCTCCCAGATGGGGATCTTACTGAGGTGTGTGGATGAATTCAACCTGATAATACTGCTTATATTCTATTTCAGATCGGAGAAAAGGGAATCAACCTCAGTGGTGGTCAAAAGCAGAGAGTGAGTTCGTAGCTTGTCTCCGTCAAGAATCGATTTTTATCTTCCGCCCAGGTTAACATTGCTCGTGCCCTGTACTTTGACCCTGAAATTGTTATATTCGACGACCCGCTCTCGGCAGGTGAGCTATGTAATTTATATTATGTATCTTTTACTGAAGAATGCTTTCAGTGGATGCTCACGTCGGAAAGTCTTTATTCCAAGATGCCATCGTGGGTGCCCTGCGAAATCGTGGCATCACCGTCATTCTGGTCACACATGCGATCCACTTCCTCTCTCAGGTAGATTACATCTATACCCTGAACAACGGCGTCATAACAGAGAGCGGAACCTACGAGGAACTGGTCTCTCGCGGTGGGGATTTTGCGCGTTTGGACCTAGAGTTCGGTGGCCATGCATCGGAGGGGAACGACGAAGACCAGGCAGAGGAAGCCGCTTTGCGCACAGGCATTACCATTGAGGATGTGAAGTTGAAGTCTGAAAGAGCTAGGGAAAGGGCTGCTGGTAGTGGCAAACTCGAAGGTCGCTTGATCGTCAAAGAGAAGCGGTCGACAGGCTCTGTGTCCTGGGGAGGTGCGATCAAGTTTATCTGAGGTATTTCCCTGGATTGAAACAGTTTCAAAGTTTACTGGACCTACTTGGTTGCGGGACGCGGTTCAATAACAGGTCCCCTACTTGTTATTTTCATGGTTGCAATGCAGGGAAGCCTGATCTTGAACTCGTACACGCTAGTTTGGTGGGAAACCAAGTCAGTGTCTTTCCATTAACTTCTTGGTTCCCTTTCTAAAGTCCTGGCACAGCAAATTCTATCGGCCAAACTCGTTCTATCAAACGTTGTACGGCTGCCTGGGGGTTGCTCAAGCGATCTTCACATTATTGCTGTAAGTCGGTTCCTATCGGAGATGGTGGTGCACTCACTCCACACAACTTGCTGCAGTGGTGCTGCAATGGATTTCATTTCCTTTTATGTGTCTCAAAGCATGCACCACAAGTCCGTACGCAACATCTTTCATGCATCCATGTCCTTTTTCGACACTACAGTGAGTGATTGTATGTGAAAGCGCTAAAACCGAATCTTATTGCGTTCTTGTAGCCTATGGGCCGAATCCTGAGCATTTTTGGCAAGGATATCGACAGTCAGTATCTCGCTGATTTATACCATGCTATGCTTGCTGAAACCTTTCCCTCAGGCATTGACAATCAACTATCACGTGAGTCGTCTGTCACCGCATGGTGAGATGTTACTTATGCAAGGTCAAGAATCAATGAGACTGCGTACGTGCGCCGTGTGCTTCTCTTATGGAGACTGACCGAAGATCCAGTTATCATTACGCTGTCCAGCGTGATGGGATCTATAATCATCGTTTCTGTCCTTGAACCGTATTTTGGTCAGTATATAGAGATTATTATCTGCGAGGATAAAGCTCATACATATCTAGTTATTGCTGTGTTCTTCATTGCTCTCGGTTACAGCTACTTTGCTGCTTTTTATCGAGCTGGTGCTCGTGAAGTCAAGCGCCTGGGTTTGTTGTTGTATTTCTGACCTAGAAAACCTCTGTTGAAACTGGTTATCAGACTCTATGCTTCGCTCTCTTCTTTACGCCCATTTTTCGGAGACCTTGACAGGACTTCCCACAATCCGAAGCTACGGAGAAATGAAACGATTCATTGCCGCCAATAGTTACTACGTTGATCTGGAGAATAGAGCTCTATTCCTCGTGGTTACGAACCAGAGGTAAGTAACTTGTACATATCTTGGCAATCGTTTGTTCACTTTCCCTCAGATGGCTTGCAGTAAGGTTGGACTTTATGGGAGGCATATTAGTCTTTCTAGTAGGCGTCTATTCGATGACAATTGCCTCTATGCTGACCCAATGCCGTGATATCGATAGGTTGCCATTCTCGCAGTGACCGACGTCTCCGGGATTAGCGCCGCACAGATTGGGTTGGTACTGACGTATACCAGTAGGTCTCTCAAAATCGCCACCAAAGTACGCGTGATTAATCTTTGTGTACCACAGCCTCGCTGTCCCAAATGTGTGGTCTGGTAACCAGACAAACAGCAGACGTTGAGGTGAACCTTTCCTTACTATCACACATTACAGGCTATTCAATTGTTGTTTGCTTCAGAATTACATGAATTCAGTAGAGCGATGTGAGCTGTCGATTTCATGATACCTTAGCTCTCGCTCACACCTCACAGTGGTACAGTACGTCGCAGGTGACACGATACCTCAAGAAGCTCCGTATGAGATTGAAGAACGAAAGCCTCCGGCGCAATGGCCTGAACATGGCGCTGTCGAATTTGACGACGTTAAAATGTCGTATAGGGCGGGCCTTCCCAATGTATTGAAGGGCATCTCGGTCAAGATCAGGGGAGGCGAAAAGATAGGCATTGTTGGAAGGTCAACTGGTTTGTTTGATCTATATATGTATGCTAATACAGTGACCCTCAGGACTGGTGCTGGCAAATCTTCATTGATGCTCGCACTATTTCGAATTGTTGAGTTATCCAGTGGTTCAATCAATATTGATGGGTACGTGGGTCATCGCTCGTAACGAATATTGGTTTTCACGCCTTCTAGCGTCGATATATCTACAATTGGTCTCAAAGATCTCCGCTCCAAGATTTCGATTATCCCGCAAGATGTTTGTAAAACAATTTTGTATCACCTAACACAGGACTAATGTACGAACGCAACAGCCCCTTCTGTTTAGCGGTTAGTGTCGTGGATCTACACACTCTTGTGTGAAACGCTAAATCATTACCAGGGACTATACGCTCCAATCTGGATCCGTTCTCCCAACACGGTGACGCGGAGCTATGGGATGCGCTGCATCGGTCTTGTCTGCTTGATTCTAACACCACCTCGAAACAGTCATCTTCTAGTAATGAGGTCAGAAGCGAGCAAGCTTCCACCGGCCGCTACGACCTTGACAGCACCATTGAGAGCGAAGGAGCGAACCTCAGTGTTGGGGAGAGATCTCTACTCAGCCTAGCTCGTGCGCTAGTGAAAGACTGCAAAGTCGTTGTGCTTGATGAGGCCACGTTAGTCATGTGCTCTTCTTTAGACGCTTGATATTGAATTTATTCAGAGCCTCTGTCGATCTCGATACTGATAGCAAGATCCAGCACACTATCCAGACGGAGTTTCAGGACCGCACGCTACTTTGCATTGCCCGTGCGTTTTGCATTTTTGCTCTTAATGCAACGCTGTAATATGTGATACTTCAGACCGACTTCGTACTATCATTTCATATGACCGGATTCTGGTCCTTGACGCTGGCCTTGTTGCTGTAAGTTGATTTAAACACCTTTTAACGGTTAATACTGATGCCTTATCAAAGGAATTCGATACTCCATCCAATCTTTTCAAAATAGAGAGTGGAATTTTCCGCGGAATGTGCGAGAGGAGCAACATCTCTTTGAAAGACATAGAGACAAGTAGACAGGTTTAAATGGTCATGTTTGACGTCAATTTAACAAGGTCTGCACCTATCATGTGGCACTTATTTTTTGTAGCGATTTTGAACTTTGAAGGTGATGTCGTTCTTTGCTCAAGCTCAAGAGAACTTTCATTACGGTAGCCCGCCGATCTATCACCTGCATGATGAATTTACGTAGTGCATCTTTGATGCCATCTTACATGGGATTCACATCATATCTGCAGCATCTCGATGTGTTCTCCCTACAACATTTTAGATCCATGACGAGGAGGTGTGGATGACGCGACAGATACTGGAAACGGGAAGGAAACGGGCACGTTGGATTAGCCACGATTGCAAGTAGTCGTCAAAGGCGTTGCAGAGGAGTGGGAAAGGTCAGTGATCTTTGGTGTTTCAAGCTATTCTGTTTTCGAACTTTTTTCCTGTCATGCCGGCAGAATGCGACCTTATTCAGAACTTCGAACATGAGCGTGTGCAGCTAGGCTTATTGAAGACAAACAGACTGTTCAATGCGGGATCCATTGCGCTTGTGCTTGCGCCCACAGTGACTATACTGATGGAACTTCTGAACTGATGGAAGCTTGCCAAACTGCAGATATCAAACAAATCACAAACAGTTCGCACGCGCATTTGATCCCGCTGATTGCACACCTTCGCACAATCACTAGCACTGCTACATTACCCTCTTTCGGCGATGGCGATGCTAGATAGTGGTATATCTAGCAGGAATACCATCGTCATCAGATCACCAAATTCCTCACTCGCGCTCATCCCTTGAACATGACCTTCATCTCAAATGATCCTAGTTACTGGCCATTAATAAATTCCTCCCGGTTTTCTAGCTATTTTATAGGTTCGTGAAGAGTTAGTTGATGCCGGTGATGCTTTTACTGACCTCGATTGTGGTCTCCCAGTTGCCTCCTTTGCTGCAGTCGTATATGATTGGAGTGAGTAAGGTAGTATCGATATCAAGGAACTGCTGATATATTCATGATATCTTTAGCACTCACATTCGGACGGGAGGTAGGTTGGTGCTATCGCCGGTCCAACCATCTCACTAACAACAATTTTATAGTTTGAACTGATTTGGGTAAGTGCAGTGCCCCATCGGAAGAACACCTAGACAATACAAATGACTTTGGGCAGATGAAACGCTGGTCACTCATGTCCATTCTATATCTTGCTGTATGCATCTGATGTTGTAAGTGCAGTTGAGACATTATGCTCACTTCAGTGGATTCTAGGTGCGCTATGCTGTAATGCCATACGCCATGTAGGTTTGCGAGGCTGACCATTTCCAATTGAGTTGGAGTTGTGCTAACCAGCCACCTCTCATAACCAGTACCCTCATGCTGAGTATGTCTACTCATATGCACCGTTTTTGTTTCTTCTGACTTGATGACATATAGTAAGTCTTCCTTCGGTCTCGTTGACAGATGCAGTGAGTATCCTGCCCTGGTGTTCGTAATCCTCGTATAGAATATTACCTGCGCTCCCATGTAGGGGTGAGTGAAATTCTCAACTGGCTTGTTGGTTGAAGATAATGTTTGCAACAGATGTAAGTTTCTTTGTCCTCCTACGCTTCTCGCTAACTGTATTTTTCAGGCAGCAACTGGTACTTCGCACTCAATTGGATCACTATCTCGATAACTACTATGCTGTGTGGTGAGTCACTCAACTGCGCTACCTCAGTCATATGTTCCTAATGACATGCCATCCAAGTCATCACGATCACTCGGTTACATGCCATGTATCAACGGTCGGGAAAGATGCTCATATTTCTCATCATAATCGTCTCGTTTCTCGTGATCACCAGTGGAGTAATCGGTGAAATAGTGAACATGCATGTTTCAGGGGGTAAGCTTTAGTTTCAACGGGAGACACCAATCGCATCAGGCTAATCAGACGAATATCAGAGGAGCTCATCCTATCCAGCACCTATTTGTGCGCATATGATATAGGAACCTCTGAATTTCTGATTACCACGATCTGGATGCTCAACATTATATGGGAGGTCCTCGCGCTGTGTCTTGCCCTCTGGATCTCTGTAAAACACTTTCGTCAACGGTCCAGATCATCTGCGGGAAGGGTCGTCGAGGATTGTTTCACGGTGATGATCAAAACACACATGCTTTACTTTGCAAGGTAAGCATATGATTCGAACTGGTCATTTCGTCGGCTTAGACTTCCACACCTGCCAGCTTTGTCGTCGTGTCTTGCTTCAATTCTGGGTATCTATCTGCATCGCTCGCAGTACGTCGATCTGTTACTGGGTCCATGTGAATGTGACACTGTTAATCATTTCTATAGAACTCAATATCTACCGGCGCTGAGGTTTATTATGGTATTCTGGAAATTATGTCGTTCACGCAGATGTTTGTGTTAGGACCGCGCCTTGTCCTTAGTGTTCGAGAGTTTAACGCTAAGCACTTGGCAGGCCCCGATGTACGAACCACCGTTACCACAATTGCTTTCCAGGAGCTTGCGCTCGAGTCTATTGGTAGTAGTGTGTAGCACGAGCACTGTCGCAGCATCTGCAGGGAGCACGTTTTTTGTTGGGGTTTTTGTCATATTATTTATTCTTTCTGTCGAAGTTGGAATTAGGATTCAAGTTGGGCAAACAGTTGTCTTGACGCTTGCACCGAAACTGAAATCATACGAAACGTCTCGCAACCAATTTTCGCTACTTGACATCAATGAACTTTACGAGTCATTACACAGGTTTTGCAAGTGAGCGATATGACAGTGCTGCATGGTGCTGAGAGTGCGCTGGATGTCTAAGATCAAGGCTGCACTAGCAGAGTTATTACAATAACGCGATTTGGCACAGGGATGTGATAAGGCATATGTGCTATCGCTGTGGATGTCGCAGTTGCTGGCCATATGTCATGCACAAGTGCAGGATACGAATCGGACGGCTCATGTCACGTTGGCTTGGAAGTATTGGAGAAGTGGTATCGAATGCAGATTTGATCGTGTTTGAGACTCTGAGCCAAGATGATATGGACAATTTTTGGGAATCCTATGTTGGAAATTTGAATCGATGACCTACGAGAAGGTATTAGGAGTTTCGGATTAAGAAAGACCGGGAGCAGAAAAAGGTGCCAGACCGTGCAAAGATAAGTCTTGGTTAAAACAATGATATTCGTTGAAGTGCATCAATGATCGGAGATATAACTTTTCGAGATCACGTGTGGCTTGCCACCGTGGAGGTTCTTCAAGTTGGCAGAGTCCTTTGTGAACACAACTGATGATGATCTCACGGTCGCCGCATTGGCGTTACAATATAGCTTCCCTCACGGACTCTCATTCTGTTCGAGCTATGGCCCTATGGCTATAATTACATTCACCAGGACAATAATTGCCATGATGACTCGGAGTAGCTATGCAAGGCGACACACAGTCCCACCACCGCCAATGCACCAATGTGCATATTGGATGTACACAGTGGCCTGCGTCTCTCATCGGTTTTCACTACCCTTGCATATGGCATTGGGTGGGAGAGGTGGTTTATCTGCATATTTCCTTGCGACCTTTCTATCGCGCATTTCGGACTTTTTTTGTTGTCGTGATTACAACGTTAATTACTCTCACCAGTGTCTGCGCATGCGATATTTTACGTCGCCCTAAAAGATCCATTCGCACATGATGTGATCGAGGTTGGGGCCAAGGCTTTCGACCTTATCACAGAACTTATTTCCATCACTCAATGCAAGAACAGGTATAAAGCAATGAGCATATTCTGGTAAATAAAGCATTGGACTCATGATACGTCCATCAACTTTGCCACCCACTCACACTGTCCCTCAAGCATGACACTAATTTCAAATGATCCCAGTTGGTGGCCGCTAATCATTTCGTTTCGTTTTTCAAGCTATTTTGTAGGTTCGTGGCGAGCCAGTCATTTCTAGGCTTGATCTAACTTGAGTCACTGTGTTTTTGTAGTTGCCTCCGCTACTGCGGTGGTATATGATTGGGGTGAGCAAGGTAGTCTTAAAGAATCAGTGATATCCTTATTGATGTATCCAGCACTGACATTTGGACAAGAGGTGGGTTGATGTCATAATCGGAGAAATAATCACACTGAGAATACCAGATTGAACTAGTCTGGGTGAGTAATGTTCCATGCCATCAGACGAGCGGCACGACAATACAATTAATACGGGCAGAGACCTCGCTGGTCCCTCATGACTTATCTATATCTCGTGGTACGTAGCTTGATAAGTATGGTCAGAAATTTGCGCTGACACCAAGATATTCTACATAGGTGCGCTATGCTGGAATGCCATATGTTGTGTGGGTTTACAATACCAGCAAGTAGAAATTGTACTAATAACACGTGTTTTGAAATCAGCCTGTCCACGCTGCGTATGTCTCCTCACATCCACGGTATTTGTCTTCTGACCCACAGCATACAGGAGTTCTTCCACTGGTCTCCACAACAGATCAAGTGCGTGTTTTGCACCAGTCCATGTCGTTCCAAATTCTGTGCAATTAAACGCATTCCTATGTAGGGGTGAGTGAGATTTTCGACCATCTTCTTGGTTCAATATAGCGACTCGACAGATGTGAGTGCGTTTGGCACAATAGATCATGTGAGGCTAATCAGTGACTGGGTTTTTCAGGCAATATCATCTATGCAGCAATAAATGGGTTAGCTATGGTCGTAAACGCGATTCTGGGCGGTGAGCACCTCAGCTGCAATATTTGCCTCAGCGATTTGACTTGATCGAACTATCATGCAAGTTGTCATGATCGCCCGGTTACATGCCATGTATCTGGGATCCAACAGGATCCTCATAATTCTTGTTGCAATCTTCGTGCCTATCGTGGTCACCTGTGGAGTGATGGTAGCAATAGCAGCTAGTCATACCCCAGGGGGTAAGCTTTGAATTGCAGACAATGAAAAATGGACATACTCATGGGACAAATCCCAGAGGAATACATCCTCTCGGGGACTTATCAGTGCACCTATGTCTGGGAGGGAAATGCCCGAACCATAGATTCCATGGCTTGGGCACTGTACACTATTTGGGAGTCCCTCGCACTGTGTTTTGCACTCCGGATTGCCGTAAAACACTTCCGTGGACTACAACGACCATCAAATATATGGACCATAGAGGACTTAATCACGGTGTTAATGAAGACTCACGCAGCTTACTTTGTAAGGTGAGCTCGTAACTCGAATGTGGTTGTTTTTTCATGCTGAAGGCACACACTAGCTTTACCATTGTTTCTTGCTTCCAGCTCGTTTATGACTCTTCGGCTATTGTACGCCGAGCTATCAGATCTGATTATGATCAATATTCATTGTTTCCATAGGACGCATCCTCCGAGTCCATGGGATATATTTTTGCTGTTCTTGAATTTTTCTGGAGCTTGCAGTTGTTTGTATCGGGTCCACGCCTCATCCTGAGCGTTCGAGAATATAATGCCAAGTTCGCAGCCAACTCCAATGCAGAAGCCGACATATCCGAGTCTGCGATTGTCTTCCACGAGCGCGGTCACGTGTTAAGCAGTGATGCCTAGCACTGGAGATACTCCAAGTGATGACTGCTTGGCTTGGTGAGTAATTATCTTCAGTGAGCACGAGTGAAGTGCTTATAGCATGTCAATTTTTTTTCATAAATTATCATAATAGGATTTTAATCCCACGTTGCAAAGATATCACTACTTTAACTAGCTCGTACTCACTGTGCATCAGGGTGGAATGACAAGGAACATCTGTTCAGAGACAGCCAGAGACTCGTGATATCGATCTCGCATGGGACTACTTGAAATTAGTTCCAATTCGTGTCAACAACAGTGGCTGACGACTTTGATGAGACGAAAGTGACTCGGAGAAAGCATAAGTTGTTTCGGTTTCCTAGAGAAGTGACACTGCCACTTCCAGAAGACGCAGAGGAACATCGAGAGACTGGTTGCAGCCTTCAAAGTCCTGAAGCCGAGTAATGATGCAAACATATTGTGCAGTGGATGACAATTCTAACTTTGGAAGAATGTGCAATGCATGCCAAAGGACTTTGATCCCCTGCGCAAGGCTGTCATGGAAGCATCAGGCTGCTGTGCGCTGTCTGTGATATCCGATCGCAGTCTATAGTTAGTTATTCGTCTTATGTTTCTCATACGCTCATCATCTAGCATAATTATATATCCCAAATTAAGCAGAAGAGCATCATTGAAATGCAATCTGTATTGTTCGAAAAAGGGCTTCTTATGTGGCTATAACCCATTATGGCGCGTGTTCAAGTCGATTGCTTTTGTTTCGAACTAGGTACCTGCCAAATTTTGAACCGCAGCATCACCCATTTTATTGGTGTGTTCGATGATGCGGTTGGTATGGGAGATCGAGACATAGAACATAAGGAGTAATCTCGTGTTTGTCGATGCTTGAAAAGATCACAACTTGCAAGGGAGAGGACCGCCCACCTTGATCTCCGTCCAGGCTACACATTCACCGCCCAGACCATACACAGTTCGCAGTCGTTGAGGCTTCTTCGCCATTTCTTCAGCCATGCCTTGAGGGTCTCCACTCTTCCCACCTTTTTCGTAGCGCTTGCGACTGTGCACGAGGCTCTTGAGATTGGTCTCCTCTCTTTCTTCGAGTGAGCTCACTGTCTCGCGGGGGAACAATGTGCGTTCGATTTCAATGACATCCGCGAAGTGCATCTGTACGTTGTGGGGTCTGCACTGATGATGAAATTATTCAACCACTTGGACCAAGGAACAGTGCGTGTGCCGGTCGTTGATTTTTTCTCCAGTAGTACGTGAGCTAAAGCATCGACATTTACCTTGGATTATGTCCTTATATTGTAGTGGTTCGCGAGTCCTCAGAGTTCCTGGGCGAGCGACCTTTCAAATACCAATGATGACATAGATCTAGATGCCTAGGCTGAGAGAAGAGTAACGTTTTCAAGTCGGAGTCCCACAGATGCAGTCCCATCCGAGTCAAAATCAGGAGGCAGGTCCCAGGCTGTGCTACTAGTAATGCAGAACATATTAAAGAAACAGAAGTATTGCGGTGAGTGAGAGGATGATGGGCGTACTTGATAGAACTCGAAGTCCCCAGACGGATAGTATAATCTGATGGGGATAGTGGGCGAATGGTGTATGTCACCATCAAGAAGAGCTATGAGTACATTCACATAGAGGTTTCGGAATGCTGCCAATGGAGCAATGAGATGACAGACATGTTATGGGGAAGCGACACAACAACGTTACCACAGACGAGTGTAAGCCGTGCAAAAATACTCGAGAGAGGTGTAGCACTCGCTGGTGGCTAGTAGAGGGATTGTGTACAGAGAAACAGTGGTGGATAGCATACCGTCCAGGTCGAGGCTAGCAAATTTACATGGCTATTATGGTACAAAATGGTAAGCCCTAAAGATCATAAAACAACACGACTCAGAGGCAGAGCACTGTACCTTGAAGCGTCGAACACGTATTCATTTAATTGAACCTAAGAGTGACTCGGCGGATGAGAGAAAGATTCACTGGCAGATGAGTCAGTACAGCGCCCAAGTTGGGCTGAAATTAATACTGTGGCTGGGTTTGCGCGATGCTCTTGTTTCCGATCTAACCTGAGCGCTTACTACTGCAACCAATGTCGGCGTTTCGAACTGAGTTATACCGAGTTGGTACGAAGTTGTCACTGTTTGTATTCAATGAGGGTCTTGCCAAACAAATGTTTACTTTAGCTCCTTTGCAATTGCGGACCACGACGTCGACGTGGCAAAAATGACTTTCTTGATATTCCGCAAAAGTTGCAGACATCGTGCGAAGTGGTCATTGTATCCGTTGAACGTCCTTGGACTTCGACACTGCGTTCAAGTTCACAAGGGTGCATGCAACCATCAAACTACATCGCGGAGTCTAAGGCTGAATTCTGCCCGTGATATTCTCACATGGTGGGTTATTTGAATGGCGAAGTAGAAGAAGATCACTGATGTACAACGGCTAAAACGTTCCGCAGCACCATAATCGATTAAAGGGTCGTGTATTGAACATTCTAAGAACGAGTAAGTCGGGTTTCCCCGCGTGGTCGTGCGCAGTAACTTGTGACTCTCGTTGGACTAGCATTAACCAAAGGTCGGTAACCACTGGCCAGTACCTAGGACGGCCGCCATCTGGCTGTGCAATTTGATGCACCATATGCTCGATGGATTTACTCACGCATTGTGCACCGCTTTTGCACTAGAGTCACGCTATATGCCACATTTTGCATCCTTATAAAGATAACCGAGGCAGAGGATGAGAGGTGTGCATGAGGCTGCATCATCACACAACCTGTGTCAGACTAATGTCGCCATGGAATCCCGAACTGTTACAAGTGTGGCAAGCGCTTGAGATCCATCAGGTTCCGGAACTATCGAACAAATTTCGAAGCGTTGAATTCCTCGCGTTTATACCACTGCTTTACAGGTTCAATTTGATTCGATCTACTTTGGCCACCCGATGTGGCAGGAAGGTGCATTCGTCCTCATGGCCTGTTTGGCGACAAAAGTGCCGAATGGTCGTATATCTAGCGCAAACGCCATCGTCATATGTTCGTCAACTCACTCAAACCCTTCTCTCTAATATGACTTCAGTATCAAATGACCCCATGTTGTGGCCGCTAATTAATTCATATCGTTTGTTGAGCTACTTTTTAGGTTCGTAGAGGGCGTTATTGACACTTCGATCTAACCTCGATCACGGTTTTGCAGTCGCCTCCTTTGCTGCAGTCATATACGATTGGGGTGAGCATGATAGTATTGCGGAACCACCGATGTGCTCACAATATTTCCAGCACTGACATTCGGACAAGAGGTATGTTGATGCTATTACCGGAGCAAGCGGTCATTTCACTAACAACCTTTGTATAGTTTGAACTGATCTGGGTGAGCAAATTGCCATATCGACAGCAAGTGTATACAATTAACACGGGGCAGAGACAACCCTGGTCACACATGACTATTCTATATCTCAGTGTACGTAACTTATGTTCACAAGCGCAGCTAGCCAGTTGTGCTGACTTCAACGCATTCTAGGTGCGCTACGCTGGACTACCATACGCCGTGTATGTTTGCAAGGCTTACTATATAGTTGGCGCTATGCTAATCAGTCATTAATATAACCAGCGCTGTCGTGCTGTGTATGTCTCCTCACATACGCTGTGTTTGTCTATTCTAACCAGTGGCGCACTACAGCAAGTATTCCGTCCGTGTCGGTGTCAGATGCAGTGAGTTTCGCGCTGGTACCTGTCATTTTCATTTAAATACCTCCACTCCTATGTAGGGGTGAGCATGATTCCGACTGGTTTGTTGGTTGAACATACTGACTTCAGCAGTTGTGAGTCTCCTGATCCTCCCACGCTCATCGCTAACTGGACCTTTCAGGCAATGTCATGTACTTCATGCAAAATTGGTTGACTGTGGCAATCATTGCCATATTGTGTGGTAAGCTACCTAACTCCAATACCTCAGTGATATTGACCCGAGTAAAACATCATGGAAGTCATTGTGAACAGTCGATTACATGCCATGTATCAACGATCGAGAAAGATGCTTATCTTTCTCGTTACAATCTGTCTATCTGTCACGATCGCCTGCGTAGTGCTCGCCGCGATAGTAAGCAGCCATGTTTCTGGAGGTAAGCTTCATTTATAAATGAAGGACTGAAGCGTGTAGGGCTAATCGATTGAATATCAGAGGAGCTCGTTCTGTCCGGCTGCTACCTATGTCATTATAATTTCGAAGGAGTCGACGAACTTCTGATTTCCATGACTTGGATACTCTGCACTGTATGGGAGGTCTCCATACTGTGTCTTGCAGTCTGGATTGTTGTAAAACATTTCCGTGAAGTACAACAACTATCAACGGGAGGGACCATCACAAACTGTTTCATGGTGTTAACAAAAATTCACATGATTTATTTTATATTGTGAGCTCCTAATTTGAATGTGGTCATCTTTTCCGCTAAAGGTTTTTCATTTTCTAGTTCTGTTATTGTTTTTTCCTTTGGCCTCGGTGGTTTCTCTCCAACGATATATGTAAGCTAATGTATCATCGAATCTGTGTGCCTGTAACACTGTTAATCATTTCTATAGAACTCATCCTCCGTGGGCGCTGAGGTTTACAACGGTGTTCTTGAAATTTTGTTGTTTGTACAGATGTTCGTGCTAGGGCCACGTCTCATTCTTGGTGTCAGAGAACATGACGCTAAACTCGCAGTCAACTCCGATGCTGGACCGTCCTTCACCACCATCATATTCCAGGAGCGCGGCCTTGTCTCAACTGGCAGTGGTGTGTAGCAAGGGAGGGTCATGCTACAAGTGAGTAACACTTGTCGGGTTGTCTTCTGCAAGGAGCACGAGAATTTTACTCGAAGTTTCGTCGTGGCACTGATATGGTGTATTAATGTAAAATTGAAATGAAGAGTAGGTCTTGGCAAACCAACACCGTGTTGTGTCACTGCGGAATTGTACCGAAAACTTACTTCTGAATAGCAGCAGCTCGTAATCCACCAAGGCTCATGGTCCTCGATCCTGAGTCACGGCGGATGATACATTTTTCGACATTAGCGACCGATGGTGATAAGACATGCATAATCCCTGCTGTTTAGGCTTAGTAGGCGCGATCTGTGTCTTGTCGCAACTACGCTATTTCCGCCTCGCTGTCCTGAGCCCACAGAACATATTCAACAAGATGATAGATTCCATTCTGTCGGTATGTTACCAAAGTTTCAGAGATGAATAGAATAGGTCGAAACGCAACAACAGATGGGTCACACAAGTCATCTCATACCACTGCCCCTTTCGAGGATTGTGCATCTGTTTGATGGACGAGGATACTGATGGGCCATAAACGATCAAGCTTGATTCAATCGAGGGAACGTACTAGAATTCTTACCTAAATCTGACTTGCGCCGATCTTGACGCTGCAAGTCTGTTGTACATTTCACTGGCAGTGGCAATTATCCTCGCATGTAATATATATTGATGGCAAGTAGTAAGTAGCCTGCACAGTTTCAACATGATTCTCGTCTGTATTGCGCATGCACAAGCTATCACCAACACAAAAATCCTAACACAAAGACAAAGCAACGAAAGATCGAAAAAATAACACAACAATAACAACAACAACAACAACAATGCAAATGTCAGTGTCTACGAGATGCGTACGTATTTACAGTGTACAGATGCAATGGGAATGGGGCGATGAGATACTGAGTCTATAGATGAAGCAATAATATACACAGATACATTACACAAATAACATACAACGTTTGTCCAATCGATTTCTGGGTCCTATGCTGTCGTCCTCGTTCTGAGGTCGCGCAATACACTCTTGACGATACGCAACCATACATTTGCGCGGTCGATCTCGTCAAAAGCGCCGTCAATGCGTGCGCTAATTTTTCGCAGGAGGAGCCTGCGCAATGTTCGTGAGTCTTCGTCTTCGTCGTCGTGTGTAGTGGCGGCTAGGGATATATTTGAGGACTGCGCGGAAGAGCATCGCGAGGAGGTGGCGCTGTCGGGAGAGAGGTAGAAAGAGCGCGAGGAGTTATCGGGGTATGCAGAGGGGGCCAGGGAGAATGCAAAGATAGGGCTGTAGACGGCAGGGTACCGCGAACGAAGATTTTGAATCATGGCTTCACGCGATTTAATGGAGCGCTTGATAATGCGCTCGGCGCGGGAAATTGAATGGCAGGCAGTAGAGATTAGATGGTCAACCTAGAACAAATTCATAAGTCACATAAGCTAGGATGATGGAAACCGAACATACTCCATGAAGGCACTCGTCGATACTTGACAAATCACGACTTGCACCAGAGAGGACCACTTGAGATGAGTGGGACCCATCGCTTGAAGGAGACGGGGATATCGATGCGGCTCTTGAGGGCTTTTCTGAATCCGAGATCGTGATGGAGAGCTGCGTAAAGTCCACCTTAACCTCTCTCCCGACTGCACATTCGCCGTTAAGGTCGTATGCAATCTGCAGTTTCAAGGGTTTCTCTGTCATGATCTTCTTCTTCAGCCAGTTCTTGAGCTTCGACGCTCCGCTCTTTTCAACTTTCTCATAGCGCTTGCGACTGCGCAGGAGGCTCTTAAGCTTAGTCTCCTTGTTGGGAACCTTTTCTTCGAGTGAGCTCATCGCCTCGCGGGAGAATAGTTCTCGCTCAATCTCAATGAGATTGGCGAGGTGCGCTTTGTACGTCGTGGAGTCCGCACTGAGAATGAAGCTATCCAACCACTCGGGCCAAGGAACAGTGCGTGCGCCGGATGCAGATGTCGTCGCGAGAGGTACAGGTGCCGAAGGATCGGTGAGAACAGAAGCATCAGCGTACACCTTGGGTTCTGTCTCCTTCAGGATAGACTTGACATAAATTGGTTCAACTTCCACTGCAGTAGTTTGTGAGTCTTCAGAGTCCCTAGGCGAGCGTCTACGTTCCAGGAAGCGCTCGAGACTCCGTCCATCAGGAAGTGTACGAAGGTGTTCTTCCATGTCGTGCGAAGTTGTATTCCACAAATGATCAATAGCGTTAAGAGCTGCCCGCATATCGCGTAGATCATTCGCAGCATCGTCTACTTGCCCTCTGAAGTGGGCAAGTACGTCGTGCCCGAGCTGCGAGGTCTCGTTCACCACGTTGGCCAGCCGATCCAGCCCTTCGTGGTCACGAACAAACTGAGCTTCGGTCGAGAGCAGGGTAAAGTTTTCAAGCAGCCGTTCCGCGGATGCAGTAACATCAAAATCAAGAGGAAGATGGGAAGCTGGGCCATTGGAAATGCGGATCGTGGGCGGGGAAAGCGGGGTAGTACGATCCGTGAAAGAGGTGATGGATGTAATAGAACTCGAAGTTCCTGGCCTTATAGTACGATCGGAGAGAGACGACTCCGGACGAATGAACTGTCCGTCAGGACTAAATGCGGAACGGAAGATTGGTCGTGCGACTTCGAAGGCTGTGAGGCTGTGGCAAATTTGTTATGGCCTTGATAGAGGAACATGAAACACAAATGAACTCACCCCCGGGAATTGCGCAGATTGCGAATGGTGCCTGTGGTGTCACAATCAAGAAGAGCGAGGAGTACATCAAGACATTCGCCGTGCTCGGCGGCTACATGAATACAAGTTTCGTCATGTTTGTCAGGTGCCGCGAGCGGTGCACGGAGATCACGGATAAGATGGATAGCGAATTGATACAATAACTGGGGAGATTCTGGAATGTCATCACAGATGCGTGCGAGGCGTGCAAAACAGTGGAGAGGGGTGTAGTGTTCGCCGGTAGTGAATAAGCTGACGTCTGCGCCAGCGCGATACAGGGCGTCAAGGATCTCGATAGAGGGATTTGGTACAGATACGCAGTAGTGGATGGCGCTCCATCCCTCCAGATCGGGTACATTTACAAGGATCGGTCCGGGGTCCAATGGGCAAGGTTCAAAGGATTGTGAAAACAACAGGGGGTACAACACAGAAAGATCGGCAGCGAGTACAGCTTGTACAATAGAGTCGGTGACGAGCGATATAGATTCAGATGAAAAACTCGTGGCAGGTGGAATGCTTGGCGCGAAGTGGAGCTGAGTGGAGGTTTGCGGTGATACGTGATTAATAGCGAGGCTGGGCTTGCAAAGACCTCTTTTGTTTCCGTTCTATCACAACGTATCAGTACCTGTGCCGAGACTCTTGCGCTACAAATCGGTTACCTGATATTCACGCAGGCGATAGTTGCGTAGCGCCTGTTCGCATGTCCATAAGACGCGCGGATGGGGTAAAGCGAATTGGAGCGAAGATCGATGATTTCGGTCTCTGAGATCAGGCCTGGCATTATGAGCAAGCTACCGAATTGCGATCAGATATCTGAAGTCCGCGCGAATTAAACATAACGTACCAGGTGTTGAACGACAACCAACCTGCCGTCGCGTGCTGCGTCTATCATAGCGCCGTCAATTGAAATTCAGGATTGACGCCAACTTTCATATGAGACTCACACATCAGAGGTGTTGCACCATCCGTGTCCTCGGCGTCGACGGAGATAACGCCTGAGCTGCAATCTAGAAGAACTTGGACTGCTTGGGGCATATCAAGCCAAGCTGCCATGCCAAGAGGAGTTACGTCGTTTATTGAGTCTTGCGGTGCATTCAGCGTGAATAATGAGATTTCTGGATGGGACACAGCAATGCGAAGGACTTGAAGGCGATCCTCGGACAAAAACGACGCGTCAGACGCGTCGATGGTCTCCCACCTGAGGACGCAAAGTGAGTTGTAGTAAATTTCAACGCGTTAGAGAATGACTCACCTATCAGCGGTGAGAGCACATGTGAGAATAGTTCTGCCAGAGTTGTCAGTCGCGTTAATGTCAGCTCCAGATTGGAGTGCATCGCGCACTGCGGCGGCAGAGCCCTCTGAGGCAGCCTGTAGCAAAGCAAAGTTTTCAAAAGAGCGTTGTACACGACTCATCATGGTGTTATAGTCGTCAGTCGTAAATAGCGCGCAGCGAGTGTGAGATATGGGCGTTGGTCGTAGGGCGGATGAGTCGGTCAGTGGAAGAAGAGGTGATTTTGTGAAATTGGGGGAATGATTTGAGTTTTGTATACGTACAGATAATGTTTGCAAATGGGGCACAACGAGGCAAAAAGCAGGTCTTCTCATTGATGTTCTGATGCTCATTTTTCTTTCCAGTCTGGCAGGCGCTCTCGAGCCGGGCTGTCCGACCGGCCTCGAGGCAATCACGTAAAATAAAATAAAACATAATGGTGAAAAAACAAACAATGGTAGTCCTTTGTCCTTCTTTTTTCGCTTCCTATTGCCGGCTTCATCTATATAGCCTGGGTCGAGGAGCAATGCAAGTAACGTTCAACAATCTGGGTCAGTCCTGTCATTCACTCAGGGTAGTAGTCTCGACGACAAAAACCTAAAATCACCCAACCCGTCATGCAGGGCGGTGGCGAATCTGCTGGGAAATCACATAGTAGCTATCTGATGCGCAACTATCCCGAGAAGCAATACATTTTATCGCGGGCGACAAACCGAAATACTTTATGATATGATAGTAATATGATATGAAAACGTTACAACGTTACATCGAGACTGGTACGTTGATTCATGAAGTGCTTTCAGCTTGCCAAATGTATAGAGTAGTCATGGGGTAGCGATGACTCTATCCCTGACCTAAAGTCCACGAGCGAAATCCGCAAACTCCTCGTAATCGAACCTTCTAAAAATAACAGATGGCAGGAAGGACGTTCGCCGTATTAGAAGTAAAGTTACAGAAACGCATCCCGTGACAATGCCCCCTGGACAATCAGCAGTGAGTAAACGCTTCATACTCTAAACATCACGCTTACCTTGACTTGCTCAAAGTTTGCGATAGCACGGTCGAAAACCCACGCGTTATTCTGTAGGCAATCTACGGCGTACTTGGCAGTTAGACCCGTCCGCTCGCAGATCTGCACGATGAGATTACGCTGTGGTTCAGACTAACCAAAGTCAATGGTGCACGCCCGCGCGGAGATGAAGACGTAAGCGAAAGGTATGAACAACGGGAAGCGAACGCTTACGAATGTCGATATTGTGTGTTCTAGCTGCGCCCGCGCATTGGCGGGGATCAATGAAGATGATGTTAGGGTCGACCCTGTCGGTTGCTGCGTCGGCATAGCATCCCCAGCTTGCACACGCATCGGTCCTGGATGCCATGCATCGTGGGTTGAGTATGCTCGTACAGACCACTGGTCTGACAGGACCATAACGTCCCAGCCATTCAATTTAGCCCTATCAGATTGATCATTGTGTCAATGGCAAATGCCGAGCGCGTACGATGAAAAGGCGGCTTACCGAGAACCTGGTGGCGCTGGAGCTAGGACAAACGCCCTGTCAAATGACCGAATACCCTGCGAAGGTTCTGCGAGAAAGGAAAAAGTCAGCTGTGAACACAATGACGTGGGATCGAGAAAGAGAGAATTCGAAGACGCGAAGGTCACTGCATAGCAACCAAGGCAATAGAGGACCATAGGTGTCAGATACTTCCGCGTGGATCGCGGGTGCTTACCTTCTATGAATTGCCCATGCAGGGAAATGAAAAGTTTTAAGTTCTCGCCCTGACCCACAGGCCATGCATCGATGCAGAACTTCTCTGGTGAACCAGATACATCATGTTTCGTTTTCGGCAGTGTTGACATCGCTCGAATCGCCTCTTCGCTACCTAGGTGGAGGCTGTTGACGACTTTGTCAACGCCACCTCCCATGCGATTAAGATTTCGGGAGCCATTGTTGAGCCAGAGACCCCAATCAAGCTTGCGCTGATTAGGCATGTCTTTAGATACGTGAAGACCCTGTATACGTGCGCGAGAAGGAATGGTTGTATTACATGAGAACGAGAAAGTCGCTGAAGGATGATATACATCGAGAAGGGCGGCTCGTTGATCATCAAATAATGGGAAGAATCTGATATTGCCGTTTTATAAGCAAAATCACGAGATATAAGATAAAATGACGCACCGGACGAGGAAATTGCTGACAATCGAGTCTTCGACACCCGTGATAAATGGTGGTCGCATGTCATATGGAAATGTGGTTGCGGTAGCTCGTTTTTCTGTTACAGGAGTAGACGAAGGCCCGGGAGCGTCGAATGCTATAGTAGCAATAGCCTCCTGGTCCAGCATTATCAATGAGGTGAAACGCCGTGCCATGTCACTAAATATTTTTAATTAAATGACCCCGATGACCTGCTGTCAACGTACCTCTTGTACTTATCTCCCCTTCCATTCTGAATCTCCAACTCTCTTAATGGATTCCCAAGGAGTATAAGTTCTCGCAAATGCTCGAGCTTCCCCTTCCGCCCGGAGATGAAATCGATATCCCGCCAAACCTTGAGATTGTTATTTTGCAGTGATAGATTGGCAAGCTTGGGGAGATAGTGCGCTAGCGTTGAAAGGAGCTGACCGGAGCTAATGTTGTTATTTGCGAGAGACAGTGTTTGGACCTATCAGTCAAAGCATGAAACTCCAATGTAGTCTAGAAAGGGAGGTTCAACTTACAGCTGGTCTCAGGTGCGAGGCTAACTTGAACAAAACCGAGGCCTCTCTTACTGAGGAAGAAGGGGCACCTGGCGGCAACAAGTTGTGTTTTTGAATCTCTGGATCGTCCATCATCCTCTGCCCGTGATGTCAACCACTGAAATTCTAAGGGCTAGATAAGTGTCTACTCACCTCTAGGTTCAAAAATCTCGATTCGGGATTCCACCGTCTGTTCACAAATTCCCTCCATACTTCTACTGCTTTCACTGGTACTGCGTGCGCCTTGCTAGGTGCACCTGCAACTGCCGTCGTAACGACGTTCCTGCGAAGCCGCCCCACCGTCGAAGCGCCGCGGATCGTGAGAATATCTGACGCGCCGCCTGGTTGTGTCCGTGCAGCGAGCTGTCCATGTGCGAGCGGCGGTGGGTGCCAGACATTTGTAAGCGAGGGTTTTACACAAAAAGGAGATGAAGAGCGGGTGTAGATAGACAGACAATGGAAAAAGAAAGGGGTGATATAAGACGGCGATAGATACAGCGACGTACAAAAATCCCAAGTCATGGACATGGAAAACATTCAAAGGAACATCAACTAAGCTAAGAAATGGGAACAGGGAAAGGTCTCATATTTACCATGCTAGCTCGACCAGGGCCGTGAGGCTCCTTGTAGACATCAATAGGACGTGTGCGGTGTGTGCGGATCTTGATCTTCGAGGCGCCCTTGCGACCACCCGGTTTGTCCGCTGTGGCGTCTCGCATGCGTGTGTCACTGTCGATGAGGCCAGCGCCCTTGAGAGTGGCGGTTGCGAGCGTACGGCTCGATGTCGGGCTTGAGAACATTATCACCTCCGTTGACAACGCAAAGAATTATTGTTCGTATAAAATCGTCTGCACAAGTGCCGGTATTGGGATGGTGGTGGTGCAGAAGCAAGGGGTGGCGACTGAACTCTGCTTGCTGTGACCAGTTGACTCGAAAACGGAGGAAGGTGGGCGCTTCCGACAAAGAGGCGACAAGCTGACTCAGCATGGTGAGTGCTTCATTTAGTCAAGTGACTCCGTCATGTCACGGCGATTGATGGTCTAGTCCAGACTCCAGAGACTGACAAAACTAGTAAGCACCATGGATCGCGAAATCATCCATGTGCCCGGGCCATTGTACAGCCCGAAGCAAGCCTGAAGGTTCTCAAACCTTACATGTTAAGCTTCAGCTCTGATCATCTCCGTGATCTTACCTGCAGCCTGAGGGCCCCGACTGATGGGTTCTTGTCATTGTCATATCACAGGATACCCTGCCAACTATCCTTTCCTGGATCAATAGGACTGCGTCGTACACGGAACACAGCCTATGGTCAATGATGCCGTTAAATTTTTCACGTTGAAGTCGAATCCACATATCCCTCCTTCATCTTCATTTCAAACGGTGTCACAGGCGGCTGGTTTGGTTTCCATGCGGTCGATGTATACAAACACGCTAAAACGTGCTGGTGGTATTATATATAAACCATCGGCTATATTTTGACTGGCATGTTCCACCCCATTTGGCCACCAACACCACGATGTTTGCTGTATGAGCCGGTGTGTGAACCTGCCACCGTCCAGTTCCCCGTGATAAAGCACCCGTTGACCAACCTCTATCGATTATTGCAGAACGAGGATCTTTCTGCAAGGAATTCTAACACAAACACATCAATACAGAAATTCATGAAATACGTCAAGCACTTGTAACGAGCGCTACACCTTGCGACAAATTGAGATCGCCGTGCAAGTAGCGTTATCCCGCTCTTCCTGTTCAATCGCCGCTCAGGGTGAGGTGCTTCGTGACTGTGCAATATCTCTATCGAGTTGCATCGTTCCATCCACCACGATAGAGCCCCTCGATTTGAACTGTGTGAGGGCACAATCAACTGGTCTTCCACGGGTCCGATGTCTCCCACAATGCTTCACTCATAATGAATAGATGCTGGCGCTTACTGCTGCGGCATTTCTGCCTTACCCTTTCTAGCTATTACCCGTCGTCATCGTCACAGGATGACCTGCGAAACAGATTTACATCACAGATTTCCCCATAGACGGCCCCGCGAAGCTTTTCCCTCTATGTAACTGTGTTTTTCTCGTTGATTTCTTAGTGATCCTTATCCTCTTCAAATTAATATCCGCAGGCTAAATATCAAACAGCGGAAATGACATTGTACAATGCTACCGGAATTCTTCACATTCACGTCTTGGCAGATTGACCTAATAGGCCAGGTATGTTTACCGCTTTCGACGGACTGGCATTGCATGGCCTCGTTACTATCTGGGTTCCTCGGCTGACAACGGCTTGGCCTTCTGGCACAAAGTATTTAACCACAAGCTCTAATCTCAATAAAGTTCTTCTCAATAGCCAGCAATCAATTCTCTTTTCATTCAACGCAATAATGGCGTCCGATTATTCTCTACCAGTGCAAGCCCAGACGTTTGTCTTTGCCACTGTCAGTCTTCTTCCTGAGAATCATGTCACTTAGCCCTGACGTCGATGTGGCGTTCTACAGGACCTTCATAATGATCCCACTGTACACACAAGCCCCGACCACACTTTCTGTCTATGGGACATCGGCGGAGGCATACCATGCGGCGCGTACATCAGCGTCTTGGATCTTTCAAAACACGTGCGCATGCATGGCGTGAAGGGATCTGGGAATTTGGAAATACAATGTGCTTGGGATGGCTGTACAAGAGCCCCCATGAAACGGGAGAGTGTCGTTCGGCACCTAGAGGAAGTCCACGTTAAAGTCAAATATTTGTGCAGCCAATGTTGGGCTCCCTTCTCTCGTAAATATACGCTTGGCTCCCATATATTAAAGGCTCATTCGCATGCATCCTAGTACAGTTTCCTGGTTCTGTACACATTGATTTTTGTGGGTATCGCCCTCGCTCTAGATATACTATCATCTGTGATATATTGTATCCGGATTCTAGAGTATCTTGCCCGTCCACATAAACGGCATCCTATCCTAAACTTCATGATGTTCAATTGATGTGCCTGCTAATCCGGTATAGTGCTGAAATTTCAAAAGCGTAATTTCTCTCATGCCCCCCGTAAGATCGAACGGGTGTTCTGGCGTCCCAGTATAATATCTGAGAGGCTTTAGGCGAAACCTTTCGAATACCTCTGGAGGATCTTGAAGATCTTTGGAGGTGGGTTGTCAGTACTATGACCAAGTCCCCGGTTGCTCAATAAGAAGCCGATTGGGGTGGAATCGGATTAAGTGTGGATTGAAATATTGACACCGTAACCTCACACAAAGACAGTCATATATAGCCTCGAATCTATCAGAATTTCCAAGGACTAAAATCAGAAAGGCTCCTGTTGTTCAACATCACAAAGCTTGTCAGTAAGACGTGCTCCCCAATAATTGAATAACATCGTAGTTGGAGGCTTACCTCATATCGAGGCATTCATGAATTTGGGGGTGCGGGGGGGGACACAGGGTCCCCATGACTGTCCTTGGATTTTGAAAACAGATAACGAATAGTGTGATACCAATATTATCCCACATGTTACAATCGGAGTCCCGAAGCTATGAGTAATTTAGGGCAGGCCATACATACATAGAGCCTCCTGACCTGCTAGTAGCTGCAGACTTGTATGCTTGGACTGTGACAGCCATAGCAAATGTTTGAGGTAAATGAAATAAAGTGCGTATATATTGGAGGATTAAATTCAACATATTACTTGCATATTATTCGCAATACCAAGTCCGCGAGCCCTGCGCGGCCGACGGTCGTAACAAAATGATTTTACGATAATTCTAGACAGGTGAATACAGGGCCTGCAAAAAGCACAACACGTCGACCGAACATATACGCGATATCTACACGTAGAAAACTAGTGACTGCACTGAGCTGCATCGGTATCAAAAAGTAAGATAGCAAATTATCGAGCAAGGGACTCCCGGCCACGCGATAAAATCAGTAAGATCATGTCAATTAACCCTCTCGGCGCCCTCCGTTCGGCTGATACATGAACTGATGTGTCGATCCTGATGATGCAGGTTTCATCACAGGTGCTGCTGGTCGTGTACGATAGTAATTTCCGCTTCCTGGACGATCCATCGGGTTCGTCGAGGTGGATATAACAGGTGAGGTTGCAGCAGCAACCGTCGGCATTGGATATGGGAGAGCACGTGTTGGTGGTTGTTGGTGTAATAGCGGCTGTTGTTGTTGCTGCTGCTGCGTTTGTGCATGTCGAATTGCTGGAGAAGGTTGAGTGGACCCTGGTGCTGGTGTCGAAGGTGTTGGAGAAGCAGATGCCCCCTGTGCAGATTGAGGAGCAGGCGTGGGAACGGGATTTGGTACTGGAGTCTGATGGGGGGCATCTGTACTTGTCGGTGTGGGAGCTGTAGGTGGAGGGCGCTCAAGTTGGCCATCTGTTTCCCGTTTTCGCTTCGTTCCTCGCGACGAGGATTCTTTCAACCCCAGCGAGGTTGCTTTTATCAATATTTGGTGTCTATCAGGTCGAGTGATAAGCCCCCCTGAAAGAACCGATATGCGAGATAGAAAAATACCTACCTCGTGCGAGAGTTGCCCCACTTTTCGCATAGGGCATCCCATATGATTTCCCCGTTACCGTTGCGGTGCTCCTCGGCAAGCTTCTTTAGCCTTTCCGTTTCTTCTTCGGACCAGGCGCCCTGATTTCCACCGCTTCCTGCAGCACCTCCTGTGCTCCCACTCGCAGAGCCTGTCGCAGGTGCTGGGCTTGGCCCAGGAGGAGGTACAGAAGGATAATAACCCCCGTATCCGCCATAGCCGTAGTACGGTGCGGTGGGGTATGCTGGAGCGCCGTATGGGTATGCTTGCTGATGGCCCAGGGAAACAACAAATGATTGTGGATCCGAAATTACTGGCCCTGTAGTGGCGGGGGATTTGCCGTTTGTAGAGGATGTAGATGGCCCAGGTTGGGGTTGGGATGGCGGTGGTGGTGGCGGTGGCGGGATGGGAGCTGGGTAACCAGGTACAAAGTATGGTGGAGGTGGAGGGTGTGTAGTTAATCGAGAGGGAGATGCCAACTTTGAGAAATAAGGACGAGGCAGACTGTATAACCAAAATTAAGCGACTCACAAGGGTATCGCATATTCTTTTCGCTTCGCCAAGCATGGCCAAGGGATCTACTTTCACGCCAGGGCCCATCTGGTAACATTGGGCAATAACAAGGGAGGGTGTAGCTTTCTGGACGAAGTTATTTCAACGCCTCGAAATCACGCAGCGGACGCTTACAACAAGCTCTTCAGCGGCTCCATAGAACTCTGCACACAGGTTTAGCACACGCCACTGAAACTCATAGTACTGCTGATTGTGTGGTTGTATCTCTCCTGGAGTGGGAGAAGCGGTATATTGGTAAAACCCGTGTTGCGGCGGGGACGCTTTGGGGGCAGCATTAGCCGGCTCCTTCAAGTCAGTAGCTGATGCCCGTGACCGTCTGTTTTTCGATCCACGGGGACGACCAGGACGCCGTTTCCGTTCTGAGCCTTGTGGTGGGTCGGGTTGAGCTGTACCTGCGCGCTTTCCAGCTGCAGTTGTATTTGATTGATGTTGTGTAGATCTAAACATGACGAGCACATATGATATGAGTATTTACGAATACTTGCAATCAGACGCGTGTCATTATAACACTTCATAGTAATTACGCACCCAGCGGCGACCTCGTGATCATCATCTTCAGGATCAAGTTGCTCTTCGACGGCACCCTCGTCTTCATTCTCTTCCTCTTCCTCCTCCTCCTCGTATGTAGGCACTACGGGAGGATGAAGTGCATGGGAGAGCGGTTGGTAGTGCTGTGGATTGTCCATGCACACGCTCCGGGTATGTGATACAGGGATAGATAGGAATAAAGAATAGCAAAGTTTCGCCCGCTAATTTTTTTTGAATATCTCGGGGTGGTTGTAATCCTGTCTGGCGTTGGGGTTATGTCGTCGCCGTGCGAATAAATCATCAATATTCCCATGTATACACCTATTTGGCACGGGTTTATCTCTCTCTGCCGCTATGTTCAAAAGTCAAAGGTCCTAGGCTCCCCGTCGTCAGCGCATCATCATCCATCATGTTTCACTACTAATTACCGAATCGCCAAGGTCCCGGCACTGGGGTCCAGTTCCAAGCCCCACACCCACGTTTCAGGTCTGGGTGCTAGCTAGCGCCAGCATCGAGATGACCATCGTCATCTTATTTTGGAGTTATATACGGAAACTCGAAATATCAATTCTGGTACTACATATCGTCCTACACCCACCTGGCGCATCACACGATCACTAAAGATAATAAAAATATTCGAAACGTCACCTGTGAGCGGACAACTATTCAAACCTAAATGACGTTTCGGGACTGTGATCGGTTTCTTCCGGTCCCCGAGGCCTTACCGTGAATCCGATCATAGAATGCTTCCTGCACATAATTCAATTCAGCTGCAACTGAACTGTACTTAGGCAAGAGCGCCCCAGGTGCACCAAAGCGCAGAGAAATATTGGACACAACTCTGGCGGCAATCAACGCAGGAACCATTACATCTGACCGCGAAAGTGAATTTCTCCAGTTGACCACCTATTATAACACTCAGTCCCAACTCTCCTCCTGGGTGTTGTACAAGCCTCCATCATGCTTACTCTCATCCAAAACGGAGGTTTCTGCTCTTGAGATGTCGACACTGCAAGGCGCTCGGCTGCTGGTAGCCATCCTATTACCCCGCTCTCAAAGTTTCGGAAGGATTGCTATTTTGAATTTCGCAAATACAATAAACCCAGGTGGCGACATCTTATCTGGGGGGTCAGATCAAGAAGAGTCTATCGTGCGCTCCTCCACCCTGCATCCATACCTTTCTTCTGACCAGACCATGACACTCTACTCTACTCTCTGCATCATCAGGATTATCATTATGGCTTCCATAATCATGCAATGCTATTCTCACCATCAGTCGTCATTTCACGCAATGATGCTGGTATTGGGTGCCACCATTTGAAGTGGACGTCACGGCGCTCACGTGCTGGAAAAGTGCGCTCCGTGCTCTTGCATCAGACCGATGGAGGAGGAGGAGCGATGAAGACCAGGAGGGTCTGGAACCGGCGCATATCACAACAACGTCGGGACCGTTGCATGAATATGGGAGGCGCTATGCACGATCCTTCCACAGGGTGGTTTTTGCTATTCTACGGAAGGAGATTCTCAATACATTCGTGGGGGTGTTCGATGGCTAGACAAGCACAATCGCTCTTTGTATCTTGAATTGCGATTTTCTGATAGTACGCTAATATTGAAGCGTGTTGGCATTTTGGTGCGCCGTTTCTAGTCAACGCAAAGCTAAATGAGATACTACAACGTATTACTATCACAGATATAAATCAATAGTTTCCTTTGCGGCCGGCGCTTCATGACGACAAGTTATATTCGTGGCCAACCTGTTTCCACGGACAAGTTAAGATTAACTACGTCAACACCCTTCCCTTTCCAAGACGTAGTCGGACTGATTACGAGTTCAAACAGCCTGCCAATACCAGCTCATGTGCGTAGCTCCTTATCGCACCCCTTGTATCTAGGCATAACGCCTACGACATCACTCATCTCCTGCATGAGCTCACTGTCATTCTTGTGGCCTCTCCACTTTGGACTGTTAACTAATATGTCAGAAAGGGGTGACCAGACAAGAGCATACTTACATTCCGTCGCACACTTCTATGACGCGTTGACCGTAGAAAATATGGCAACTGGGTTGAAACTCGAGAGGGACTCCACCGTAGTGACCTGGAGGATGGATATCTTCATGCTGCGGGTCGTGGTTGCCTTCCCCTGTTTCCACTACCTCGCCTTCTTTCGCGTTGGCAGCGTTCAAGCGCGCTTTGATAGGGGGAAATTTGAAGCCACTTGGGCAAGCACTGTGCACTTCCCCTCGTCGAAAAGTGGCGCCCGACAGATATCGCAGGAAACTTTGCACGGGACGTGATGATTAGCCTTTTTCGTCGTGGTAGAGAAGCAATGGAGAGCATCGCTGTTATTCTCCAGAAGCCGAACGCTTGTCTTTGGGAAGATGACCGCCCACTGAAAAGGGGCACCATGCAGCCGTTGGCATTGTCTGCAGTGGCAATGCTTCGCATCCAATGGGTCGCCCGCGAAAGCAAAACGCACCGCACCGCACCAGCAGGACGACTCGTATTTTGTCTTGAAGAGCTCTTCGCCGTCTGGACCACGCGCTGGGGACCAGTTGTACGGCGGCTTTGACATCCATTCTTTTTCGGAATCACCGCCGTTAGATGAGGGGATGGAAGGAGAACCGCGCCAGCCAGTATCGGGGATGGGCTTCTTGTCAGCCGAGTTGTCAGCTTGGTGGGAGTGATCTTCGGGAGGAGGATGATGGATGCAAGAATGAGGCCCAGTCTTGGTTTGCGATTCTGGATGAACGTTTGTTGCGAGCGACATCGTAGTTGTGATTGACGTTTTTCTTAACGGTCTCACTTGTAAGGAATCCTATCGCTCTGACGCTGGACGCTCGCTAGGACCAACATCTCAACCATTATGACGTAGTATGCACTGCCTTCTCGTATGTTTCCTTTTTCGTTTCCCTTTGTCCCTTTCACTTCGCCATCTCTACCTTTGTCTCACTCTTATCTCTTTATGTCTTCGTCTCGACAACCCCTTTGCTCTGCTTTCCCGCCCTTAGATGCCACTCGTCTGCCTTGCCACTCACACTCGTATATATAGCCATGAATTTTTCGTATTAGAATCATCGAATTACCAAGCATGTGGACTGTCCAAATAGTAAGTGGTTGTCTTTCCTGGTTTTTAACGTCTCACGCCTCCGACTTTGAAGGCCCTCGGCATCAACGCTCTGGCAGATAATTCCTATTTCGTGTAGAGCCGCTCTGCACGAGATAGGGATTATCCACGGGGACTCACGTTCTCTCGGACGTCGATAAAGATGTTCTCGGCTTTGATATCCGATATCAAATCCGAAAACATCCTTATCGACGTCCGAGAGAACGTGCGGATCGCCGACTTTGGTTCGAGCCACATGGCTGTAGACGCGAGGCCCTTGAATCGATAGGGGGCGTATTCGACAAGTGTGGTAGGAACGCCGTACTGCATGGCACCAGAGATTGTTTACAACTTATACAACCCCGGTTCTAAGACTTACCATCAGTGAATCGGTGAACAGATGACAATAGTATATAAAGCGATGTAAAGTAAAGCATCACAAAACCAAATGCCCACCAGTCGACGGGTTTGCCGCCGACTGGTGGGCATTTGGCTGTGTTGTCTACCAGCTTATTTCGCACAAACATAAGGCGCGTGTTCATCTTCCTTTGCTGTTATCTTACTGATACAATCTTTTCAGGCGCTCTTTGAAACACAGCATCATACACTGTTCTATGCTGCTTGGTGCACAGGCCCTAATAGAACACACAAGCAGTTCCCTGTCTTTAAACGTTTTCCTCCAATTTTCGGTGATTTGGTTTTTGGTGTAAGTTCTTATTGTTCATTTTCCAATACTATTATTTATCTTTACCGCGGTAGTTGCTGGATCCCCGCCCGTCATCGCGGTATGGATTCCGCGAGGTCTCAGTCCATGAAACATGCAAGTGGGAATTCTTCGATGTATACTCTCGTGGTAAGTGAGACAGAATTTATCTGAGAACATCGTACTCAAAATGTATTACAGCCCTCAAGCGTTTGGAAGTGCCAGAATCACCGCCAGACTTGCGATGTGGCCAAGAGACAGCACAAGTCTGGCAACGCATGGCTCCTTGGGAGCACCCACGCGTTCCAAACATAGATGGGTTTAAGCCGGTGTGAATCCTCGTACTTGTTTCGTCGCAATGGTCTCCATTTCAATCACTTCATTCCACCGCGTCTCCCTTTCTTGCTATAGATTACAACTGATAAATGCGCCTGAGTCCTTTAGCAGTTACCTAAGCGCATAGTGTGATTCCCTGTTTCCTAGTTCGCATACAATGATACATCTTTCACGTATCTCCAGGCGGTGGTGGAATTGCAATGGGTAAATGAAAGTTTGACTTGATTGTGGCGGCTGATTTCGGGAGATGGAGTACGCTGACATCGTGAAGGCCTTGTGGTTCATCAGATCTTGGGAGTCCGAAGAACTGGTAGACGAAATTTGCCCTCGGCATCGTCAAATAAACTAACTTACATGTAGCGTATTCATCGAGTTTAATTCCCCCGCCAACTCGCACCTTCTCACTTCCTGCTGCGCACATCTACAGAGAGAAAAGTTCTGACGCTTGGAGAATCGAGTATGGGAGAATTTATAACTTTTGGTCAGTGCACCAGTAACCCTTTCTAACCGAAACTCATGATTTAACATAACTTACAAGATAAACTCGTTGCTTCTCTACACAATAACTTCCAACCTCCAGCATTCCCGTCAGCACTTGATGAAATTTCCAACGATCATACTCGGTATGCCCCACTTATCTCGCCTGATTGTAAATGAGAAACAGCGGTTGATGAAGCCCTCCTCATTAGGGACATCCCCTTTTTCGGCGTTTGCGGCTGCATATTGATAAGGGGTTTATAACGTAGCACGCAAGATGTGAGTACGGCTTTTTGGGAAGAGTCAAAGGCAACATGGCCATATTTCTAGCAAACGGGGTCAAAAGTTGAAGTGTGTTACGATAGACGAGACTCACCTCCCAATAATTGACTGCTGACTCTTCTGCCATAAGCTCGTAGATACAGAGGCGGCCCTACATAGAAGACATAAGTCCTTGCAAGCATTCATAGTCGCATCGAGACAGCTTACGTCTCGCATCATATATCCATCGACGCCTACGAGTTGTAAGATTAATCTATTGCTTGCGGACCAAACGACATGTACACGCACCACTGATGACTTCACCAGTGTCTTTTACGTTCACGCATCACAACCTCCTTGCCTTTCCGTCTCAGTATCTGTCCGTATTGAACTTCATGAACCCGCGCCCGCTCACATTATCCATTCAAACGAAAGAGAACATTCAGCAGATGTTACTACTCAGCTATTGTGATTTCAAATTGATGATTCCTCGAGAATGCTAAATATTACCATGTGGAAGCGGTCAGCAGATATACAGAGATAGTTGCGATGTTCTACTATATATTACTTTAAACAACATTCTCATTTGTTCATGAATTCACTGATGTCTGAATGCAAGTTCATGCGTCGTGTGTGGTTATGTCGGCGAATTCGGCATGTGGACTGGAATGTTCGGTCTCGCCTAGTACCTGGATCTGCAGCAGTTGAATTTTTGAGGGTAAACCTTTGCCTCTTATATTGCGACGGAGAGCCTTACCTGCGGGTGATCCATTGGCGACGGCAGGGATACCGTTGGCGACGGGGTACGCGCTGCTATCCGTTGGCGTTGGACAACTTTTCAAATATTATAGGGGTTCTCGCTGTTTCTCATTGCAGTTCTTTGTCCTCCCATTGGACTGGAATATACGGCTGACGGTCCCGAATTTTCGCTCCCGTTGGCGTTGGGACGTGTGGCTGAAAGCCTGCCGGTTCCGAAAATTCGGTCCCGTTGGCTGGCATTGTCGAAGCACCTTCTGGCCTTCCGTCAGTTGGGCGAGTAATCGAATTGGCAACTCACATACTGCTATCTTGGACTTGCCTACAAGCCGAGAAGTCATTGTGCTTTCGATTACAAGTGATACAATGGAGACACTTGCCAGCACTTGCAGCAATTTGTCCATCTATCGGTCCCAAAAGGGCGTTAATCGCTAAGCGCCCAGCATTCGGGTCAATCATCGACATCGTGCTGCGCGTCCGTTGGGTATAGTTCTTTCGTCCCCGTCGGTGCCTCTACAAGCGACGGTTCTCATTGCTGTCACCTCCGTCGGATGTGCTGCTCTTATATGGATGGCGATTTGCAATTGTTTCTTGGCTTCGGCTTCATCCCAAATCTCTAATCGCCCCACTCACTCCCAACAGCATCGACGATCTTTATTTTATCAGGACCGTGCCAGTTATTTTCCCCTGGGGAGGGTATGAGTAGAGTGCGATGAAGTTGCCAGGATTATGATGTCGTTCACGACTCACGAACGTTTTTTTATCTTGGCAGTTGTCAATTCCTTGTTTCGTTGCATCTTTAGGATTTTTGGACATACCCAGGGAAATTCTCTCAGATTTTCGGTACCGGCGTCGATGGCTATTTCAGTGTTCTTGGAAATAGATCATGTGGCTTGTGTTTGGCAGAAGCAGGTACTTATACATTAGATAACAGAGACCAGTGTGGAATTTGCACACACGTTTTAAAAATAGCCACCAACTATGGCCTACACACCATTAAGCCCTCCTCGTACAGGCCAACCATGTACAGTGAGCCGGTCCTCGAATCCCTAAGTGTCGTGCAAGATGTTCCAAATACACTCCCGTCGCTTTGGAACAGTGTTTCCACCTCCCATCCTTCACTAGCGGGGACAACTTCTGAGACGGACAACGGCGCACGTAAATCGTATTTCCGATCTGTTGTGTGTGCGCTCTTCGCGAAATGCGTATCATTTGAAAGAGGAGTGAGAGAGACGGCCCAGCTTGGCGCTCGCGCGCCTGTTTTATTGGCAGCGACGGCAATGAGAGACGGGAAATGTGGATGCCCAGTAACGATCAGTGTGCCCTCCTCGTCAAACGCGATATTGTCGTTAAAGAAGGGGAGGCTAACAGTCTCCCGGTATTTGAGTGCATTTGTGGCCGTGTTGCGGTCGTAGAAGTGGACTTGACCAAGAGAAGTGGAAGACAGTGCGAGAGTCGCGCCGTCTGGGGAGATGGCGACGCCATTGGCGAAGGCTACACCGAGAGCGGCTAGTTCATGCGTGATTGTGCCATCAGGGTTAACTGTGACGTGTGCAAGCCAACCAAGGGGCAGTCCAGCAATGCTCTCAATCATCGGCAGGGCGGGTGCAAGGGGGGAAGGAAGTCGACGAGTCATGAGATGGTCATTGCTGACGTAGAACGACGTCTCGTTCGTGATGGCCAAGGCATTAGGAGACACAAACCAAGGTGATGAAAGTGTGCGCTGCCAAAGTGCCTGTGTTGGGGCATCTGGAGAAATGGTGAAGTGCTCAATCGTTGTCTTTTCGCGCGCATGATTGACTACATAGAGAACAGACGGAGCTCCATCCTGAGAGGGCGTGACCTCTATCCCAAGTGGGTGAAAGTCATGCCCTTCTGGGTATCCGTCCAACTCGATACGCTGTAAGCTATTATCCACCGTATCGAGTAGCCACAGGTAGGCCCTTGGTTCGGGATTGCGCAGGGGGCCCATGACAGTGTTCCATGCCTTGCGGTTAGGGTCGCACCCTGCGATCACAAAACGGGCAGCTACAGTGCCGTCTGCATCCAGATGGTCCCAGAAAGTCATGTCTTCGCAGTAATCAAGGGTATGGTCTGGCTCTTGAAAAAGTGTGCAGTGCGTCTGGACATCGCCATTGACATAGTATGACGGAGGTAGTGCAGGAAGAGTGAAGATGCCATGTTTAGCAATGCGACCACTCCGATAGATGAATGTTGCCTATAGAAAATGAGACATAATCTCATTGTGTGGATTGAATACATACTAATAGTACAGCAAGGACCGTAAATACTCGAGAGAGCATGACTAGTGCTTAGACTGAACCGAACTTCAATGAACACATGCTTCATCTGCACGCTCCCCCAAAACTAGCTTGATTGACTTACCTATATGGAAATGGAGCACCGAGTGAGTCGTCTGCAGGAGTGATGGGAAAGAGAAAAATAGTAGCGGGCGACTCCGTTGAATTAGGACTTAAGTAAGTACTTACGAGAGCAATACGAGAGTTCAATCAAAGTTGGCATCACAAGTCGTCATGCAGGGAAGCCAGAAACTCCGCCGATATCTGCAACTTGATTTTGGATCATATTTTTTCCACTGCAGGTCATTTCTTTCCGTGTCACGCAGACTGCATCACGCGGCGTATTGTTGCTCTCATACACGGTTCCAAATTATGCCCGAGCTACCTTGCCTCATGCTCGATTCACGCAGTGGCTGCTCCAGCCTCGACACATTCTCAAAGGATTCGCTTTTTCGTCCAGAACTCCACATTACAAGCAGCCTTTCGCCCACCATGAGCTTGACAGCATGCGCTAGGCTTCATTTTACAGTTAAAATTTCCCATCTGTAGAAACCGTCACTCCTATCATTCGCTCAGCAGCCAGCTATAGTCCGAGCGCAACAGGAGACTTTAATTGGTGCTGCGCAGTCACAACTTGAAGGTCTAGGCCATTCAATCACTTTGGGAGCTGTCCACTTTGGCCCACTGCGGCAGGCGCCCCAATTGAACTATGACATAGCGATGATTCGTTACACAGAAGTCCTTGTAGACCAAGGAACTCCTTCAGTGCCATTTATCTGACCTTCTTTCCTCCATTCACTTGGTGCCATGTCAGCATGCCTTTGTAGTATGATCATCTATGATCTGATGGTGGGTAATTTTGTGGTCCCCATTCACCCTTGAAGTTGCCAAAGTGCCGCCAAAACGAACCGTTTTTCGACGAGTGGTCGAGTAAGAATGTCAAGAATGAAAGTTCGAAGCACCGATCTCTACGCTGAGAGCTGTACTTCCCACAGGCTACAGCAAAAACCAGTATACATGAAATCGCTGGTCAGCAGCTGCTAACAAAAATTGTAGCGACTGTGTCGGCTCCACGTGTAAACAGGTGTCAGTGGCAATTCGTTCTCCGCAGACATGGCAAGACATGCAAAAGAGTCACGTTGGTTCACCTTGTACTCGTCGCAAACGGTCACCGCGGACGCGAAACTAGCTGGTTTGCTAGATCATCGCAAAACACATGGCGTTTTCATATCTTTCGCTCCAAATGCATCACGTAACGTCGCTTCTTATCTTCAAGTTAGACTCAAACCCTGACACCGTTTGGAGACGTGCCATGCGGAGACTGCTTCATCTTCCCCATTCTCCTACTGCGGTAACTGCGCACTCTTGGCCTCCGTTTTCTGTACAGAAGCTTCTTCATGTCATCTGCAGTGGGTCCAGAACTATCAGATCGATATACATCAAATTGAAGATAATGTGACCCAAGCGAATGCATTGCCATAGCGCACGCCGCATATTGACAGGCGCCCTCTTTTTTTGATGTCTAATTCTTGTTCAGAGAAACATCCCGCGGTGAATGACTAGTAGCTAGTGCGCGCCCTGAAATGTTTGATGCTTTAGCGCTGACGCGGCCTGCCGCACACATGGAAGGACTGTACGTGCAAATAAAGCCTATCAGGGAATATTATGTGACCGGGGTCGGGGAGTTCTCAGCGCCGGCTAAGTAGAATTCGCGAATTGGCAATCATCAACATACAGTTCGCGCGAGAACGCGGAGACTAACAACCTCGCAGATTTCCGTTCATCCTCTCTTATATTGATCAGGCTGGAGCGATGTCGATTCGTTGGCATAATTTTAAATTCAATGAGTTCTTCCCAAGCTGACGCCCTCTCAAGCTTAAATGTGAGTCCAAGTCCTGCTATCCAATCCAAATCCAAATTACTGATCTGAGCCCTCATCCCAGTACATCTATGGTACAGTCGTTTCCATGATCAATCTTTCAACTTGAACGGCTGATCCCTTCATGTTATGTTATTTTTCCTTGATAGTTTCACTGGCAACACTTTGGGTGAGCTATCTAGCGAATATCATCAGCAGAAACTCATGTTTGCTTGGATATCGAGGTGTATGACTACATACTGTGCATTCCCGATGCGGCAAGTACATATTTTCTTGAGCGCCCGACAGTGCTCTGATCTTTAGTCAATGCAGGTCACTCTTCTCGCCGACACCCGATGGGGGCTCAGCACAATTCTATATCTAGCTTGCAGCCACTTGCCATTTGTCTTCATGTTCCTGAATATGCTCGGTAAGTATCCAGTACGCATTTCCTTTGTAGTAACCCTTCTCATAATGTGATGCCTTTCATCATCACTTTCAGTGGTTTTTCAGCCTGATACCCCATTCCATGTATGTGCAACCAAGTTGAAGCGTCGCAGACGTTGGAATTCAACCCATCCCGATTCTAGGTTTGCCGCTCTTACAATATCGCAAATACCTGTCAGTTTGGTGGCACTTCGGCAGGCACGTACTGACACCATGTTCAATACTTCATCAGATGTAGGGATAATAACGATGACTTGTGCTGAGTGTAAGTCCAGCAGTCATGCTAGCTAGCGGTGATTTTGCGCTCTAACATTTGCACCAAATTCAGGCATCTTCATGGTCAGAGCATATGCAGTATGGGAGCAGGGGAGATGGTTCGCGGGGGTGGAGATTTTTACTGTTTGTGTGAGCCAACATATGGAGGCTGCGGCCAACTCCAGATAATGGTATCTGATTCATCTTTTGCAGGCCTATATAGTGCCGATTACTGTCAGCCTGCAACAATTTAATTCGAGAGTCTCAGGTGGGTAAACATTCGGGTTGGACTCTGCCTGCTTCCTCACCTCTAACATACAGAACCATGCTGGGTCCCTGGAATTTCTGGATTTCTGGATACGGAGACAAGCACCAGAATATATATAGCATTTGGCTTGTTAGCTCTTGCCGAGTTACGTTCGTATTGGGAGCTGCTGCTAACATGAGCTTGTACTGACTGCGCGCTTCTGCATGCACATAATTTCAGAAACATTATTGCTTCTGTTGTATCGCGCCGTCAAAACCCATGGTGGCTGGGGCATCAACAACCGTCTTATACGTGGTCTCATGAAAGATAATTTGCTATACTGTAGCAGCGGCTTTGGTTGGTGCTTATACAGATTAACCAATACATCTCGTATATTTACTTGCTATATTTACAGCTTTTGCTGTCGGTATCATTCTGACCACTATGTTCTTTCCAGTGAGTTAATGCATACATTCGAAGCCACCCCATTAACAAGAGGCGTAGTTTCCAGTCGGACACATGGTTGCAGAGTTTGTCCATGCTCACTTTGGAGGAGGTGATACTTACTGATTCGGCGCAGGGTTCAGGTTGTTGTTCAGGCTTTCCTGGTCACGAGAATGCACAGGAACTTCCGAAGATCGGACCGTGCCTTCTGCGGCATTCCCACAGATATCTCTCTCACAACATGGATGATGGGACCTCTAGATTTTAGGTGACGGTGTGTCCCTTCCCTCAGATCATCACGGTCGTGCAGCTGGCACCGGAGCGACGGAGAGATAAATGTGCTGCTTGGAGTGCACCGACCCGTAACTTATGGATGTGACCATTGCGCAGGCTCTCATACAGGCGAGGGCCCTTGAAGATGGACGAACAGTATCTATAAACAAGTCGAGTCGAACACCTGCAACATGTGTTGTAGATGTTTTTGTTATATCACAAGACTGCAACACCTTATGATTCAATGTACCAGGTCTGGCGTGTCCATGGCGCAGTGTCTAGACATAGGTATATAGTCCGCTGGTCATAGTTCATCTTCGATGGATACAGCTGCCGCCTTCTGGCTTAGAAGGTTGGCCTCGGGTTTCCCAATCATTAGCCATCTGGACTATAAAGAATGTAATGATACACGAGCACCAGAAAATGCGCTTGTTTGCAGAATACTATTCCAACTACTCATCTCCGAAATCGTCTCGCTCAACTTCAACGACCTTCGCAAAGGGTCTCCAATGTTCGATATGGATAAAATTTTATTGTCCCTTGTGGCGGTCCAAGTGGATTATATGTTGAGCCTTTGGGGAAACAACGACGACACGTTCGGGAAGGAAGATGGTTCCTTGACAATAAATGGGATCTCTGTTGTGAGTAGTAAGTACCTCAATTTGAATGTTGATGATGATGAACAGGCGTGAGAAATTGTGGGTTTCTCTTCCGTGCCAATGATTTAGGTCGTCAACTACACTCAGAAGTCCGATGCTGGTAGCGCTGAGTCCTGACTCCCCTTTCGCGATACCATCACGCTGTGATGGCAGGCAACTCGGGTAGCACAGTGTGTTCATATTCCGTCAGACGGTTTCGCTATCCATGGAGACCTGTGGTCTCGAGTCTAAGCTTGACAGGTCTTGTATGGGCGTACCGCACTTGCTGGATCCAAACAGGGATTACCACTCTCCACACATCATGGTCAAATTCCGAAATGGTCCACTTTGGCCACTCCACTGCGGCTAGCGTTCCGATTGTACGCTGCACCATCCACATATCTCAATGGAGACCTTTGCGGATCAAAAGACTCAAGAATCAATAGTTCCACTGTTTCATCCTGTATATATTCAGCTCACCTGCGCACACAGTACTCTATCAGAACCTCACCTTCTCCAAATCACTAGACTCTCCATTTTTTACCGTGCCATAGTCTTGTATTGGTGCGCACTTCCCTGTAGGGCTGGTGATGAAATAGCTTATGATCTTCATAGCATTATGTGTAGATTTGTAGTCCCCATTCGTACTTGCTCCAAGTGCCACCAAAATCAACCTCTTTTCGACGAGAAGGAAAGGCGGCTGTCGCATGCCAATGAAAAGATTGAGGTACCGCAATCATCTATACAGATCTATACTCAGAAGTTATGTGGCTCATTGCGATCCCAACAGCGAAAGCCAACATACACGGCGCCCCCCCAGGACTGCTATTCGCGGTGGTGTATCTTCAGCAGCGAGCACCCTATCACTTGCAACTCCTGTCGGTTCACTTGTAAACAAACGTCAGTGTAAAGGTTTTTCTATCATGTATAGAGTTTGATGTATTTCTTGTTCCGCAGACATGGCAAAACACGCAAGATTCAGGGTGGCTCACCTTCATATGTTTGCCACAGCTGCGCCTCATGCTCTCAGCGGAATAGCCCATGTAAGCCGCCTCGTGGCATGCGCAATGGTGTGCTTCGTCGATGGGAAATTAGTTGGTTTGCTGGGTTAACAAAATCTTCCGCAAAATAATATCCGGCATATGGCGTTTCTACATCTCCACTGCAACATACCAAATCCATCACACAAGTTGGTTCCAGAATAACTTTCACTCATCATCAGACTTGACAGGGTTTGAACAGTCAATGGCGCCCCGTGCATGTTGGGAGTGTCTCCGACGGCTGGCCAGTCCCGAGACCTCAACATAGCCTTGCGGATGATTGTTGTATGTTGCGTTTAAGGCTGCGTCTTAAATCCTGTTGATGTACCATGACTTTTATGTCGAATAAAGAGGTGTCCGCTTGATATGTTTGATGTAGCCAACTGATGCTGAGCACATGTATCTCTTCGAACCACATTCTTGTGCTTATAGTCCACTTTCTAGTGTCAGTTACTTGATAGAAATGTAGGCACCTGTAGCACCACCTGCAAAAATACGATTAAGCACAATTGAGGCACGTCGTTGAATCGATACCCGTGATCATCGATGAGTCAAAATAATGGCTACACACTGGCGTCACCATCAAAAGCACAACTCAGGATAGCTGAGACTGTATGCACACAGCTGTAAAGGATGGGAGAAACTCGTTCAATAATAATTACAGGATCCCGAATCTCGATCAAATTTCGGAAGGATTAGACTTTCAACAACCCTGCAGCTGGTAGTTCTCGCGTTTGGGAGAGCCAAGACTGTCCTGTAATTCACTAGGTAAATGGTTTTGCACTTCCACTTAGCTTCACCGCTATGAGTTGTGTGTGATCTTGATAATTATCACCCCTGGAGGCGAACTAGCTGGCACCGCGGCTGCAGACACACGTACGATTTTTCAAGGACTCAAACTTAGTCTTATCACGACATGGCTGTACAAGTACTACACACTGGGGGTAAGCTTCAATTCGTACCAGATCTTGCAAAGACGTGCGTAGCCTTTAGTAAATACCTCCAACACACGTACCGACGAGCAGGCCAAGTGTAGTCGAGAGTCGAAACGGTTTACGAAAGCGCAGACTCCATTCTGACCTTCGGTCACATCTGCGCATGTGTTCCAATATCACCAGCATACAATAAGTACTACCTACTCGACGTTTGACAATGGAAACGGTCTACCTACGCCAACCGGAAAACCCGGAGTGGGCTGCGAAAAGGTGTATAAATGGACATTATGATGGACCATGATGGGAAAGAAATATGCCGCAGGAGAGCAGACGTACAGGTGTTAGGATGACACCAGAAAAGAAGGGAAATGAGAGCTGATAATAAGGAAAACAGATAAAAAAAGCAGATAATAGTTCAGAATATATTTGGGATGAATGTTCTGGATTCTCGTCAGCAAACAAGGACAAGAGTGAGATGGGTAGACACTTACACTGCACTCATTCCAATCGCGAATGCCGCGACGCCCCATGCAAATGATTTTTGCCTCGGCTCCAGATGGAACCTTCCAACCCGCTTGTTTGTTGCGATTTGCCTTTCCTGCACCTCTGGTTCCTTAAACTGGAACCTAAATTCGGTACTCTCATCTTCATCATCCCTCGCGCGCTTCAATGTGTCGGTTTCCATCACTGGCGTGTCTCTCTCCGCCTTCAACCGCTCAATTAATTCCTTCTGCTCGGCTATGTCCTGAGACATATTGGGGTGCACAATTTCAATTGTCTCCGCCTCTTCTTCCACAACAGTCTCGTCGGATCCCCCTGGAGTAGTGACCTCGATGATCCGCACGGCTCGCACAGATGACTTGGACTTAGGAGATTTGGGCGCTGGCGAAATAGGTGCCGGTGAACGACGTGCTGGCGAGCGAGGCGCTGGCGATTTGGGCTTGACAGGTGACCTGACCGGCAAGGAGACTGGGATAGGTGCTGGACTCTTTGTCCGCGCTGATCGGCGTGGAGGAGGCAAGGTGGAAGGTGCAGGATCTGCGACCGGTACGGGAGAAGATTCCCGCCTGCGTTTGGGGGTCGGAAGTGTGATTGACGGAGCAGGAGTTGGGAGTGTACTACTCGCAGCAGGAGGCGATCTAGGCACCGCTTTGGGTGTCGTTTTGGTCGAAGAGCGACGGTAGGCTGCAGAGGGATCGGGGGTGGCCTTGGCGACATGAGGAATGACACCCCCCAGACCATATGTTTGTGCAAATTCGGGAAGGAGAGCGACCTCAGAACTGACCCATGTTCCGGCAAGACGCACGATGGCAGGTTCCTTAGCGGAGCCGTTGTTCCCAGCGAGATCGTAGGTATCCTTTACCCAGACAGTTTCGCGACGTTCATCAGCTTCAGAAGCAGTAGGGAAGGCGGCCCGGAACATGGTTGTTAGACTGATAGCACCCGTATCAAACCGTCTCAAGATGAAAGCATGACCGCCGGGCTAGAAAAGATTGATCCATTAGCTATTATCAAATTGGATTTAACTGAACATACGGTAGGAATCTTCATGCGCCCCACCTTAGGAGGGGTCAGCTTGTGATAAGGATGAGATAATCGGTAAACGTACCAAAACCTCATGGCCATCGCGATCCAGGGACTGATATTTAACAGGAGGCAATTTAGAGAGGTCGACTAGGCGAGGGTCAGGATGTATGCAAGTATTTTAGAAAAGGACTTACGCGAAGCGATATGAGGATTCTGGTGTTTGAATGGAAGTTCAGGTCGTGGCGGCAATAATGTTGGAGGCATCGTAGATGACGACAATTTCGTACAATTGACAAGTTATAAGAGATACAAGTCAAGTCAAGTCAAGACTTGGGAAAACCAGAACCAGCTGCAAATGTAAAACGTGCAAACCGTTGGTCACGTTTAAAACGCGCCGTGTGAAAATCAACACTTACCATGTGGCTGTGTCGTCCTCTACTTTCGCACTCCGCTTTCGTTGTGTGCTCTTGTCCATGGACCATACAGTGGTCAATTTTCAGATGTGGCCATCATGCTAGGACACAATGGCGTCCACAATATTGTGATCAGCCTGTTCACTACGAGTCTCAACCACAAGGCAAATGACCACACCTGGTTACAGGCAAATTTGGCTGCTCGTAATCACTTGTCGTCATTGCGCGGTCCCAAGTATTGACCCACAGTGAGGTTTCCATTGTGGGCCAGAAGTTGGACATTGTGGAGGTCGGTGCCGCACGCACCCAACGACAACAACTGAGAGGATGTATGATATCATTCTACTTGTATCTGTAACTACCAACCGTCTATCAGCACAACCGGAAAGCGAATACACTGTATACAAAGATAACACATGCGACACATTGATTTTTCCGTACGTCTTCATCAACTCATAGAATTTCAGGCCGTCCAACCAGTGCCTCCACAAGATCTTTGATCTCCGCCCACCAAGCTGTCTTTCCTCTGCGATTCTTCATATCTGCGTGTTGCACCATCTCCTGGACCGGCACCCATTTAAGAGCAGATCCTTGTATCGTAATAACTGCAGCGCTTTCAGGTGGTGCCTGCTTCACTTTGCCAGCTTGTTTCTGCAAGGCATCGTGATGTTCTTCAAGGAATGCCATGCATCGCAGAGACAGACGTGCAGCCCGTGCGCGATCCATGGGCGATGGGATTCCACCCTGCAAGGTATGTCCGAGGGAGGCGGAACGTGAATCGAAAAGGTTACCGCCTTCTTCCTTGAACATCTTCGTCACGACGTCAGTGGTGTAGACCGTCGACGCGCACTCATTGCTGAGAAACAATCTCAGCAAGTTTACCGCTTGAGTTTGAGAAGTAAAACTGACCGAATAACCATACGTCCTTCACTCTTGCCCCTGGCATCCATCCCATATCGAATCTTCAGGAATTTGACGTCCTGGCGAAGGGTATCGAGGTTCATTCCCTGCTCTGGAGTGTAGACAATGCTAGCTCCAGTCTGAGTAGGTGCACTCATCAGATTAATATTCTCCGGACATTAGCAACAGATCACCCACTGCCAATGCGCCCATGGTGGCGAGGTACCCACACTTGCCACCTTGCGTCTCAACCACAAACACCCGGTTCCTACTCGCACTCGCACTCTGTTTGATCGAATCGCATGCATCAACAAGCGCGTTCAAACTTGTGTCACTACCCAAGCTGAACTCCGTCATCGGCACGTTATTGGATATCGTAGCTGGGAGATGAGCCATTGGGATGTGGAATGCAGGGTAGTGCTTCCGCCCAGTCTCAAGGATCAGCAGCGCGTTGAATGCTTCGAAACCGCCGATCATCAGGAGGGCGTGAAAGTCATGTTCTTGGAAACGTGCAGCCACTGCGCCGAGGTCGACGTCTGGGAGGGTACGGTTTGTGCCAAGCTCAGAACCGCCACGGGAAGTCCAGGCATCGACACCGAGCCAGGAAAGCTCGTGGATGTTGTCGTCAAGCAGACCGCGGAAGCCGTTGTGTACTGCAAGCGGGCGATGGCCTTGCTTGATACAGTAACGTACTGCAGCTCGGGTGGCAGCATTCATGCCGCCAGCTGGGGCGCCCATGCTACGTAGAATGAGATAGCGTTCGTGATATATAGAACAAAAGGACGTACTGCATAATTGCAACACGCATTCTCTGTGTGATAAGTTATCAGATTAAGCTTGATGGGATACGATAAACATACTCTGCAATGGGGCAGTTGCTTCTCTTTGAATAGCGTCGAGGTGGCAAAGAAACCCTCCAAGCCCTGGTAAAACTCGGGGTCACGCATGGACATTGCTTTTTCGAAGTCCTTCGCGCCGATTGCATCAGCTACCGCACGGGTCATTGCGACCGCCTCCATGAGTGGCACACGGGTTATTTTGTTCTCCCTTACACCAATCATGTACGATGGAGTGTCGGGCGTAGCCTCTAAGAGTGCCTTGACGGCCTCCTCGCCTTGCAGCGTCGGCTAAATCGAGCTGCAATGAACAATAATGAATGAACGAGTCACGAAAACCCACTAAAATCCTATCGAAAGCACAAGGCCTGCCACCACGCTGGGTATGTCCAAGAGTTGTGACACGCGTATCGAGTCCGACGCGTTCAGTAAGGATCTCTTTGACGTATTCTGCGCGAATAGGCTTAAGATCCGCATCCTGCGCACCCTCGGCGACAATGACGATTGTTTTACGCTTGCCAGCTTCTCTGTGCTGTGAAGGAGGCTTGAGACAACAAAAGAGATTAAAAGGAATTCAACTTACGCTACGAATGGCTTCACACATGTCATCCTCCCAGGTCCCACCAGGGATAGTTTGGGGTGGGCGTTCAGGGATGAAGATAAAATCTGCTCCGGAACTGAGCAACCATAAGCGTTATACATATATCGGTGGTAGTCACGACATACCTGATGCCAGCAAGCAAAGCGAGCCAGCCACAGTGTCTTCCCATCACCTCCAGCACAAATGCACGCGAATGACTTGCAGCAGTCGAATTAATGTTATCGATAGCTTCGCAAATACGGTGTAGTGCTGTCGGTGCACCGATAGTCAGATCTGTCATGCTCATGTCGTTGTCAATCGAGCCAACAAGGCCAACGATCTTGAGATGTCCATGCTTTTCTGCCTGCTCTTCTGTGATCATACCCTGAGTGAGCAGTTTCAACACGAGGGAAGGCCATTCAGAGCGAAATAGGTCGGCGCCGGTCAAGGAACCATCACCTCCACAGACAGCAAGAGCGTCTATTCCCTCTTTGATTAGGTTGTGAGCAGCAGACAGACGACCTTCTGGAGTACGAAAGGCCTGAGATCGAGCTGTTCCAATGAGAGTACCACCCTGCCGGGTGATAGTCAGCATATATGTATTGTTGGGGAACATGCGCATACGCACTTCAGCAAACCAACCTCTGACATCATCCCACCCCACACGAACGATATATCGACCTTTCAACGTGCGGCCATGGTGATGATCACCCGTACCATCTCGTAGAAGGTCACCATCTCCAAAACGGAGATTCTGCGTAAGATTGGTGGGTACTCCTCGATGAGCGCATTTTAGTGCAGATGCATCAGTTGGAAGATCTGAATGGATTGCATGGGCCTGCGTATTGCCCCTCACAAGCCCCTCGTATCCTTCCCGTACAATCCATGTTTCGCAGCCTCTGTCACATAAATGTTGATGGAAGTCGAATGCGATGAAGACGGGAGAATTGGAACACACCTTAGGATGCCGATCTTGACGATGGCACGGACGACAGCATTCATGCCAGCGCTGTCGCCTCCCGAAGTAAGGACTGCAAGCTTCATTTTGCCTGTGGATTGGGACATCGCGGGCGTAACGGATGAAGAAGGCATTTAAGGTGCTTGATGGCGATAGTGAAATATTATTGGGTAGAGTGGGCTGATCTAGTGTCGTACTATGGCTGTATCAACTAGGAACAGTCTAAGGCTATGGCATGCTACTGGCAAGTTGCCAACTAGTAGACATATCGTATGATCTACCGTAACTAGAACCGACTTAGACGTTTTCGGCTGTTCACTCGGATCAGCTCTTTTCCTTATCGAACGTTCATCGATGTCATCAGCTGTTCAAGCAATTCAAGAACTTCAATGGTTCACTAATGGGCGACATCCTCAACCTTTTACTTGGCTCTTACTGCTATGTGTTATAGTGCCACAAATTTTCTGAAATGGTTTCCTTTTTTGCAGGCTGCGACGGTAGCATCCTGGATTTAATTGGATCACTAGTAGTCAGGGTACTGGGATGACTCTCGCGCACAGCCTGCTCCCTTCAGTAAAAACTGCCAATAGTCTTCTGCTGCGGAGTTGCTATCTCGTAGGAGCAGTCTCAAATTGCAGCTGCACGGGGTTAGAACGTGGAGTCACAGCATGTAGCAGTTGTGGTTGCATCTAGACACTGCCGCTGTACCACTCTCCTTTATCTGATATACTATCAGCGCCATCTCCAACACACCGTATCTTCACCGTATGGCTGGGTCGGAGCTGACAGTGATATAGTATTATCACATTTGCCTTAGCTGGCTAAAAACTTGAAGGAGCGATGGGCAGGTGAGTACCGTCACTGGTCCATCTCAGCAGATCAGCCATGTCTTCTATCGTATCAAACTCCCCATAACAGATCTCTTGGTGTCTTTGAACATCTGAATCTCAGCAGAATTGCAATCAGACATTAGTTCTCCCAGGGTCGAGTAACGGTACACACTACAAGGCACTTACTGAAAAGTTGGCATCGGGATTCGACTTCAGAGGGATGCTCTCAAAGATATATATCTCCCCAGAATACGCAATGCTGTGTACGTCGTTTACGCAGTTGGGGGCCTTATAAATACTCGAGCCAGGGTGCTGCGAGCTTCACAATGTCATGGATCGAACGTTACGCAGATGGTCAGCATACATGACTTCAGTTGGACCCAAACAACGGGGTCCCTCAAGTCCCTTGGCACCTAACCAAATGTTGAAATCTGTAGTACGCCCATTAGCGCTTTGGCCTCAAGGACAACAAATTCGTGACACGTTCTTGCATAGCATAATGAAATTTGACAGCTGTAGTCATGTCATGAGCAGTTGCAACTCACACCGACTTGGAAAGTTGACTTCGGAGATGGAACACCATGCATACGAGGGTACCAAGATTGGTGAAGGCATTTTCAATTGCCAACAGACCTTGGTTGGAGGCAATCTGCTGGCATTACAGATATGATCTGTTTGAATGAGGTACAACCACGCAAGAATCTCAGAAGACCTTTTCAAACTTGTTGAAGTGGACCATTAGCCTGACACGTCCTCATCCCCTCATGAGCACATTATCCAGCCTACTAAAGCAAGGCGCCTTCCTACTAATCCTCCATGTTTATTTGATCCCATATCACATCCTCACACATAATGCGTTTTTCCTCTGTCATTGTCCTGTTCATCGTTGCTACTGCAAGTTTAGCATCAAGCACTAATGACGATGACAAAATGTGTACCCTTTTTTGTTGGGATGATGGGGATTGCTCGGACTGCAACGAAGGTTGTGTGAGTATCAGTAGTTTTCCTGGATATGATAACATGACTCACTTTGCATGGCAGAACGCCTTTTTTATGTGCAATTCAGTGAGTCACAGCAATGCAGTGTGGCTGTTGGCACTGACGCGTGAGTTACTAGTGATTGGTCGAGCCGATCAAGGTACATCTGCAGGAAAAGATGTGACATCGGTCCAAGAGTCGGCGCGGAATTTTCGTTCAATTAGGAATTGTCTATAGACTGGAGAATACTATGAAAGAGCGTGCAGATCAGCCGGGCCAAGGCCCAGCCTCGCACTGTCAAAGACTGCGATTCCTGCTGCAGCGCTGAATATCAATCATCGTGGACGGGCTTGTGATTGAATAAAAACACACCGTGTCACCTAGGTCCGTATACAACTTCCTTTCACAAATGCGCTTCTCCTCTGCAATCGTTCTCGCCATTGCTGCTGCTTTCAACGTATCATCAATCTCCGCCACGGCTCATTGACGATAAGGCCCATAAATGTCCCAATTTTTGCATGCAGAGGCTCCTTGGGGCTATGCGTGAGTGGTATCACAACAGCAAAAGACCCATAATTTTCGCTTGTCAGAAAGAAGTTTGATTCAAATTGAATTTCAATGAACTTTGATGCTTACGGTGAGCACTGAGCTTACGGCGCGTTGGTGATTGAGCAACCCGATTGGTGGAACAGACTTAGTATCGATAGTAAAATGTAAACCTAATGATATGTAGATGGTATTATATATTTGTTTGGAACTAGTTTGCAAACAGACGATGTCTATAATGCTATGTTAGGTCTTTTTACTAGAGGTCGAATCGCGGGCATCTTTAAGCTGGAGAGGTGCGTATATTATGCATTTTCGTGCTGCTTCATATGCTAACCTAACTCGTTTCTATATTCCTGGCTGCTGGCCTTACCACCAACACCAATGACCACCACAGTGCGTCCAACAACACCAGCACCATGCGCAAACGCCCAACGTACGCCAGCAAGTATTGACGTGGCACGCCGCCGCACGAACGCTTGCGGACGACACCAGGATGCCGAAGATCATATGAGAAAAGGATGAGAGGCGGCGGCACTCATTCTCGCTCACTCGCAGCGCATGTAGACTCGACTCTGGATAGGGAGTCGCAGTGATTGAGTCTGTTGATCCTCCTTCGAGCTCGAGCCACGCTGATCCAAGTTGTTCCCCGCCGTTTGCAGTGAATGAGTCCGTCGATCCTCCTTCGAGCTCGAGCCACGCTGATCCAAGTTGTTGCCTGCCGTTTGCAGTGAATGAGTGTATCGATCCTCCTTCGACTCGAGCTATGCTGATTGAAGCTGCCGTTCACAGCGTGTTGATCCTCCGTCAAGCTCGAGCCATGCTGATCGAAGTCGTTGCCCGCCGTTCGCAGTGTCTTAGTAAGTCCTTTTTTACAATCATTTTTTTCCCATATTTCTAACTTAATGTTTATATTGTACTACCTGCGGGTAAACCCTGCACGGGTGCAGGTGAGGGTATGAGCTGGCTATACCCCACAAAAACTCACACCTGCACAAAGGGTGCAGGTATACCTCGGGGTGCGGGTGCGGGTCAGGTCCCCGACACCCCGGGGTATGCCCGTGCGGATCCCTAGCTGTCCCTCGGTACATTCATTCAAACAGTCTTTACGATGGCTGCCGCCATTGTGATATGACAAAATAATCAGGGCAGCGTTGCTGACTCGCGTGCCAATCCCACATGGACCAGTATGCTGTCCTTTGTGTGCGTCGGGTTCATGAGCGCGAGCATAGGCTTGCAGGGCATTATGGGGAAGCGTATCAATACACAGTTCATTAAAGTATGTTTCAGGTGTCTTTTCATCGTTTTCCTAACTTTTACCTCCATGCAGTTAAACTTGTCGAAGCGGGCGTTTCTCAAGATCAGGTCCATCATATCTTGTCTCAGCCAAGATCTGTCACAATCCCCTCAACCCCATCCCCATGTGGCCACTCCTTCGCTAACTGCTACATCATAGTATCACTCAGCATGAACTCACACCGCCTGTAGGACTGGTCTCTACGCCGAATCACACGGCATCATTGCAAATCTTCGTCGCTGTACAATGTCATGGATCGAACGTTACGCAGATGGTCAGGATGCATGACTTCACTTGGACCCAAATAACGGGGTCCCTCAAGTCCCTTGGTACGTCCATTAGCGCTTTGGCCTCAAGGACAACAAATTCGTGACAAGTTCTTGCTTAGCATAATGAAATTTGCCAGCTGTAGTCATGTCATGAGCAGTTGCAACTCACACCGACTTGGAAAGTTGACTTCGGAGATGGAACGCCATGCATACGGGGGTACCAAGATTGGTGAAGGCATTTTCAATTGCCAACAGACCTTGGTTGGAGGCAATCTGCTGGCATTACAGATATGATCTGTTCGAATGAGGCACAACCACACAAGAATCTCAGAATACCTTTTAAAGCTTGGACAGCTGGTAGTGTACTAGTAAGAGTCCAATTTCCTCCTAAAATGTGAATTCATCGTGAGCACATAATCCAGCCTACTAAAGCAAGGCGCCTTCCTACTAACCCTCCATGTTTATTTGATCCCATATCACATCCTCACACATAATGCGTTTTTCCTCTATCATTGTCCTGTCCATCGTTGCTACTTCAAGTTTAGTTTCAAGCACTGACATCAATGACGATGACAGAATGTGTCCCTTTTGGTGTGCGGATAATTCAGATTGCGCGCCCTGCGACCCATCTTGTGTGAGTATCAGTAGTTTTCCTGGATATGATAACACGACTCACTTTGCATGGCAGAACTTTTTTTTCATGTGTAGCGGACTGTGACCCATCTTGTGTGAGTATCAGTAGTTTTCCTGGATATGATAACACGACTCACTTTGCATGGCAGAACTGGTTTTTCATGTGTATAGTGAGTCACAGCAATGCAGTATGGCTGTTGGCACTGACGCGTGAGTTACTAGTGATTGGTCGAGCCGATCAAGGTGCATCTGCAGGAAAAGATGTGACATCGGTCCAAGAGTCGGTGCGGAATTTTCGTTCAATTGGGAAATGTCTATAGACTTGAGAATACTATGAAAGAGCGTGCAGATCAGCCGGGCCAAGGCCCAGCCTCGCACTGTCAAAGACTGCGATTCCTGCTGCAGCGCTGAATATCAATCGTCGTGGACGGGCTTGTGATTGAATAAAAACACACCGTGTCACCTAGGTCCGTATACAACTGTCCCAATTTTTGCATGCAGAGGCTCCTTGGGGCTTTGCGTGAGTGGTATCAGTGGCCGTGCGCTCGTCAATGCCGCTTATGATGCAGAATGCTTCGCCCGGTAGTTGTTCCTGCTCATTCTGATCAGTATAGGTGCATCTTGCTATGGTAACGCAAATCTAAGTAGGAATTATTTCCAGCCAAGAGTGGAAGCTGTAACAATCGATGGACGGCAAAATGGATAGCTGAACAAGGTCGATGCAGATGCATGAGCAAAAATCAGAGGATGATCAGGGTCCTGGATATTGAACATGCAAATTTGATGCAAATACATAGATTAGCAAGTCAAAGAGTGTGGTGATATTACATTTGGGAGGCACGCTGCCTCAACTATAGATATACCCTACTAGCCAGATAAGATATTGCGTTCAAGCATATTCTTGGGCATGTGGTTCTTGAGCCATGTGTCGAATACCACATCAACATTCGTTGAAGCGGATGCGAGCGGGCCTATATGTGCATGAATCACCGCTAAGCACTGAAGGGCAACTTGGAAATTCCCTTTGTGCGACTGCGTTGGACGTATTTCATCCACTGATGCCAGATAGCTCGTCTTTTTTATATGGCATCCCATGGCATTCACAGTCAACCATCTATCGAGTGGTCGGATCCTGCAGAGGAGCTCGCCATTGTCATATCGAAGACAGATCCCGGTGAGGACCCAGATGAAGGATTCCGCATCATGGTAATACAAGTGCTCGACTTGGCCAGCAATGACTTTCCGTGTGAGAAGGTTCAACGACATGAAGGCACCGTTCCTGTGCGCTCTAAGCCTCTGGTAGCGTCTTTGATTGACGACAAGTCGAAGTCGTTCAGGACGCTCTTGAATCAACCATGTAAGCGGTATCCCATGAGATTGCTGGGGCTGACGTAGCGGTGATGCACGCCCTTTATCCAGAGGGCGCGATGACCTGGAGGGGTATTGAGTGGACGATGAATAACACAAAAAGGGGAGGACGCTTGCACTTGACAACTTCCCACCACGCAAGGAGGAACTCGTCCCCGCTCAGCGTCGTGATCAGATCGAGCTTTCTGAACACCATGATGTATAGGACGCGGCTGCCCGTGTCGTCAATTCCTAGTGCGTTCCTGATTATCGCCGTGGATGTTTCTTCAAACACTTGTGGAACCAGACCAAGTCTGGAACGTAGTACCTCAGGCCTCAACGGTGACGAACGCATTTCTTCTTTGGACTGCAAATCTCGGACTGTCAATTTTTCACAAGAAATTGGGCAAGCGGAGTATGAACTCGAAAGTGTTATGTCCGGGACTGACTCATCATTTGAGGTTGTAGGGGCGCTTGCCCGCGGACGACTTGGTCGTTTGCTTGGACGGTGCAGGGCTTGCACAATATCATGGGTCGAGTGCAAGTATTTGCGAATATTAATGGGTCGGCGCGAAATGTGCGACATGTGGCATGATCACCATATTCGCTTCTTCAGTTGAGTCGGATCCGAATAATATTAGCCCTTTTATCTGCAGCTTTTCACCCTCTCAGGTTGTTGGTCATGGCAGTTGGCGAACTCTCCTTTACAGCGCGGTATGCTCGTCAGCTCATTCGCGAGAGCATTTCTCGCCAACTCTGTGCTCTCCGGGAGTCCAACGATACAGAACAACCCACTCATCCCCTGGGTTTAGGTGGTATCGGCACCAATCGTGCTTCTGAAGAAGGAGCTCATTTGGATGATAGCGCTCCTCTGGATGTCAAATTCTGCATTGTTGGTGCTGGAATAGCTGGGCTGTATACTGCCATGATTTTAAAAGAACTTGGTATATCGTTCGATCTCGTGGAAGCCTCGGATCGCGCTGGGGGACGTTTGTATACTCATAAATTCAGTGAGGCTCCTCATGACTACTATGACGTAGGGGCCATGCGTTGGGCCGAATTTCCGGTGATGAAAAAGTAAGCAGGACATTTTGGTTCTGAGCATAATTCTTACATGGACATCAGAGCACTTGCTTTATTTGAAGATTTGAACGTTCCCTTGATTCCTTACTACATGAATGGCAGGAATACACCGGTGATGTTCAACAACATTCTGGGTCCGCCTATGGACCTTTCGGAGTACGACCCATATAAGTTCAGCATCACGAATGGTGGCATGGTCCCAGATGAGTATGAGGCCTTTCTGTTCTGTTACATGAGCGAGGCGCTAATATTTGAGGCCAGGTATGTGGCTATCGGAGTACAGAAAATCCTTCAGCAGGCGTCAGCTCCCTACCTGCAGCTTTTGAGGGTCGACTTCGAGCAAGGGTTTAAAAAACTCATGGAAGTGGACGACTACTCTATCAGGGAATACTTGCGCGTATATATGTAAGTCGATGTTCAACAATTCTCTATCATTCGTGTTCAATGATCATTAGGCATCTTGATTATCATACCAGTCAGTGGCTAGAGACAAATATCGCGTACGAGATGCTTCGACTCCATCACGATTCGCACTGACAGAGATATCAGCCCCAGCGACTTCTTTGACCAAGCTTTTACTGAGTATATTATTCTGAGCGCGGACTTCCACGATCCGGGAGACTATGGATGGAAGTGCATAGACGGCGGCTCGTCAGTTGCCATTTCTGCTATGCTGAACAGGATTGCTCCCTATAAGCCTGAGTATCGCATTACGGCCACTCGCATCGCTTTAAATCGCGTTCATGCAAAGGTAGAAGTCGAGCTCGTCACTCCATCGGGTAAATCATCCATCCGTCAGTATGACTCGGTTTTCAACACTACTCCCTTGAGCTGCTCACAAAACATGGACCTCGTCGACGCCGAGCTGCACCCCGTGCAAAGAGATGCCCTTCGCTGTTTGCGATACGATGCATCCTGCAAGGTCGCAATAAAGTTCAAGACCCCATGGTGGATCACACGATGCGGCATAACGGAGGGTGGCACATCGTTCGGTGATATCCATATCCGCACATGTTGCTATCCGTCCCACAGCATCCACGATGATCCGAAGCAGCCAGCCGTGCTCATCGCCTCATATACAGTGGGTCAGGATGCCCAACGTATGGGGATCCTGATTAATCGGGACTCGCCTTCTGGGGAGTCCCGGCTCAAGGAAGTCGTATTACGAGACCTTGCACGTTTGCACGCCAGATCTGGGATCACCTACAACTTTTTGGCAGCACAGTACATCACGCATCACGCATATGATTGGAGAGATAATCCATTCTCCGGTGGGGCATTTGCGATATTTGCGCCTGGGCAGTTCAGTCACCTGTACCCATACCTCACGCGTCCTGCGGCTGATGGCAAATTGCACTTTGCGGGGGAGGCCTCGAGTGCGCATCACGCATGGGTTGTGGGTGCACTTGAGTCGGCGCAACGAGCCGTCATACTCTCGTTACTGAGGTTCGGACGGGGGGACTTGGCGAAGAAGGTGGAATATCGCTGGGGACCTTCGTCTGAGCTAGATTGGGAAGGGCAGGAAACCGCATATGTGCAGGCGATGCTTGGTCGCTTGGAACCAAAGTGTGTAGCCACGATGGAAACCCCAGAGAGCTGCAGCGACCCAGATGAACATCATGATGTCAAGGATGAAAAGTCTAGTGCTTCCGCCACCGATAAGCCTGACGGTGGCAAGTTATCTGTGCGATCAGAAGGATGCTGCATAGCATGACACGTCTTGTTACAATGTTCGTTTGATGCTCAATAAGTTCTTCACTTTCGGAGCTAATATATATTGTGTGCCACAGTCGTACAGGAATAACATAGCAAAACGCGTAAAACAAGAAGCAAAGTGAGAAGTGGAATCTTTCACAGTCGACACGAACCGATGAGTAAAACGGTCTTGCACAATCTGATAACCAGATTGCCTACATTTACATTTCGCATTTGTGTGCGCCACAGCAGGAATATCATATACAACATGCGGGAAAACAAGAAGGAGCAAACTGGAAAGTGGAAGTGACTGACGATATCTAGCGTGATTTGAGGCTTTTTGCGTACTTCCACATAAAGTCTGTCAATATTGTGCCAACATTGACGACGTACGTGACCAGCCAGAGCGCAGTGACGACGCGACAGATTGTGCTTTGGGAGTAAAAGCCTGCTATCAACATCGCTGTGAAATGCATGAGGGACCATGGAAAGCGTCGAATGGAGAACAGCTCACCAAACATGAAACAATTCAGGGACCAGGCGACGAAGAAAATTGGGGTGACTATTGATAATAAGTAGGACAAGACAAAGTAGCCGCCCGGTTTGAGTTGCTTAAATTATTTAGGTCAGTCGGTGCAAGCGGTATGGCAAGAATGACCCTTACCTCTCGAGTCCAATGCCGATCGGTGTGTACCCAGCGTATCATGCTCGAGCCAGATGTCAACATTGCAATCATGGCGAGCATGAGCGACATCAAGAGCAGACAATGAGGAGCGGGTGATGTGTAGTCAAAGGATGGCACAGGGGAGCCCGTACTGACGAAAACACCACTGATAGCGAGGAGGACACTTGCCTTTGTAGGAATATGTCAGTGTTGGCCTGAGCTCGCGCGGAGTTGGACAGCTTACTGCGGTGATAGTGCTGGCCAGGATAGAGCACAACCTACTTCTGACGGTTTCGAAGGCTTGTTCTGAATGCAGGGACTTCCAATGATCATCGAGATCTGGGCGACCCAATGCCAAAAAGCAGATTACCCTCATTAAAAGGGACATTCGATGAAGGGTTTCTGGGAGGGGTTGTTCTTCGGCAAGTGCACTTTTGTCGGTAGTTACATAGAGCTGTAAAGGCCAGGTTCAGTCATGTAAGGATTCCCAAGTTTGAAGGCGCACCTCAGTGGAATAGAATGAGGCCATGGCGTGAAGTAGAAGAGTATCACCTCCCACACTGACTTGGGAACAGCGAGATGCAAACACATTATATAAAGGAACGGCTAGGGATTTAACACTAGTTAGAGCTCCAAGTATGGGCAACTCTGCAACAACTCTGCAATCACACAAATCTGCAGCTGCAGACACTGAGGGCATCGCTTTATCAAATTTCCTCTTTCGTAACCGTTCTTCTTCGTCGCAAGCTTGCGGTCATGCCTGAAAAGGCAATAATAGACCCAGCATTTGTTAATGGCTGTGTTCTTCGTCATGGATATATTGATAAGCGCGGACGATTGCGAATGAATCTTACAACATCGAAATTCGACACGCTGGTTTTTTGTACATGCTGCGCGTTTGCAACCGATTCCATCGAGTTTGACATACGCGCCCGAGACTTGTGGAAACTCCTATAGACATAAGTTGTATGTTGGACCAGAAAGTGTTGTATGATAAGATGGAGTCGGGATGTTTGAATGTATGCGGCATCCGTTTACAGGCACGCAAGCCACAACA